>JAYESA010000004.1:185058655-185283595 GCA_036927795.1 Iris macrosiphon
AGGGTTTTCCTATTGAGTTCTAAATTGAGTTTCTATTTATGGAAACTAGAGGAAAGAGTAACGTACCTATTGGAAAGGGCTCACAATGAAAATCCAACCGAATGGACACAAGGTGGAATGGAACTTGGACTCTCCTCCTTCTAGCTTGTGCTCCCAAGCTTTGGCTCACCTTGGTAGAATTTTGGAGATGTTTGGATAGTGTTTGTGAAGGTTTTGAGTTAGGGTTTTGGGTTAAAAATTTGGAGAAGGAGAAGTGAAGTGGGATTAAAAGAATGAAGGAGTGGGGGTTTAATATATGTTATGTAGCTTCTCATGCAAGCCCCCCCCTCCCCCCCGATCTTTGTTTGAAGAGGTGAGAAGGAATTTACAAGTTTACCTCCAGATTTTTATCATGAAGAGGTGGGATTAAAAGTATCTAGATATTTCCTAATCCAAGATTAACCCTAATATAATTTTAATCCTTCATTAGCCTAAACCAAGGTTAACCCTATACTTAATACTAATTATAATTAATTAACTAATTACTAATTAGAAATTAATTAATCCTAACAATAACAAATAAATATTTATAAATATATTTTTTAAAAGTGGAGGTTACAGCTTGTCCCCCTCATTTTCAATTATCTCACTTTACCTATTTTTTGAGGATTTTGGGAGAAAGTGAAGAGTTGGGATTTCTCTCTGTTGTAGTTTGGCTTCCTCGACTTTGGTTGTTGCTAGGTGGTAGAGGTGTGCGGTCACCTTCCTTCCTCCCGCCTTTGTTGAGGTATCCTCAAATTCTCCTCCTCCGATCTTCTTTTGCTGTGTAGTGGATTCTTTTGGCTTATTTTTGAAAAAAGAAAATTGACAATGGAGGAAATATTTGGCAATAAGCAAAATTATTGCATGGTTTTGGCAATTTTTTGGGCTGGCTCTAGATATTTTGGTAAATTTTTGGCTGGATCTACATATTACTTTTGGTTGGATCGAAAGTATGAGGCTTACAATTGGCAAAAATTGTGGTGATCATCTCTTCTTGTAGTCACCTTACAATTGGGTGGGTTTGTTGTTGTTTTGATTGGATCTACACATTTTGGTAAATTTTTCCTCTAATTGCTTTGTCAGATTATAATTCTACATAATCTTGCTTTATAGATTGGCTTACATTTTTTTAGTAAATTGTATGCTTGATATTAGATCTTAAAGTGTACGAAATTGGTGGTGGGGATCTTAGGTTAGGACAAGTGTATGAAATTATTTGCCCTAAATTGTATGCCCTAATTAGGGATTATTCTAATGGCGCATTGTTAATTTGTATGTGTTAATGTATTTTTCAAACATGGATTTGTCTAAGTTAAGTTGTACTTCTCAAATCCACACGATTCCGAAATGTTCTTGTTGATGGAAGTAAGCTTTGCTGTTCCGTCCTTTTCTACACTCTCATGGAACCCTTGTAGTAAATCATGTGTCCTAGTTTCGATGGTGGATCATCGGAGTTAGTATCACCCAGAATTTCGAACTAGGTGATCCCCGTTAACATTTCGCACATTCGTTGTGAAAGATGAGTAAGTTGTGAGAACTCTCACCGACAACATGGTGTCACACTAAGTAACTGATAGATTCTCTATCAATGGGCTTCCCCCTATGGTTCTCTCCTTGGCAAAGAGGTTTTCTCTAACAAGAAAGAGGTCCCTCAACCCATTTGCAATTGACTTATTGCTAGAACGCTTACATAATTTGCATAATCTTAGCAATGGTTGGCTACGACCACAACCACGACCACATCAAATGGATTGCTAGGGAGCTATCTCACATTAGAGAGCAATAAAGGAATGTGCACATGTATCGGATTGTGATGGAAATAATAATTGTGTATCCTATCGTAGAATGAGCGCACCTGCCTTCTAGAATCTAGCTAGGATGTTATTGGTTTTTCATTCAACGAAAGCTTCAAGCGAGTTCTGTTGTGATACCACTTGATACATGCCCAAGGTGCGAGTTTTGTTGTGATACCACTTGACACATGTCCAAGGTGAGATTGTTTGCTATTGCGAGCTTTGTGGAAGGGAAGTGGGAAGAACATAGGTTTGAGAAACATAACTAGGCAAAAGGCTTAATTTAAAACAATATAAGATGTCCATTTCGATGGGATTTCATAGTTTTACTGAAGATTTTTAAAGAAGAGACAAAGATCCCAAATTATTGGAAACAAAAAGAAATTGCAAATGCTCCAAGTCTCTAACCACTACCTAAAGTATTCAAAACTGAAAAGGTAAGTAAAGAATAATCCCATCAAATGTTGCAATTAATCTCGACATATGTGCGAAAATAATCCTCATATCACTATATTCTAAAACAACCCATGTTTTCATTAATTATTGGTGCAGTCGCAACGGAACATCCCTTGTGCCATATACTCTGGGACCACATCACCTGGTTTACTCGATGAGATCAAGGGGGGAGGGGGGAGTTTGGAAGTCATCCAAACAGTAACAACTAACAAGTTTATTGGAGCGGGACAAAGGCTTTATTGTTGTTGTGTTAAGTTCATAGAAGTGCAAGTAGGACTCAATTGACAAGTGCTTCAAATTTACAAGCAAAACTATCATAAACAGACCCTAACAAAATTATAAAGGAAAACAAAAAACACCATTAATTAGCATTTAAATAGCCATATATTAGTTCTAAGTAAGCACTAAGCACCACTGATTGCTGAACAAGTAAGATGAAAAATGTATCTATGATAGGTTAAAATAAAGTAAACAGTTTATCTTGAAAAGAAGATAAAGACGGAACACATCAAAATGTTATATGTACAAAATGTAGGAGAAAAGAGATGCCGTAAAGATAGCATACAGATATGCAATGGTAATTACCTCCAGAAATAGTGCATTCTCAGGATCATCAAACCTCCTCAATGGACCATCATTTATAGTAAATCCATTACTCCAGAAATAAATATTGTGAACGACGTTCTCAGGTTGTTGGGGGGCAGCTGAAACCGTTTCACCTGAGAGAAGTCTACCAGTCCCAGTAAAAATTCTTGAACTTGATGATGGTTGGTGCTCAAAAGGCCCCTGCAAAGCTCCCATTTGTCTGGCTTGGTCAAATATTGAATCCACATCATGACCACCTCTTTGAGGATCTTGCACAAGCATTCCACTGCACAGTCAAGTATTAGCAACTTGATATACAATCATAAACAGAACATCTCAAATTCATAGGAGTATCTAAATTAATCCAGCTAAAGGTTATGAAAGTTAAACATGATACAGTTACAAGGCTAAGCAAGCTGGATACGAAAAGTAGAAAAAATTGTTCACCATTTTAGTTTTAGAATAGTCAAACCAAATATGGTGGTCAAACCAAAGTAGCAGCTTGAACAATAAAATTCGTCATACTAAGCAAATCCTCTAACCTAAATTTGAGGGTGAGCTAACTTTGAAGCAAATTACCACTATCATAATATGATGCTACATTAAACCTTCAAGTACTGCTTACTTTATGTGCATAGAGATTACGTACTTGACATCGAATGTATTCAAAACTCAATTTCATCTAATCACATAAAGCGAAGTTTGAACATAAAATAACTATTTGAGGACGATGACATAGAGATGAGTGGTGGACTGCGGCATGGATACAGGGTATCTGACATGAAAGAACTCATTATTCGAACAGGAGGTGGCTAAACATATTATGTATGGTTGAGTTGGCAGTTTGATTGAAGAAGCCAAAGTGTAAGAGGGCAAAAGTTAACTGAGATATTGGCAGTTCGATTGAAGACGGCAAAGAGTTAAAGGGTTAAGTTTAACTGAAATATTACAGAAATTGCACAAGTGAAGCATAAGCTGCGTAACAATATGTACATTTAGCGAATATATGAGGATTAGCAGATGAGAAGTAATTGGGCATCAATGGAAATCGGAATTTTAGTAGACAGAAGTCACCTAATAATAATAATAACAAGAATAACAGTAAAAATAATAATTCTACTGTATTTGTAAAAAACGATATATTAACTTTAGTAAAGTAACTGCATGCAGTAGATAAGAAATATAACCAACATAATAGAGGCACAAAATTCTCAAACTATTGCAATGTTTGCAACGGTAACAAAAATAGAAAAGCATCAATCAAAATCAACTAAAATGGAGGACACTGTTGCAATTTTTTAATCAAGTGTCACTACAATCACAGAAAGAACAGAATACACACAACTTACTTTTCAAAGGACAACATACAAGCAAAAGAGTTCACAGAACTAAGAGTGTTATCAGCTATCAAGAGGTACTATTTAACAACACATCTTCTAACCTTGGTGAATCAAAATTATATTCTCAGATACCTTATCACATTTTATCCAGTATGATAAATTGTCATATCATCAATCATCAAAGCCTTCTGCCATCAGAATGGGGTCTGATATGGAGCATAATAAAGCTCCATAAAAGATTTGACAAAGTTCTTATGACCTGCCGTTAACCCTCTATTAGTGGTGCCAAATTCCTGCCCTGGTAACTATGAGCATGAGAGGATTGTGGCACAAAACCTAGACGACCAGTTCACATGTATGTAAAATTACCTTTTGAATATGTAGTTTAATTTCATGCAACCAAGGAGCACCCTCCAAATTTTCCTAGGCTATAAAGAGTCTAGACTCTAGACGAAGAGGTAAGATGATAATAATTTTCTACGGGGAATTGCATTCACATCTCTATACAAATTAAGCCAAAGAATGAAAAGGAATCATAAATCGCCATATACTTTAATATATAACATGTAACCTCACTAGTTGGCACCATATCACAGTTATCTTATAAAAATACCATAAGCTTGACCCATCCTCGGGATATTGAGTGAGGGAGTATGTAATCAATAAATTAGGTGGCTGAGATATATCATAAACTTATATCTGAATGTGGATAACTGATAGTAACCAAAAGACCAAAATGTTTTGCAGAAACTTCCTCGTAGATGCCTTGCACCATGGACTCTGCTTCATTTTAGAGGAAAGAAAGTTCCTACATTTTTTGCTATTCCTTTTGGATCAATTCAGCTGGATGAGTTTTACTATGACTTGTGCTTTTGTGGTAGAGGTTTAGGAAGAACTAGACTCTGTGGTGGATAACCTAATAGAGTGATCACTCCTCCATACCTACTTGCCAATGGAATATTGACAACAATAGAGATTTATACTTACGCATGCTGGGAGACTTGAAAAATGGCCAATCAGGTCACGAGTCCTCTTCATCGCAGCGAAGGGTGGTAAGACTTGCTTTGAACTAAGCTTTGAGAGGTAAGAACTTTAGCATAATGCAGTGTTTTGCATGTGGAAGTCGATTTACTTCCAAATCCAACAGATACTTCCTGCCAAAAACACAGCATTCAACTGAAACAGACCCCTCAATATGTTTTTAACTCTTCTCATAGATACTTCTACCTTCGGAATTTTAAGAAAGTTTTCTTTGTAGCATTTTCTAGTTTTATGCAAGTCCTGGTTGCAAGTAACACACTTATCTAGAGTGCCCAATGAGAGTTAAGGTAGTTCTTTAACCAAACCTAACGGCTGAAATGCACACCTCTGAGACACTGGAATACATACAATAACTTATCGATATAAGCTGTGTGTGTGTGTGTGTGTGTGTGTGTGTGTGTGTGTGTGTGTGTGTGTGTACCATGCACATTTGTGTTGATATGGTCATTAGTAACTCCCAACAAGATTACTAATCTCGTGTGCCATTATTGAGTTGATAAAAATGTTCAGTAGACTCTTGAATAGTAAAACACTGAAGAAGTGTAAACACTCAATATATGTTGAACCAATTTGAATCATGGAAACAAATCAATATAAAAGAGTAACTGGAAGAACTACCTAGTAGGAAAACTTCACTATTGTTACTTTGGATTAAAAAAGTGCTGGTGTGACCAAGAAGAAACTGAATCAGCCGGGAGTTGAATACAAACATTTGCAGGAGCCATTCTACTAATCTTTACTGAAGCTAAAGTAAATGCATAATATGGTAGTGACAATGTTATCACCAGCCAGGTATAACTGAAACTAAGCTAGACGGTCATCATTAACAGCCATTCTTTGCAATAATCAGCTACTCCAATGGAAGCAATATTATACTCGAAGCAATCCTTGGCCAATGAGGTTAGAGGGATAAAAAAATGAGATGAAGTTAAAGGAGTAATTTATTACAGAGTTATGTTATAGGCAATATCTTTGATCCCATAGTCAAAATCACACTAAAAAAAACCCTAACTTTAGTGGCTCCTTCCCTTAAACCAAAAAAGTTAAATTAAAATGCATTAGATGTAACAATCAGTATCTTACTTAAGTTGCACACACGCGAATACAACACATGGGCATGGCGATGTGTCCTAGTAAATTTGGGGCGCTCATGCCATGTCCAATTCGTGTCCAACGCGACATGGGTGCCGCACGAACACTTGGAGTGTCCGTGCTTCCTAAATTATTTAACTAATTAAGCAGGACTACCATCAGGATAAAGTACTTCTATATGATATTCAGTGAAAAAAGCAATTGCAAAATTGATCTAATTTTTCATGGAACCAAACATGGTAGCCAAAGGTGCGCTCGAGGCACGCCTCGCAACAAGGCGCAGCAGTTGCGTCTCGCATCTCACTAGGCGAGGTGTCGCACACTTTTTTTTTCACAAAAAAAATTGAGTCATGGAGATAGCCCTTAATTTATACAAGTGGGAGGGAGGTAGGCCTTTCCACGGTTGCCAAAATTGGCTACAGTTGAACTGTAAAAACTAAAATTTATTAAGAGAACGATAGGGAGAACACAATTTTTTTTAGATTTGTTAAGTGCTACTACTGCTCTGCTAATTCACTTGGTTATATTTTAACAATTTTTTGTTGGTTTTAATATGTTATTTGGTTTTATTTCTAATATTACTAATCTTTTTGTTTATTTATGTATATCTTTATTATTTTTAATTTTGCAGTTCGTTTTACTCGGGCGCGTGTTAAGTGGGCCTTGCGCCACGGGCAATATGGACCATTTTGCGCCTTGAGTGCGTCTTGCGGCTTTGACTACCTTGGAACGAAATGATAAAGTAAAATTGGCAACGGAACAAACCATAGAGTAATGAACCGATAAACTAAGCCAGAACCTTCTCCCTGTGTTCATACCTAAAAAATCATAACTTTCCTGAAATGATCGGTTACTTCAGGTCCACAATAAATCCCACAAATTAGAACCCTAAATTCCCCCAAAGTTCGAATTTCCAGGTACAATCAGTTCGACAAAGATAAAATCCGCACGAAAATTCAATCAAGGAGAACCTGAAACCCTAAAAATGCAATTTTCTTTATACCTCTTCTCTCCGCCGGTGTAGTACTCCTGCGGCCCGTCGGAGTCGCTGTCGGATCCGGGTCCGGACTTGAGATCCGACAGGGTCCGGATCTTCGACCGGCTCCCCGAGGCCCCCGAAGCCGCCTTCTTCTTCTTCCTCGTATTCCTTCCCTCCTCTCTCGAAGCCATCGCCGGTGGGTCGATAGGCGGCGGCGGCTGGCGGACCCTCGGCAAAGGAACGATCTCCTCTTCCTCTTCTTCTTTTTCCTGTTCTTGTAGCGGTTGTTGATGATCGGCAATGATGGGCTGCTGGTGCTCGAAGAAGGAGTGGATGGAGGAGTCGAGCTGCCAGTTGTGGCTCTCGAGGAAAAAGACGGCTTCTTCTCGGGTGGAGGAGGCTATGCCGACGAATGTTTCGATTAGGGTTTCCTGCTCCTCTTTCCCGACGGTTCCTTCCATTGCTTGCTGAATTGGAAGATACGAGGGGATTTGGTCAATAGTATTTTTCTGCAATTTTGTATAGAGTAAATTTGTTGTAAAAAAATATTTTTACACAAATTAATTAAAATGAAAAAAATTTAAAAATTTTGAAATCATAAAAACTTTCGCTATCTCTGACGGTCAAATATTTGCCAACAGGATTGACAATATTTTTAACAAAGTTGGCAAAAATCTCACAATAATTTTTTTTTTATTTAGGTTTTTTTTCGTTGATTTTTTTTGGATAGTTGGGTTTGGTTTTTGTGTGTATTGGTTTTATAAAAAATTAACCAATAGATTTTCTTAAGACAATTTAAAATTAATGAAAATATTTTTTCAAATATTAGATACCACATCTATTATTATTCAAAATATAACTTTAGAAATAGCAATCGTTTGATTATTATCTATACTAATTTGTTATTATGTATACTAATATAATTTTGAAAATATTAGTATTATCTATAGTAATTTGTTATTATCTAACTGACCACATATTCAAAATTTAAAACATATATTTATGAGAAGTCATAATTAAAATAGATATACAATTTAACAAATAACAAACTAATATTTAGTATCTATATAATTAATTATTTTAAATAAATTTTGTGTACAAATAATAATTATTATCTTTTAGTGATATGAAAGAAAAATATAATATTGATAATAATATTAATCAATAGATTTTGTATCATTCATATTAGTATAGATAATAACAAATTAGTATAGATAATAAAAAAATAAAATTACCAAAAGTAAAATTTGCAGGTCGAACATCATTTTTTTGGGATTCTAAAATCTTTTGAAGTCCGTGAAACGATGAAACGGTTTATCCCGTAGTACTTTTTGATAGGTCATTTTAGCACAAACTAGGCCTTGTTTCGATCTCTCAGTCAACAGTTATGATACTTTAATGTTTTAGATTTTATATTTTTGCCTGTAACATGAGCATCTTGCTTCGGATGAAAATTCTTTCTCCACGAATTGTGTTATTCTCATCGAAAACATAAAATTGACATATTATTTGACGAAAAATAATTTTCAAACAAATAGTTATGGCCGCTCGAAGTCTGTTCGACGGCAGAAGTAATATTCTTACGACGGAATTTTTTTTAATTTTTGGTTGTTCAATGATTGCATATTTTATTTTTGATGTTAAATTTCATTTTTTCTAATTTATTTAAAAAATTTGTTTCTACAACAACTTTTTTTTAAAAAGAACTAAACCTAAATAAAACTACACCCAATTATCCCAAAAAAAAACAACAACAAAAAAAACATAAAAAAAACAAACCAAAAGAAAAAAAAAACCATTGTCAAATTTTCGCCAAATTTGACAAATATAAAAAAAAAAATCAGATTTTCGCCATCCCAGATGGCGAAAACTTTCATTACTTCAATTTTTTTCAAAATATTTGTGTTTTAGTTAATTTATTAAAAAATAAAAGTGTACAGCAATTTTTCTGTTTTGTATATTGTTCCAGTTATGCAATTCTAAAATTTATTTATATCTTCTTTTGTAAATTGGTTGAGAATAAAATTTAAAAAAAAAATTCTCCGATTCAAAATTTTAAAACATATCTTGACTATCTCTACTTGGGCAAATTCTATAGGCATTACATAAATTTGCTTAGGACAGTTCAATTTTTCAGTTTATTTACAAGTTTGACATCCAATTTCTTTACTTGAGGGCAGCCCAAATCCTCATATAAAAGCCAATGACTTCTAAATTTCAGGACAATTTTTTTTCATGACTGTCACAATGTTGACAGTCCTTCGACTTGGAAGGACTGTAAAAATTTAGGATTGTAATTATTTTTGACAGTCCTAAATAATTAGGACTGTGAAAAAAATTTGACAATCCTTCCAAGACTGTCAACTTTGTGACGGTCCTAAATAATTAGGACTGTAAACAAAATTAACAGTCCTTCCTATTGGAAGGACTGTTAATTTTGTTTACATTCATAACAAAGAGAAAAAGAAGAAGAAGAAGAAGAAGAAGAAACAGCATCAGCATCAGCATCAGGTGCGGTGAAGGGCAGCGACGAGCGGGGGCGGAGGTGTAGGGAGGACGCTGGCGGGGGCGGCGATGCTGGCAGGAGGCGAGCGGGGGCGGCGCGGGACGGAGGCGCGCGTGCGGGGGCTGCTCTTGCTGCTGCCTTGCAGATGGGGCTACGACTAGTGGAGGCGGACATGGGCGGGCGGTGGCGGCACGGGGCTGCAGCGAGCGGGGAGGACGCGGGCTGGGGCGGAGGTGCGTGCGTAGTAGGGTCACCGAGAAGTCGACCTTCGCCGCGTGCAGCCCCCGCGAGCGCGTGCCTCCGCCGCACGCAGCCCCCCACACGCGTGCATCTACCTCCGCCTCTCGCTGCCTCCTCCTCCTCCGGTGGTTGGGGTTAGGGTTTGGGTTAGGGTTTGGGGGTTTGAGAATTTAAAGAGAGAGTAGAAATTTAGAATTAAGGGTTTTAAGAAGGTTTGGGGGGTTTGGCTATCTCGAGTAAATTTTGGGATGTCCTAAGTAAAAGTTATAAAAATTTGGATTGTCCTGAAGTAATGGATTATCCTAAGTAACTATTTGTCATGCCCTAGTCCCAAAATACCGAGGGACTAGCCACGTGGCAATGCCCAGCAGTGTAGCACCATGTTCCGTTCTAGCGGACTGCCGATTCAAACGGCAAAAGTGCAATGTCCCGACCCGCTTTGCTCAAGAGAGAATACTCATTTGAGGCAAAGGATATCCAGACTTGTCCCTACAGGATTCCGGCTTAGGCTTTCAGAGGTTCGCTTGACGTATAGCTCTACCGAGGCGAATCATCGCTAAGGTGGGTGGCTACGGTGAACTTGTCTTTGCTTAACCAGCACACATAAAATCTGTAATGATACATGCTAGTCACTAGTTGATTCACCCTGTAACACCCCATTCCGCTCAAGCGGACTGCCATTTCAAACGGCAATAGTGCAGCTGTCCCGACCCGCTTTGCCTCGATCAAGAAGCAAAGGATATCCAGACTTGTCCCTACAGGAATCCGGCTTAGGCTTTCAGAGGCTCGCTTGACGTATCGCTCTACCGAGGCGAATCATCGCTAAGGTGGGTGGCTACGGTGAACTTGTCTTTGCTTAGCCAGCACACATAAAATCTGGAATATTCATGCTAGTCGCTAGGTGAATCACCCCCTGCATGCTAATAAATCCAACGCACCTAGCTAAGGGAATAATCCCAACTTGTATTGCTTGCTAGAACATGAAAATTGAAATAATGCTTATAATCAGACCCTCGCATGCTAAGTCCCTAACGGTTTCATCTCTCGGCTTACCTTCGGGTCTGAGCAAACGTGCCTGCTTATGTTCCTTAGAAACGCATGCTTGTCTGCTTGAATGTTACCGTGTTTTCATCCAAACCCCGGGAGACTACTACGTAGTCGTTCCGTGTCTGAATGAACCTGCAAGTATCCGGGACCGTTAGGTCACCCAAGGCATCCCCAAACCAGGGGAATGCATCAAGACAAGTTAATCACTGTACAGAATCATGATTCAAGCATCTCCTGTAATCGTGTACTACTGTACTACTGTTCTACTGTACCACTATACTCATGTTCTACAGTACTCGAGTATCACGTAAAATTGGAAAAGACCCTGACCTGCATGTCGCGGACAACTCAAAAACGAGGCATAGTTCCACGGACGGTCTTCGGGGACTGGGGCCGCTCCGATCCGGATGAAACCCCACTGTTTCAGCCTACTGTACTGGACGAGATAGTATGCAGCGCCCACCGTTCTTTCGCTGCATACCATCCGCTCCAAGGCTGAACTTTACTGTATAGTCTACTGTACTAAACGAGATGGCTTGTAGCGCACACTGTACTTTCGTTGCAAACTCTTCTCGTTTAAGACTAGTGTCCTTAATGGCTATGCCAGCGACTCATGTTCATATAGATAAGTCATCCTCGCTTAGCGGCTATCCGCGTGCGAGTCACTGCATCGCATCAAATGAACAACTGAACACCTGAACGATCATGTTAAAACGACCCTCGTGTTCGCATATGCTATGCCTCATGAATGCTTATACTTGCCCGTGCTTGAATTAATAATGTTTGCCTTGGACAGGGAAGGAGATGGTAAGTTGGTAAGTCTCACCGTATTTTCTTTCATGTTGCACGGCGCACTGCCACACGGGTTAGGCTATTCAATATTTGCATGAGACTGATCCTACGGCAACTAGAAAGACAACTTAATAGTTGGTGCACGGAACTTATATTATGTGTTTGGATTTGTCGAGCGGGCGAGTAGCTTCCCCACCAGTGCATTCAATGTACTGATAATCCACCAGTTTGTATGCAGGGTGTGGGAGAACCTCGTTCGGTGCGGATGCCTCCAACGTGCGTACTAAGGTATGGAGATCACTTCGAAGCAACGGTGCGTCCGGAATAGAAGCACATATACAAGACATAATGTTGGAACATAGCCCGAACTCGCCTGAACATCGCCTCTACAATCATAACACAATTGTAGCCACTTGGCACGCTTTTACTGTTTCAGAGAGAGAGACTTGAGCGACTTGTAATCTCGGCTATACGCCGCCTGTAACACATGTTTATATCAATAAAAGAGCTTGCTTTACTTCAACTTGTGTTTCAATGCTTCCGCTACTATTGTCGACTCAGTAAACCTGTTATCAAATCGCTATGCGTTTATGACTCCGCTGCACTCGGACAATCTGTGCGACTTTGTGGCTTAGAACTCTTGCAGCCAGCCAATGAACCATGGCCTTGCACGGGCGTGGATCACGCTCGTGCGACATCACGCCCGGATGGGTCAAAGTGATCGTCCCGCGGGAGCGCTGGCAAGGGTGATTCCCGCCTAGCGGGGACGGCCGAAATAGCCTGCGGGAGATCGGGGCGTGACATGTTGGTATCAGAGCCTGGCTTCTACGCCTTTGGACTTCGATTCGATATCTCTGTTTTGAAAGCTCGTTCGTGGGTTATGTGCACGCTCTCTCTCAATGCCTCGATGGGATGTTCCAACAATAAGTCTAAATACTTTCAAAATACATTTTGAATATAATGATATGCTTGCTTGTATGTTGTTATGCTGCGAGTGGCCTTTGTGCCAACCTGTGCGGACCCTTCGAGAGTATCGCTAGTAGCTTATCCGATTTTTACTAACTCTAAGTTTGGTTGAATGCATCTATTCGAGGGACGCCTTGAACTAGTGCACCATCCAAGACTTAAGGAAAGGTAAAACACGAGTGCTAAGACTTCGCTATCACTAAGCTGGTTGACGTGTTCACGCTAGAAGTGCACTTCGAAAGTGCGCACGATCCAGTCTAAGCGATATGCTGATTTCGATGCTTGTGCAAGTGAATATCCAAATGAACAAGTACAATGACTTGTCTAGGATTGCCTCAACCCTAGATTACTGCTTGTCCTTAGTAAGTCTCGAGGACGAGACTTTTTCTAAGTTGGGTAGGATATAACACCCTATTCCGCTCAAGCGGACTGCCGTTTCAAACGGCAATAGTGCAGCTGTCCCGACCCGCTTTGCCTCGATCAAGAAGCAAAGGATATCCAGACTTGTCCCTACAGAAATTCGGCTTAGTCTTTCAGAGGCTCGCTTGACGTATCGCTCTACCGAGACGAATCATCGCTAAGGTGGGTGGCTACGGTAAACTTGTCTTTGCTTAGCCAGCACACATAAAATCTGGAATATTCATGCTAGTCGCTAGGTGAATCACCCCCTGCATGCTAATAAATCCAACGCACCTAGCTAAGGGAATAATCCCAACTTGTATTGCTTGCTAGAACATGGAAATTGAAATACTGCTTATAATCAGACCCTCGCATGCTAAGTACCTAACGGTTTCATCTCTCGACTTACCTTCGGGTCCGAGCAAACGTGCCTGCTTATGTTCCTTAGAAATGCATGCTTGTCTGCTTGAATGTTACCATATTTTCATCTAAACCCCGGGAGACTACTACGTAGTCGTTCCGTGCCTGAATGAACCTGCAAGTATCCGGGACCGTTAGGTCACCCAAGGCATCCCCGAACCAGGGGAATGCATCAAGACAAGTTAATCACTGTACAGAATCATGATTCAAGCATCTCCTGTAATCGTGCACTACTGTACTATTGTTCTACTGTACCACTGTACTCCTGTTCTACAGTACTCGAGTATCACGTGAAATTGGAAAAGATCCTGACCTGCATGTCGCGGACAACTCGGAAACGAGGCATAGTTCCACGGACGATCTCCGGGGCACTGGGGCCGCTCCGATCCGGATGGAACTCCACTGTTTCAGCCTACTATACTGGACGAGATAGTGTGCAGCGCCCACCGTTCTTTCGCTGCATACCATCCGCTCCAAGGCTAAACTTTACTGTATAGTCTACTGTACTAAACGAGATGGCTTGTAGCGCCCACTGTACTTTCGTTGCAAACTCTTCTCGTTTAAGACTAGTGTCCTTAATGGCTATGCCAGCGACTCATGTTCATATAGATAAGTCATCCTCGCTTAGCGGCTATCCGCGTGTGAGTCACTACATCGCATCAAATAAATAACTGAATACCTGAACGATCATGTTAAAACGACCCTCGTGTTCGCATATGCTATGCCTCCTGAATGCTTATACTTGTCCGTGCTTGAATTAACAATGTTTGCCTTGGACAGGGAAGGAGATGGTAAGTTGGTAAGTCTCACCGTATTTTCTCTCATGTTGCACGGCGCACTGCCACACGGGTTAGGCTATTCAATATTTGTATAAGATTGATCCTAAGGCAACTAGAAAGATAACTTAATAGTTGGTGCACGGAACTTATATTACGTGTTTGGATTTGTCGAGCGGGCGAGTAGCTTCCCTACCAGTGCATTCAATGTACTGATAATCCACCAGTTTGTATGCAGGGTGCGGGAGAACCTCGTTCAGTGTGGATGCCTCCAACGTGCGTGCTAAGGTGTGGAGATCACTTCGAAGCAACGGTGCGTCCAGAACAGAAGCACATATACAAGACATAATGTTGGAACATAGCCCGAACTCGCCTGAACATCGCCTCTACAATCACAACACAATTGTAGCCACTTGGCACGCTTTTACTGTTTCAGAGAGAGAGGCTTGAGCGACTTGTAATCTCGGCTATACGCCGCCTGTAACACATGTTTATATCAATAAAAGAGCTTGCTTTACTTCAACTTGTGTTTCAATGCTTCCGCTACTATTGTCGACTCAGTAAACCTGTTATCAAATCGCTATGCGTTTATGACTCCGCTGCACTCGGACAATCTGTGCGACTGTGGCTTAGAACTCTTGCTGCCAGCCAATGAACCATGGCCTTGCATGGGTGTGGATCACACTCGTGCGGCATCACGCCCGGATGGGTCAAAGCGATCGTCCCGCAGGAGCGCTGGCGAGGGTGATTCCCGCCTAGCGGGGACGGCCGAAATAGCCTGCGGGAGATCGGGGCGTGACACACCCCCTACATGCTAATAAGAATCCAACGCACCTAGCTAAGGGAATAATCCTAACTTGCATTGCTGTGCTAGAACATTGCTTATATATATGTTCAGACCCTCGCATGCTACATTAGAAAGTGTCGCTCGGGAAGTCCCTTATGATCTCACTCCTCGGCTTACCTTCGGGCCCGAGCCAACGTAAATGTTTGTGTTTATACAAATGTATGCTTGTCTGCTTGTATGTCGCCTTATTTTCATCCAAACCCCGGGAGACTACTAAGTAGTCGTTCCGTGCATGATTGAACCTGCAAGTATCCGGGACCGTTAGGTCACCAAAGGCAACCCCGAACCAGGGGAATGCATCAAGGCAAGTCATTCACTGAACAAAGAATCAAGATTCAAGTATCTCGTGTACTCGTGTTCAAGTGCACTCGTGTTCTCGTGTTCTAGTGCACTCGTGTTCTCGTGTATCTCATGATAATTGGAAGACCCTGGCCTGCATGTCGCGAACAACTCGGAAATGAGGTACAGTTTCACGGACGGTCACCGGGGCACTGGGGCTGAACCGATCCGGATGGAACTTTACGCGTGGTCCTTCGTGTGAAGGCGAGAATGGTTTGTAGCGCATTGTGTGTGTTCTCTCGTTGCATTCCATTCTCGTCTTGGGCCACGTCACGTGCAATCCTTCGTGTGAAGGCGAGATGGTTCGTAGCGCATCGTGTGTTCTCTTGTTGCGTTCCATTCTCGTCTTGGATTGGTCCTTTATGGCTATGCCAGCGACTCATGTTCATATAGATAAGACATCCTCGCTTAGCGGCTATTCGCGTGCGAGTCATTGCATCGCATCGAAAGACAACTGAACACATGAACGATCATGATGCAACGACTCTCGTATTGCATATGATGTTGCCTTGGTTTTCATTATGAATGCCCCTGAATGTTTATGCTTGCATGTGCTTGAATTAATAATGTTTGCCTTGGACAGGGAAGGACAAATGGTAAGTTGGTAAGTCTCGCCGTATTTCCTCTCATGTCGTACGGCGCACTGCCACACGAGTTAGGCTATTCAATATTTGCATGAAATTGATCCTAAGGCAACTAGAAAGACAACATAATAGTTGGTACACGAAACCTATATTACGTGTTTGGATTTGTCGAACGGGCGAGTAGCCTCTCCACCAGTGCATTCAATGTACTGATAACCCACCAGATCATTTGTAGGGTACGGGAGAACCTCATTCGGTGCGGATGCCTCCTTCGTGTGTGCTAAGGCGTAGAGATCACTCCGGAGCCTTAGAGCACTGCGTCCGGAACTGAAGCACATATACAAGACATAATATTGTGAACATCGCCTGATCATCGCCTGTATAATCATTCCACAATTGTAGCCACTTGGCACGCTTTTACTATTTCAGAGAGAGAGGCTTGAGCGACTTGTAATCTCAGCTATACGACGCCTGTAACACTTGTTTATATCAATAAAGAGTTGCTTTACTTCAACTTATGTTATTCAATGCTTCAACTATTATCGACTCAGTGAACTTGTTACCAAATCGCCTATAAGTTTATGACTCTGCTGTATTCGGACAATCTGTGCGACTCTGTGGCTTAGAACTCTTACCGCCAGCCAACGAACCACGGCTTTGCACGGGCGTGGCTCAGGCTCGTGCGGCATCATGCTCGGATGGGTCAAAGCGATCGTTCCGCGGGAGCACTGGCGCAGTAATTCTCGCCTAGGGAGAATGGCCGATTTGCTTGCGGGAGATCGGGGCGTGACAAGCAGCACAACTCCAATGGGCAAACCCAATTTAATGGACCCGTTAGAGTGCACGTAAGCTGTAATAAATATAATTCTAATCTCATCCACATAAAGTAACACATAAGTCAATGTGATAGACCAGTCAAGATAATAGATAAAGAAATTAGTCCATCATCAAGTCAACATAACTAGCCTCAGGGAACAACCGACAAAATAAGAAAAGTGTAACGTCAATACATATGTCCATGAGTCAAGATATGAAATAACCATAAACATAAATAACTGAGTAAGTAACTGAATACTCAGGAGAAATCCTCCTGCACAACCTCGTACTCTGGTACTAGTACTGCTCCAGCGTCAGCTCCGTTCCGTATATCTCGGGGTAATCCTTCTCTGTTGTACCTGGGAAAATAATCCGGATCCAGGTCCTCAAGGGACATAGCAAGGTACAAGAAATACTCAAGCCAAATTAAATACAGTAAATATAAAAATAGATCCTCAGGACAAGCTATGTAATCAGCTAAGTGAAATGCAAATGAGAGCATCACTAGTACTCAGGCTGAGACCACTACAAGCTCTGTGTCGGGAAGCCCGTAGCAGCAATAATATCACGTAATGGGCCAAGCTCTGGTATATAAACTAAAGCACCTCCAGTAGTAAAGTATATATATATATATATATATATATATATATATATATATATATATATATATATATATATATATATATATATATATATATATATATATATATAATCAGCCTGTAGCCTGTACGTCTCTCCCCACCTAATGAAACTCACGTCTCATGTCCACGACGTCTCATGTCCATAACACGCAAGACCATGACCTCTAGCTACTACAACGAGTCATAATGATATCTATGTATATGCAAGTCTCCTGTCACAAATCTTGTAAGCCTATACAGAATCACCATAAATAACTTAGGAAAGATTCTGTCACATGAATAGTGTCAAGTGTCCTATGATATGACATACTTAGTAAAGCAAGCACGTAAAAAATATAGGATCGTGGTATCAACTCTCTAAGTGACGTTACACGACTCTGCGTACGGCGTCGACACCCGAATCTTGCTCGGACGTTAAGCAACATCTCACGGTCCTAGGTTAAACGGGTACATCATAGAAGTATATGAAAAGAATATAAGCAAATAATAGCACATGATCTTCTACAAGTTGGCAAGGTACACTTGCATGGGTTCCGAGCTCCGCCAATTGCTCCTGTAACAGTGGAATCTCCAGGTACGCCTCTGGATGTTGAAACAAACATCACCATTGCTCTCAGAATACATGAAATGGCTAGGTTTGACTACCCATAAGTCTAATTTGGACACAGGGGCAGAATTGACAGTTTTTGGTCAAAACGGAGTCCATATGTGGCCCACTTCCCACTGAAAAATGTGCCAAAGATAAAGTTCTCCAAAATCGTCAAACTTTGTGTCTACGAGCCCAGAATAATGATACGAACCCAATGGAACATTCAGAACTGGATTCCGATAAGCCGGTCAGGAAATCACCCGTCAAGTGAAACCGTGGGGCCCGCGAAACGGTATTTTGTCAACGTTCTCAGAATCGAACCAAACTTGGGTCACAGTACCAGCACACACGAAACGACAAGCACACACAAAATTATGACGAGTGTAAGAACATTCCGATACGGTATTTTTTGACGGATACACGTTGCTTCCGGTGTGCACGCACATCCAAATCAACTTCTGCAAAATCTCACACGTCCGCATTGACAATACGTACGGTGCAATTCGCACATGACGAAATTGCCTCATTTAGCGGAATGCACCACGTTTCAAGAAATTTTGGGTTTAAGAAACCAAGTTTTTGACAAAAGTTAACAGCAATTAAATCACAGCATACATCGAATTAAAATAAACTAATTAAAGAGATTAAAACTTGTTTATGTTGTCTAAATTACTGTTCAAGCAGAATTTAAAAATTGTGTGCCGTTATGAAGATAACGGGACTCAAACACGCGCACCTGGGACAGTTTCTGTTCCTAAAAATAAGTTATTTTTTTCCTGTTTTGAGTCACGATTTATGATCGACACAGGACACGATACACTAAACTAATTACACAGGGTTCAAGGGGGTCATGTGGTCTTCGCATAGGACTCGACGGATCGCTATTTGGATTACTGTACAGGGAGATACAAGGGCGAGAAGTTGAGTACCTCGTTACTGCTGCTACTCGTCTTGACTTCAGCGGCTGTTCGCGACGGTGGAGCACAGCGGTCCGACGGTCGTAGGCGGTCGACGATGGTCGGGGTGGTAGAAGAGAAGCTGATGATTGCTCTGATGGTGGTAGTGTATATATAGGGGGGTGTGAAGGGGGTTACTGGGAGAGGAAGAGTGGGGGTCGTCGGTTTCGGGGGAGGGGAAGGGATCGGCTGCGGGGAGTTACTGTCAGTTACTGTATCAGCGGGTTCGGGTGGGTTTGGTTCCGGGTTTAGGGTTCGGTTGGTTTGGTTTGGGTTGGTTTAATTATTAACCATATATATATATATGTGTATATATGGCCATCTAAAAATAGTTTTGGACCTCAATAAAATCAAGAAAAAATATATAATACTCTAATATTAGTTGTACACCCAAAAATATATTTTCTGTACTATATTAATAATTAATTAAATACACATAATTATAAATCCATGAATATTATATATTATAAATGGCTAAAAATTACAAACAAATATCCCTTAATTCAGTAATTCATAATACCAATAATTAAAATTTTTAATTTTAATTCTAAAAAAATTAGGGTATTTACAATCTACCCAACTTAAAAGAAATTTGTCCTCCCAATTAAGAAAATAAAACATAACTCGTCAAGAAAATGTTTGCTCCAGAAGAGATGACGCGATTGCAAGATATGTTTGTTGAAGCATGTAAAATCCCTAATTCTAAAAAAAATTATATTAATTAATTTTAATTAATTAATAATTAAATTATAGTAATTATGAGCTAATTAGAGGAAATAGAATTTATTTAATATTTATTTTAGGTGTTTATGCATTTAGGAGATTTATGGAGCAATTATAAATTTTTCCTAATTTATTCCATATAGGAGACCCTGTGGACGACTGACAGACTAATTGAATGCACTATTATAATTTCTAAAATTTTCTATGTATATATATATATATATATATAGTTTATTCAAAAAGAATTAGAAATAGAAAATAGAAAAGAATTATAAAAGAAAAGAAAATAGAAATTAGAATGAATAAAGAAAGAAAAGAAAAGAAAAGAAAAGAAAAAGAATTGGTAATGGATCGAAACCCATTACCCGCAAACCCTTAAGAAACAGCAGCAGCAGCAGTTTCTGATCCCCGCGCGAGGGGGCTCAACCCCCCTCCCCCCCGTCGCTTCTCTTTCTCTCTCTCTTTCTCTCTCTCTCTCTCTCTCTCTCTCTCTATATATATATATATATATATATATATATATATATATATCGTTTATTTTCCAAAACTCTAAACCTAAATCCTCCCTCTCCTCGCCACGAGACCGCCGCCGGACCACCGCCGGAGCCCCAGCACCGCCCGCCGCCGCTCGTCGCCGTCCGCGCCAACGCACGCACTGCAGATTTTGAACAACAACGTACTTGTGTTTATGCTCCGTTTCCCGCGCCCTCGCTCGACCAAACTCGACCCCGTCTTCACCGGTATGTTCACGATCTAATCCCCTTCCATATCTGTGTGTTAGTTGACCTCGAATAGCATGTAAACCTAGGCAAAAACAGCGACCAAGTTGGCGAAAAACGACAACTTTTGAATATCGCAGAAACTGCGGTAACTGCCTATGTTCACAGACTCGTATCTCCCACCACAGAGATCCGAATTCGGTTTTTCTTTTTGATATGCGAAGATTACCTAACCTAGATTAATTTATGTCAAATACAATATTTTACTATTTGCTTTATGTTGAATTAAATCAAGTTGAAAATTCCGAAAACCTATTTTTTTGGCAATTTCTAAAATTTGTGATACGGAGCGCGCCCCTCCAAACTGGACCGTCCCGTCGTGTACCAAGTGTACCAAAAGATGCGCAGTATACCCATACGTGTGGGCTTTTGCAGAAACTGATTTGGACGCGTGTGCGTCGGAATCAGCCCGTATCCGCAGAAATTTCCCGTATCGCAACTTTTACAAAAGCCCTTCGCATTTAGTGCAAGCTCGTCAGAATGCGACAAAATTTGCGCCACTGGACTCATGGTATCGTGCTGGTCCTGTGACACAATTTTCACGTAATTCTGAGATAGTTGACCAAGTCGCCTATTGGCGGGCCCCACAGTTGACTTTTTGGGCGAATTTGTGTTCGGCTCATCGGAATCCACAATTGGACATACCGTTGAGTTCGTACTGACTTTTAGAGTTGGTTTGACCTATAATTTGTCCTATTTAGAGACCGTTATCCCTGGCACGCTTTTCGGTGCAAAGTGGGCCACACGTGGACCCCACTTTGACCCGAAATTACCGTTTTGCCCCTGTGTCCAAATTGGACGAAAGAGTAGTAATTTTTAACTATTTCGCTTATTCTGGGAACGTTGGTGATATTTATTTCAGCATCCGGAGACGTTCATTCTGAGGCCATAGTTTCTGACTCTTGGTGTTTGACATCTGGACGTTATATTTTGCAGCTCTCTTGCCAGGCAAGTATACCTTGCCATTGTACTGTTATGTATATTCCATATGTTGCATGCATCTTTATTTTCTGTCATTAGTTCATATATTTTAACTGTTATATAAAATGCGCGTCCAGGGAAACTTGGGTGCAACGACGGTGTTGTCGTGATTGTTTTTTTATTATGTATATGCATTGACCTTATTTATGAGACCGCCCCATTATCATAAAGCATCATTAGGTTTCATTTGACTGTGACACATTTTTACACGAGTTTTGAGTCCCATATAGATCACGGACGTACGTTTTGACTGATCATCGGTACGTGTGGGACGTGCGTTAGGGATAACTGTTGTTAGAAACTTTGTATGCTAGTAGACTTTGCAGTTATTAGAGGTATTATCGTGTCATGGATGTGACATGCTTAGAGCATAGGGTGGAGAGAACAACAAGTAAGGCGTGTGGGCTCCTTTGCACTTTCCTTTTGTTCGCCCGGATTCTCCGCCGGAGAAACGGGTGGTGATGACCACTATATATTATAAATTATCAGGCGGCCTCTGCCGTTCAAAAGATGACATGCTTTGTAGGCCCCTGGATCTCCAAGAGAACCATGCCAATCCAATTTTTAGCCAGATAGCCCACGCGTTGGGAAAGTTGTTCTTAAACTCCATTCACTTAGACGGTTAGGCGACCCATTGGATATTTATTTCAGTACTTTATTGGCATGCTTTTATGTATCTTGTTATGTCCCTCTGAGGACCTGGCCCCTTCCAGGTGTAGCTGTTCTTGAGTATTCGCAGGAGCGCAGATTCGGATGGTTACATATATTTCGAGGAGGTCTTCTCTTCGAGCCCCGTGGTTGTTAGTTGATATTCTTATATTGTGTTTGTTGTGTTGTAATTATATATTCTAGTTTGGCAGTGGATTTATTTCCATCCGACTATCATCTTAGATACTTTATATTGTGAACTAGTTTCATAGATATTGGTTATTTATTTATATATGATTCCGTGGATGAGATTTAGATTGTACCATGTGACTCGTGATAGATTTATACCACTTGTGGATTGATATTCATAATACAGCGTACATATGCGTTATGGTTTCCATATATTGGAGTGCCATAACCATGCGGCTGGCATGCTTACGTGTCCTGGTCCTACGTATTTTGGGACTGGGGCGTGACATATTTTTAGTGGTGGCCCATGCAGGTCGAGAGCATATTGTCTCCGTTTCGTTACTGTACTGAGCAAGCCTGCAAATAGGATTAGAATATAGGATCTCATCCACTATTGACTATGACTCGCATTCTTCCAATCTGTTCTATTTGAATAGTTGTATCCTGCTTGATTCATGTACTTCCCTAATAGTTCCTTGAGTATAGTCCCCTCATAGAATATAGAAGTCCCTGTTGTTAGATGATAAGTAGGGTAACCTTCCTATTAAGAGTACAACTAGAGTGTTGGCACATCACTGAGTTAGAATACTTAATGAACCATAGCACCCTTACATGTAGATGGATTGACCATTATCCCTTGATAATTAGGGATGACTTGAGATAGTATAAACACTACTAGAGTCAGTTAGAAATTTGACCATAGTGTTTGACCCTAGCATGAAGGAACCAATACAGATCCAAGATTTAACAATTGGACTAAACCTAACTTTTATAGTGAGATAATATTAGAACTATAAACTTAGATCATTGTCTTATTATTAGTAGACAGCACCTTAGGAAGCCTAGAGTAATATAATCAACACTTTTTCCTTGATCATACCTCGAACATAGCAACTAGCATACCACACCCCCTTAGAAAACCATGATGCTATCTAGAGCCCTTTATTTTAATTTCATATATTGTTCCTCTGCGACCTTAACATTCGCTAATTGTGCGACGACTAAAGTATGTTCTTCTTTTCTTCATCTTTCAACTCGTGCTACCTAACACTTCTGATTGTAGACCGAGTGATTTTATTCTATGTTAGGATATATAGTTTGTAAAGGTTATAGTTGTAATCTTAAATTTTAAATTTCTGTGCTTGGTAGTTGGAACTTGATAGTTGAGTATTCATTTAGATTATAATTTATGGTTATACCTTAGTTTTAAATTACGTAATTGTACCCCCACCTCGATACGAGTTATATCCCCTTTTCCCTTGAGGCTAGTAACCATTCCATTCTTGCTATTGACACTTGTTCCATAAGCACTATGACTAAGACTTAAGATGACCAATACCTATATAATGCAATAGGAGACCCTAATAGATACCAAGATCTTTTCTCGTATACCCTAATAAGAGTTCTACTCTATTTACAAGTGCAAGGTTACCTTGTAGAATTCCCTTTAAGACTGTCATAGTTTATTGTTTTAAGTTGGGTAGTATGCCTCACAACCTAGTAACACATAGTCCTCTTGACCCATCGATGCAGTATAACTGAATGACATTAACTATATGCTAGCATAAGACAATAGTGTTTATCCAGACTGTAGAACTTGGAGGCCCATACCCTATTTGGTCGACTAGAGACTTAGACAAGGAGTTGTATGACAACTGTAGGGATTGTAGAGTCTTATCTTCTTTGTGAAATTGAATTATTTGTACTTTCTCTCATCATAATCCAGGGTATTTATAATTTATGTACTACCTTGACTTATGCTGCTATTATAGCCTAGTTTTGCAAGCTTATCCCTTATCGAGCTTGTTCATGACATGTATTATTGGAGTACTACACTAATATATTTCAGAATCAGTGTATTAGGGTCTAGCTAACCTTAGTGCGCTTGGTTCGTCCTTCGCATAACTACTTTACATGGATTGAGATATATAGTGATTAGTAGACGAATGTACTTGCCCTCTAGACATGTCTGAGCATATCGTATCGGTTACATAACTGTACTAATACGAGCATACGAACAAAGAATTACCAAAATAGGATTTTAATCCACAACTACCTTGACAATTCCTATTTGAATTCTTTAAACGCCTTGATCCCCATACTTCTATTCTATTACCTTTCCCTTGAACTCTTCATCATTGTTTCTGTCTTCCATTATTTCGGAAAGACGAAACCTCGTGCTTAGTATAAGTTTGATATACAGATAGTACTAGAGATACCCATAGGCCAATCGCATTATTTGGTGACTATCTTTTATAATTGATTAAGGGCATATCATATATGATATAATTGGTGTTAAAGTTTTGAGGATTGAATGACATGAGTAAATAAATTAAGGAATATTTTTTTTTAAGTGTATAGCCTTGTGTGCTAGATAGGTAAATTCTAAGTTGGGTAGAAGTCGCATTGTCAACTTGAGGTGATTCTTTTATTGTGATCAAGCGATCAACTAAGATTAAATTGAGAGATTTAAGTTATTTTAATTTTAGGAATTTTAAGAATGACTAAGATGATGAGGATTTAATGAATTTTGAAATCTTGATATGTCGGACCAAATATTTATACTTTAAGTACATGATTTAAATTTTGAATATTGAAGGTAAATCATCAATTTGAATTTTGAGGATAAATATATAATTTTAGACTTGAACATTGGTGGATTAAATTTAAAATTTTTACAATTTGATGATTTGAATTAAGAGTTAAACTTTGATTGTTGGATTACCTATTTGAAATATCGAGGATGTGAATTGAATTTAAAAAAATTGAAGAATACAAAAATTCATAAGTGAAAATAGGAATAATATTGGACTAGAATTATTTTCTAGAGGAGATTATGATAGTTGGAGATTGTGATATAAAATTTATATACGTATTTAATTCTTGAAGATGTTATATGGATTTAATTTAAATTTGGATATTGATAATTTGAAAAAGTGAGAAGAGATTACAATAGGTTGAATTTTGATTGGAACAGTGATTATCTTAACCTTGAAGTGATTGCGATGGATTTGATTAGAATTTTAATTATCGCAAAGAGATTGCGATTGACTTGCCTTATGTACATGAATGATTAACAAATTATGTCTTATTTTAATTTTGAGGACAAAATTATTTTAAGTTGGGTAGATTGTAAACTCCCTCACCCAAAAATTAGGCCTACTTGGTTAGATAGAGAAACTAGGGCTAGTTTGTATCCAATTGGAAATAGGACACGACATTTAATTATACAATATTTATATCACTTAGCGCACCTTACTGTTGCTTTGATAGTTGGAGCACTACACTAGCCACTGCTTTCCTACAAACTTCACATCCTTGTCCTAGACATGCCCGTCATCTATTCTGACCTTTGCGTAACTTATAAATATACTCTCTTGTGCTATATTTTAGTCGCACAATATTCGTCGCAGACGTTATTATTAAATCCTAAATAATTCTAACTTTGTATCCTTGTGCGTTCTAATCGAAATTGGAGACACAATCTTGACCCATTTCGTACAACCCAATCTATGACAATATTCTACTCTTAGTCCCCTATGCCCATGACCCTTGTGTCCCACCTAATTTTAATCTCATGTACTTATAATTAATTCAAGAACACCATACGCATTAATTTTAATTAATTAATCTAATTTTCATCTTTGTGCAATTTTTTCAATTGTTGGGTACTTTTATGCAAAAGTGTATTGAGGTGTCCACACCATTGGACATGACACATGAAGAAACCCATTTTTTGTTCATGTAAATTTTTTTCATAATTTTTGGAATGTGCAACGCGCAACATCATCCCTCATTTAAACCTAATCTTGCATTTTAAACAATGCAAATTACAGCCCTCCAAACATCCCCATGACAATTGGAAAATTATGGAGGTTAGGATGGAGGAAGGTACATAATAAGCTGCAAATCTCTATCTTATACCATCCTTGACTTTCTATCGTGACTTAGTTTTAATTTCGAGGACACATTTTTTATAAGTTGGGTAGAATGTAAAACCCCTAATTCTAAAAAAAATTATATTAATTAATTTTAATTAATTAATAATTGAATTATATTAATTATGAGCTAATTAGAGGAAATAGAATTTATTTAATTTTTATTTTAGGTGTTTGTGCATTTAGGGGATTTATGGAGCAATTATAAATTTTTTCTAATTTATTCCATGTAGGAGACCTTGTGGACGACTGACAGATTAATTGAATGCATTATTATAATTTCTAAAATTTTATATGTATGTATATATATATATATATATATATATATATATATATATATATATATATATATATATAGTTTATTCAAAAAGAATTAGAAATAGAAAATAGAAAAGAATTATAAAAGAAAAGAAAATCGAAATTAGAATGAATAAAGAAAGAAAAAAAAGAATTGATAATGGATCGAAACCCATTACCCGCAAACCCTTAAGAAACAGCAGCAACGGCAGTTTTTAATCCCCGCGCGAGAGGACTCAACCCCCCCCCCCGCCGCCGCTTCTCTTTCTCTATATATATATATATCGTTTATTTTCCAAAACCCTAACCCTAAACCTAAATCCTCCCTCTCCTCGCCACGAGACCGCCGCCGGACCACCGCCGGAGCCCCAGCGCCGCCCGTCGCCGCTCGTCGCCGTCCGCGCCAACGCGCGTACTGCTGATTTTGAACAACAACGTACTTGTGTTTACGCTCCGTTTTCCGCGCCCTCGCTCGACCAAACTCGACCCCGTCTTTACCGGTACGATCTAACCCCCTTTCATATTTGTGTGTTAGTTGATCTCGAACAGCGCATAAACCTAGACGAAAACAGCGACCAAGTTGGCGGAAAACGACAACTTTTGGGTATCGCAGAAAACTGCGGTAACTACCTATATTCACGGACCCGTATCTTCCACCACAGGGATCCGAATTCGATTTTTCTTTTTGATATGTAAAGACCACCTAACCTAGATTAATTCTTGTCAAATACAATATTTTATTATTTGTTGTATGTTGAATTAAATCAAGTTGAAAATCCTAAAAACCTATTTTTTTGGCAATTTCCAAAATTTGTGATACGGAGCGCGCCCCGCCAAACGGGACCGCCTCGTCGTGTACCAAGTATACCAAAAGGTGCGCGCGGTATACCCAGATGTGTGGGCTTTCGCAAAAACTGATTTGGATGCGTGTGCACGTCGGAATCAGCCCGTATCCGCGGAAATTTCCCGTATCGTAACTTTTGCAAAAGTCCTGCGCATTTAGTGCACGCTCGTCAGAATGTGATGAAACTTGCGCCACTGGACTCATGGTATTGCGCCGATCCCGTGACCCAATTTTTACGCAATTCTGAGACAGTTGACCAAGTCGCCTATTGGCGGGCCCCACGGTTGACTTTTTGGGCGAATTTGTGTTCGGCTCATCGGAATCCACAATTGGACATACCGTTGAGTTCGTACTGACTTTTAGAGTTGGTTTGACCTATAATTTGTCCCATTTAGAGGTCGTTACCCCTAGCACACTTTTCGGTGCAAAGTGGGCCACACGTGGACCCCATTTTGATCCGAAATTACCGTTTTGCCCCTGTGTCCAAATTGGACGAAAGGGTAGTAATTTCTAGCTATTTCGCTTATTCTGGGAATGTTGGTGATATTTATTTCAGCATCCGGAGACGTTCATTCTGAGGCCATAGTTTCTGACTCTTGGTGTTTGACATCTGGACGTTATATTTTGCAGCTCTCTTGCCAGGCAAGTATACCTTACCATTGTACTGTTATGTATATTCCATATGTTGCATGCATCTTTATTTTCTGTCATTAGTTCATATATTTTAACTGTTATATAAAATGCACGTCCAGGAAAACTTGGGTGCAACGACGGTGTCGTCGTGATTGTTTTTTTTTTATGTATATGCATTGACCTTGTTTATTAGACCGCCCCATTATCATAAAGCATCATTAGATTTCATTTGACTGTGACACATTTTTACACGAGTTTTGAGTCCCATATAGATCACGGACGTACGTTTTGACTGATCATCGGTACGTGTGGGACGTGCGTTAGGGATAACTGCTGTTAGAAACTTTGTATGCTAGTAGACTTGGCAGTTATTAGAGGTATTATCATGTCATGGATGTAACATGCTTAGAGCATGGGGTGGGGAGAACAACAAGTAAGGCGTGTGGGCTCCTTTGCACTTTCTTTTTGTTCGCCCGGATTATCCGCCGAAGAAACGGGTGGCGATGACCACTATATATTATAAATTATCAGGCGGCCTCTGCCGTTCAAAAGATGACATGCTTTGTAGGCCCCTGGATCTCCAAGAGAACCATGCCAATCCAATTTTTAGCCAGATAGCCCACGCGTTGGGAAAGTTGTTCTTAAACTGCATTCGCTTAGACAGTTAGGCGACCCATTGGATATTTATTTCAGTACTTTATTGGCATGCTTTTATGTATCTTGTTATGTCCCTCTTAGGACCTGGCCCCTTCCAGGTGTAGTTGTTCTTGAGTATTCGTAGGAGCGCAGATTCGGATGGTTACATATGTTTCGAGGACGTCTTCTCTTCGAGCCCCGTGGTTGTTAGTTGATATTCTTATATTGTGTTTGTTGTGTTGTACTTATATATTCTAGTTCGGCAGTGGATTTGTTTCCATCCGACTATCATCTTAGATACTTTATATTGAGATCTAGTTTCATAGATGTTGGTTATTTATTTATATATGATTATGTAGATGAGATTTAGATTGTACCCTGTGACTCGTGATAGATTTATACCACTTGTGGATTGATATTCATAATACAGCGTACATATGCGTTATGGTTTCCATATATTGGAGTGCCATAACCATGCGGCTGACATGCTTACGTGTCCTAGTCCTACGTATTTTGGGACTGGGGCGTGACATATTTTTAGTGGTGGCCCATGCAGGTCGAGAGCATAAGGTTGAATTTTTTGGACACATGGTGATGGGTAACGGAATTTCAGTTAACCCAAAGAAGATCGAAGCAGTGGAGTCATGGGCTACCCCCAGTTCGGTAGCTGAGATCAGGAGCTTTCTCGGACTAGTAGGATACTACAGAAGATTTGTACAAGACTTCTCCAAGATTGCAGAACCAATGACTAGGCTGACCAAGAAAGATGTAGAATTTGTTTGGACAGAAGAATGTCAAGCCACATTTGATGAGCTGAAGAAGAGATTAACGACGGCACCAGTCTTGACATTGCCGTCAGGGACAGGTAGATTCACTATCTACAGTGATGCTTCAGGAAAAGGTTTGGGATGCGTTTTTCAGCAGCACGGGAAAGTAATTGCCTATGCTTCAAGACAATTACGCCATCATGAAAAGAACTACCCCACCTACACT
Source organism: Iris macrosiphon (assembly GCA_036927795.1). Classification (NCBI taxonomy): domain Eukaryota; kingdom Viridiplantae; phylum Streptophyta; class Magnoliopsida; order Asparagales; family Iridaceae; genus Iris; species Iris macrosiphon. The sequence goes on from JAYESA010000004.1 coordinate 185,088,542, forward strand.
CCACCCTGGCCTCCTTCCTCCTCCCTGTCACCCTCCTCGACGTCTCCCCCGAGCTGTACCTCGGCCACCTCTCCTGAACCCGAGCCTCCCCTCACCTGGCCGAGCCTCCCCTCACCTGGCCGGACCTCCCCTCCCCGTTGCCGGTGCACCAACATTACCATCACCATTATTTTCATCATCACCGTCACCATCCTTTTCACCTTGATCATCACCACCACCATCGTAGCCATTATCGTCATCGTCGTTATCATCATCATCACCAACGCCATCGTCATCATCGTTATCAACATCATACTCATCATCATCTTCACAATAAATATCATGATCATCATACTCATCATCATCTTCACCACGAACTTCATCAACCTTACCCCATCATTATCATCTTATCATCGACATTATCATCATCTCATCATCGACATCATCATCATCCCCGTCATCACCATCGTCCACATCATCATCCTCGTCATCACCATCATGATCATCACCATCATCTTCACCATGAGCATCACCATCATCATTGTCGCCGTAGTCGTAATCATCGCCATTATTGTAGTTAACACCTCATCATAACCCCGTACCGTCGTCATCGTCATCAACCTCATCGTCGTCACCGTTATTCCCGTGCGCGTACCCCGAGGACATATCGGATTGTTCTGTGCAACTTCAGGAGCAGGTTATTGGTACTTCGCAGCTTTCTCGCCAGGCAAGTATATCTTGCCTTTGTTGTACTGTTTAAATTAAGTTATATTATTAGTTGCATGTTTATTGTTTTAGATTATATAACTGTGCGCGTTCGAGAGAGACTCGGGTGCAGTCAACGAATGCGTTGACGTTAGGATTTGTGTCTGACCTAGTGTCTAGTGGACCCACCTAAAGTTGTGGATGTAGAAGCATGAAAAATACGCTGTAGAGTTATACGCAGTATTTCAGTGCTATGTGGCGTAAAATATAACTCCAGAGCCATCGGCGTACAACAGAGCTTTTTCGCTAAGTACAGCGTAAAATATAAGCTCAAGGACAATCCGCGTAATGCAGTATTTCCAGGCTGCTTCAACATAAAAAGGATATTATATCGCCTTTATGGCGTAAAACTCATCCGCTTTTAATGCATCATGGGAGTGTACGAGGAACGCTTCGTATTTCTCGAATGAATCTGTCGGATCATGCAGTGAATCTGACTCCTGACAAAGAGTACTGCACGCCTATCCAGACGACGGCTGTAATGATGGTGCGGCACAGAGACCCAAACCGTCGTTTAGTAACGTTTCCCTGATATATAATGCTTTTACGCATACAAGGGAATACGCTGCTTAGTTTTACACAGGCAGATGTGAGCTTTTACGCTCAGCAGAAGACAAAACAAACTGCCACGTCAAAAGCTGCTCCTCGTACAGAGCTCGAGACACGTCTCTGCATTTAATGCGCAGGATGGGGGCAGATCTATGCATTTAATGCATGAGATTTGGTTATATTTTCAAAGACTGGGCGAGCCACCATTACAGCTAATACGTCCACATCATCACCTTTGCACACTACGCCATCAGGCTATTTTCAGCTATAGGAGCACGTTGTACGCTATCTCCTTGAAATACGCCGATCTGGCTATTTTCAGTTATAAGGAGTATGCCGTATGCTATCTCCTCGGAATACGCCAACTCAGGCTATATTCGTATTGGTGCATAATAGGGCTATTTGGTCCAGAATTAGCTCAAGACCTCAGTCAAGGAAGGAGGATCAGCTATCTTTTACGCTAGCCACGTATCCATGCAGCATCAGGCTTCTACGCCTATAAGGCTTCTATGCCTATTTGGCTTCTACGCCAACCTGACAACTATTTGGCTTCTACGCCATGGTGACAGTTATTAGTTTTTACGCCAACCTTTTCTACGCGAGGGACAGCTACCTACGTGGCTTTCATGCCGTGATCTTCGCAGCAATTATACGCATTATCTCTTAATGGGATACGCGTCACACGCAGGTTCAGAAGATCATTTATACATGGGTGGCGGTTATTACAACCGCCGCGTAAAAAGTGCCACACTCTCCACTGTCCGGCTTCTACGCCGACTGGATGGTTACTGTCACTAAAACCCTATAAATAGAGACCTCTATTGACAGAGGTCGAGGGTTGAAAGGTCAAAACTTCGAAGGTCAAAGAATTAAGGTCGAAAGGTCGAAAACTCCGAGGGTCGAAGAATTAAGGTCGAGAAGTCGAAAAACCGAAGAACAGAGAGAAAAAAGCTCAGACAGAGAGTAGTGATCGACGATTTTGGCATCGAACATCCACTCCCTCTTGCAATCTTTAAAGCATCTCCTTCTTCTATAGCACTTCTTCATCATCGTGTGGTCCAAGGGACAAAGTGATCGACTGCAGATCAGACTCCTATAGCAATATTTACCCAGATTAAAATTTATACTTAACATCCTCGTATAGGATTAATAGTACTTCTTGTTTGTAAACCTAAGAAAGGGTTTTGTATAAACCTAGTTTTATTTCTTCCGTTTATTATCAAACAGTGGAGTTATCGGTATGACTCCCCAGGCCTTGACACATTTTTTATACGTGTTGTGAGTCTCATATAGGGCACGAACTTGCGTATCCGGCTGGCCACCTGTACGTATAGATCGTGCGACGGATAGGGTATAACTGCTAATAGTGATGCATGTTAGAAGACTTAGCAATTATTAGCAATCGGAGCATAGACTATCGTGGTACGATGGTCCAATCCTTGTCCTTTTTTGGTTGTAAGGTTGGGTTATTGTTCTAACGATAGACTATGAGCCAGAGTTACGATACTGATGCTTGCACTTCGGCGTAGTAGCTAAAGCGTGTTGTGGATACAACATGCATAGATTATTGGGCAGGAAGAACAACTAATAGGCGTATGGGACACCCACCTCCTTTATTGCAGATACCGCGTTATTTGGAGCGATACGGACGTATATATACTTTGCAGATACCACGTTCCTTAGAGTGTTGGACGTTATTTTACATATACCTCATTCTTCGGAATGATAGACGTTGTAGATACCACACGCTAGAGAACGTTGGACGTTATGCCTACGCCTACCCATACGTACCAAAGTTGTTCTCACATTGCATTCACTTAGATGGTTAGCGCACCCCATTTTATTTATTCAGTATTTACTTTATGGCATGCTTATATGTATCTTGTTATGTCCCTCTGAGGACCTGGTCCCTTTCCAGGTATAGATGTTCATGAGTATTCGCAGGAGCGCAGATCCGGACTTGCTACGTATATTCCGAGGAGGTCTTCTCTTCGAGCCCGTGATTGTTAGTTGATATTCTTATATTGTATTTATCTTGTTTATTCTATATTCTAGTTCGATAGTGGATTTGTTTCCATTCGACTACCATCATTAGATACTTTATATTGAGATCTAGTTTCATAGATATTGGTTATTTATGTCTATTTGATTTCTGTGGATGAGATTTAGTTATGCCCTGTGACTTGTGATAAATATATACCACTTATGAATTATTGTTCATGATACAGCGTACGCATGTGTAATGGTTTCCATATATTGGAGTTGCCATATACATACGGCTGGCATGCTTACGTGTACTGGTCCTACGTATTTTGGGACTGGGGCATGACATGCGGCCTGAACAATCATGTCGCAGATAAGCCACATGCGTCCTGAACAATCAAGCCACAGAAAAGCCACATGCAGCCTGATTAGTCAAGCCGCAGAAGGTCCACATGCGACCTGAACAATCAAGCCACAGAGAAGCCACATGCGGCCTAAACAATCAAGTCACAGAGAAGCTAAATGCGGTCTGATCAGTCAAGCCGTAGAAGAGCCACATGCAGCCTGATTAAACCAAGTCGTAGAGAAGCCGCATAGAATACTATATGCGTCATGAATGACCACAGAGCAGAGAGGCCACATAAGGACCCCCTGACCCAGATTTTATTGTCTGTCAGAATCTCTGACACATCAATCATCACTCTGAGACGCTTCGAGACTCATAAAGATGACGGCTCAGAAAAATACAACAAATTATATCAGTATATTAATTAATTCGACAAACGTCTCATGCGACGTATTCCCTCGTATGCGGCTACGCCCTATGCGGCCTCGCCAACCTGCGGCCAGAGTGTCCATTCGACCAAGGCCCAAACGAGAGCATGTATCCGGCTACAAGACCCATGCGGCTAGAGTGTCCATTCGACCAAGGGCCAAACGAGGGCACGTATGCGACTATAAGACCCATGCGGCCTTGCTATAATGCGGTTAGAGTGTCCATTCGACCAAGGCCCAAACGAGAGCATATATGCGGCTACAAGACCCATGCGGCCTCGCCATTATGCGGCCAAGTTGCTATGCGGCCTCAGCTCACAAGATCTTCCCGTTATAACTGCAGAGATGTTCGCACAGTTGGTGCTGACTACGTGTCCAACTGACCAAGCCACGCCTACAACGGGTTGATAACAACCCCGAGATCTCTTCAACAACATATCTCAACCAAGAGCACGTGGCAAATGGCCCATGGCATACGATGATAGTTGCAACCGTATTCTGTTGAAAGAGCCTTATGCGGCCATAAAATAGAGGCATATGTGGCACCCATAGTCCATCAACATGATGGCTATAAATAGGAGCAACTTGAACGTTCGAAGGGCTGGGTTTTTTTTTTTGCTTCAGAGAGAAAGCACATCACCCCAGCCAATACAGAGAGAGAGCATACTGAGACAAGCGAAGAGAGAACATAAGCTTCCTCACCCTGCATCAGATCATCCCCGGAGTAAAGAAGATGCCATAGCACTCCTTGTCCATCGCCATACCCCATAATCAAATATATTGTACTTAGATTGTCCGTTCAGGACTCCTTTGTACTTTCTTTCGTTTGTTAGTTAAATCAAGCTCTTTTTAGAATTTTCGAATTTAATGTCGAACAGTTATGCTAGAGATAATCAGGACCATGATGTTGACACAACAACAGCAACAAAAACAACAACATCATCTTCAGCAATAAGTGTTTCATCTTTACCAGGAGTCCCAGCTAAAACACAATCGTACCATCCAATAGAGTCTTCAGATGTTGTTAGAACTCAACAGGCATAATTTGTCAGAGAATTTCCAAACCAAGGACTTGCATCCAGATGGAGTAGGGATTAAAGAAGGACAATACCGGTCGTTCAGTAAGTCGGTTTGTCCAGCCCAGTCTACCGCAGAAGCATCACAAGGACATGAGTATATAGTCAGGGGACCACATCAACAACTGAGGGTCGTAAGAAGAATCTTCCACCCATGTTAGGCTCTTTATTTTATCATCCCTCACCAGTATCAGCTTACAATCATTCGTATCAGTGCCCGGAGACTCCAATCGTATGTTCCTTCTACAGGAAGGCAGAACACACCAATGTAACATATCGGAGGACTAATCATCTATGTCTTCTATGTAGAGAACCCGATCATATGATTGCTTCCTGTCTACGACTATCACCTGGATGACGAGCAGTACCCCAGACCTTGATACCAGAATATCACCCGTAACAGCAGCCGACAAAACCAGAAGGATGTATCTATTATGGAAATATGGGATATTTTAGATCAGGTTGTTGGAAGGCTAATGGGCGATGTTCTCACTATTTAGCTATAGGTCATACAGTTAGAAATTTTCCATAATTGTTGCCTCAAGAACGACCAGTTATGCTCGGTATGCCATCTCAGATATTTCAGTCACCTCGATTATCAGATCCTGACCAAGATGAGCCAATAGTAATAGTACAACCATTGGCACAACACCATCCCCCATCTCGAGCTCAGAGGGTCAGACAGCGCAGAGCACGATTATATACACAGTCCCAGATGCAGTTTTAGTCAGCCAAAGGGTAGTACATCGACGTCGCAGGTACCATCTTCCTGAGTTATTCCAATTTTGTCTTTCAGTAACAGATCAGGTAGTGGCAGTATATATTAGGTTCTTGTCGATGGCCTTGTATTCCACTATATCCGGAGTGCAACGGTTAGCTCGATTTATTTGGCGAGTGAAGATGAGTTTCTCGTCCCGCTTTTCTGCCTCCGTATCTCGTGGTACGTGATGTTCATCATGTGTTCTGACTGCGAAGGTATGTCCTGGATTAGAGTCATGTCCTCGATATAGTCGTTGGTACCGACTTACCTCAAGGCTTGGTCCTTGTCCATTTTTGTCAGTATAGGAAAGCGATGTCGAATTCCTATTTGACTGACTTAGGGGTATATGTATCCATAAGCCTCCATTTTTTCCTATGTTATTTTGTATAATTATTAATTTCTACAGTTATTTCTTCTATTTTAGTTATTTGCTTAATGTGATTCATTTTCTGATAGGTGATTTGTGATTTTCTGAGCATTCTAGCTTATTTTCCAGCTCGACTAGCCTTAGTAAAATTTTGAGGACGGGATTTTCCAAGGTAAGTAGAGATGTCACACCCGTTTTCAGATTTAGTATTTCTTGAATTTCTGATATTCAATTTATTTTTGATAATGTATTTCTGTTGTATTTGCATAATGCTTTGTGTCATTTGTATCTATTGATGTTGTCTAGAGAGACTACCCGAGACCCGTAGAATATCCATTGGCATTGCCATAGACCCGGTTTAGGACTCGCATGTATAATTAATACTTGGTTCAGTTTATTTTGGTTGAACCCATAACTAAACCATCTCCCTTTTCCCTTAGGAGAGTTTTCTCTTTCCTCCCTCTTTCTTCTTCATTTCTACTTTTCTTTTCCTTTTTCTCCTTCCTCTTTCCCTAGACCAAATCCTAACCCTAAAAGAGGTTGTGATCACTTGGACAGTGTGAGGTAGAGGCTAAGAAGCCACTCCAGGCAAGTACATATTGCATAAGAGAAGAACCATGAATTTATGTATGCTTTTAGTTCTTAATATTTTATGTTTATTTCTAGCTCATATTATTGGGACCGAGTACCCCTTCATCTTTAATACTTGTTGTTCTTGATTTTCTTGGTTGGAATTGCATGGACCTGAGTTTGGGTCTATGGGTTCACTTTTATTTTCTTGGGGTTTAATCTTCCAAGAGTTTTGTGTTTTATAAAACTAACTAGATCATAGTGTAGAGCACCATATTATATGTAACTTTACTTTTGGAAGTACTTGATTTCGAGTCCAGCTAAGTTCAGTGCTGAAACTTGATACGATACGTATACCAAAATGGCTGACTAAAGAAGAAGAATGGTGCTCTGTGAAGAGTATGCAAGAGAACCCCTTTGGCGTAGAAATACGTATGTTTTACTTTGGACCCATTGGTGTGATATCTCAACTCTTCGTACGTACTAATCATACTCCACTCAGTCTCCTAGTAAAAGTGTGCCAGTCACACTTCTTGAGTCAGTGGCGCACTTTCGAGAGAAAACCCAGTTGGCGTACTTTGGTGCGTATTCAATCAAAGTTCTCTCTGAAAAACCAAGAGAAAGTACGCCACAGTCAGTCAGCACACTTTCTTCGTGTTCGGCAATCTGGCACACTTTTCCTATGTTTCGTCAGCCGGTGCACTTTTTGTACGTTTGGTCTGCTGGTACACTTTCTTTCCTCTTCGTTTTCTTAGAGACGAAGCTTTAGTTGGTTTCTCGATTTCTGTGTTATTAATTTGTATGCTCCTCGACTGACGAGTTTTTCGAATATCGAGCTTTGACCTCGGATTGTGTGTTTTATCTTTTAGCCAGCTTGCTCGTGCACTTTCTTTTAAAGCATGCCTTATTCTTGCCCGCACACTTTTATCAAGTGCTCCGTGTTGGTTAACTTGACAAAGTGCACCACCCCTTTGTAGCTCGCGCAATTTCTTGCGAAAGTGCGCCAACCTTGTTTCTGTGAGTTTGTGTGCCGACCTTACTTCTATGTGTTTGTGCACCAACTCGCTTTGTGCGCCTACTGTTTCCTGCGTCGTTGGGCCTTTTGCTTGGTTTAACATTTACGCTGGTGTGGTTGGCTGAGTCATTCCCCCGCTCTCTAATATTCTGGATATGGGTCATGATATTAGCCTATTGTATTTGGCATCGGGCAATCGAGTGTGAGTATTGCCCAATGTATCGCATGTCGCAGATATGATAAGTTCGCCAGTGATAACTCGTGAATAGCTCGTACTCGTAACTCGTCATTATAGGAAGTTCTCGAGTGTCCACGACTCAAGAACTTGAAATAATGATTAAACGAGATAAAATTTGACTAGATCATTGAAAGGAAAAAATATTGTGCTACCGACTACCCCGATCTCCAAGTCCCCATGCAGCATAGACCAACCCTGTTAGGCAAAGGCTCCATGACTGACCAAGTTTATGTGTGTTATGGCACTACAAGTTGTTGTTATCGAACCGCGATTAATAACATTATGTATTACAGTATATGTATTCCAGTATATGATCCAGTTATGTTTCAGTTTTAATTTATATTACAAGACAATTTACAGATAAGTTATGTTTACAAAACTAGTTTATGTTTACAAAACCAGTTTATGTTTACAAAATCTCTTTATGTTTATAAAACCAATTTATGTTTACAAAACCAGTTTTATTTATAAAACCTCTTCATGTTTTTAAAACCAATCTTATTTACAAAATTTATTTATATTTTTAAAAACCAGTTTATGCCTACGTTATGTTGTGTTATGAAATCAGTTATCTGCTTTAGTTCTTTATCCATCATTGTTTGTGATGTGCACTATAAGTACTAGACTAGCGTACCCTTGGCCATCCGAGTTGACTGCAGTGTCGGTAGTAGCGATATTCTTCAAAACATATATTTGTTAGTAAATAGGTTTGTGATAACCCTAGTTAGTTAATTATAGCAAGCCGTAGGCATGTTTGGTCGTGATATATTATTTGCCTTGTCTGACAAGCTCGCCCTGTTATATTCTATTTTCTTTCGGCACGTGGTTAGAGTACAAATTTTTGCTCGGGTGAAGGTATGCAACCCCGGTCCTTGTTTGGTTTAAGGGTTATGGTCATGATCCAGAGTAGTTCCTATGCCCTTTTGCCGCTCGTCGCCTTATCTTTCTTTATAGTTAGTTTGTTATCAATGCACCAATCCTTATAGTTATTTTATTAAGACAAGTGCATTGGTACCGTACAAAGCTCGACCGGCATTTATTTAGTAATTCGTTTGTCTCTTATTTTTGCTGATTGTGGTTTTGGTTAACACCTTGAGATCCTTTGTGGTACTTGTTGCTTGGGCCTCTGACCCTACTGGTTTTGTTTGGCCAGATTACCCTAAGAAGATACAGGATCCACCGTATTTCCAGCAAGATGGCTCGCACTCGTAGGACTACAGCCAAAACTTGCGAGAGGGTTTTCTTCTTCCACCCCTCGTAGTGTTATTTCGTTTTGTGGGGTTTAACAAGGGCCAGTATTAGCCCTTTTGTTATGAGATTACTCCTCTGACTTCGGTCAACATGATGTATATATTAGACTATAACTGGTATATTTGATCATTTATGATTATACTATACTAGTGCAACATTTTGTATTCGCAAGCTTTATGATCATATATGACATATAATTTGGGATGCCTCATTACTTTCATGTATGATATACTCTTGAAATTGTTGTTGGTGGATTGAGATACTAGAAATTATCGGCCTTAGGACTGATATCATAGCATGCTAGAGTCTACACATTTGTCTTCTAGACAACCTTAGCACATTGTGGCTTACTTGGGTATTCTGTAAGGTGTGGTTGGCCATATCAGTACTCGTATTTATTCATTATTTTGGGAGCGGGATGTGACACCCGAGCACCTGCTAGCTCGTATTTTGGACATGATATATCGCTTACTCGATATGACATGATTAGCATATTCTAGACTATAGCTAGAGTTGATCATGTATGACTTACACTCTTGCTAGTTCTTCATTTTGTATTACTAGCTTCATGATCAGCTATGTATATATGGTCTGGGACGCTTTATTATTTTGCTTCTGATGATCATATTTTCTTGTACTTTGTTATTTTTTGGTTGTGATTGAGATACTAGGATTGCTTGACCTAAGTTGATTGATGGCTTATAGCACTAACCCCCCATATCTATTCACAACCGTGACCGTATTTCGGGGTACTGGAGTACTCTGGTATATGTAGCTGGCTTTGTCAGCCCCCGCTCTCCGGTATTCTGGGCCCGGGGCCTGACACCGGTTCTGACTACTATGATCGCACATTGGCAGAGTTGATGGGATAATCGAGTCGGGACGACCAAACGACAGTTGAATCGAGAACATTGAAGGATGACGAACACTGAGGCGAATAACAATGCTAGCAGTATTGAAAATACAGTGGCGAGGACATTGGGCACTGGCACGACGGTTTCATTAATTCGACTTATCGATGGACTATTGGATGGATCAGATGGTTCTCGATATGGCACAAGAAAGTCGAGAAGATGCTTCGGTGAATGCAGTTGTCCAAATATCAGACTAATAATCTACCAGTAATGAGTGATCCTGTATACGAGCAGTGGAAGACTAATGACAATCAATAGTTCACATAGTTGATGAATTCGATGGAACCATCAATGGAGGACATAGTTTAGAACACGAATTCGACGAAGGAGTTATGGAAAGCCCTTGTGACTGCGTTTGATAAAAATGTGATCTTTCTCACATATATGACTCGGTTGTTGGTGTCTACCGAGCTGATCAAAAAGACAAATCTCATAAGGACCACTTTCGTCCTTCAAGTCATTGACTGATGAGGTTGATCGTGTGTTACCTTTAACGACGGATATCAACGAGGCAAGAACTCAACGTCAACAACTCTCAGTCTTGGCGTATCTTACCTTTCTCTATCCCGATGTAGACTCTGTACGATCTCATATCATTGTTGGGGTCGAGGTTCCATCTTTGATGGAAGCCCACTTTCGTATCCTACAGACAATAAAATTCATTGAGACTACTATGAATGAGGCCCCTGCTGGTCGATCTTCCCTAGGTATGGCTCATGGTGGACTCCAAGGAGGTCGTTATGGTCGTCGTAGTAGCCGGTATTGTCACGACCCGTACCCGGTGTAAGGATACTAGTCGGAAACAACGCCCAGCCTACGCCACAGAATCGGCGGTAGAACGCTGTCTAGATAGTCTATCTAATATAATGAACCACCAATAATGATAGAATACTCAATCACAGAACTAAGATAGAATGAGCACGAATCAGATAAGAATAGAATAGTCATCATACAACTCATGAGTTTAAAATAATACATCAATGAGTCTGAAGAGTAACAAAAATAAGCTGGAGATAAATCCAGTACAAAAGAATACTATCATACTACAAAGCTACACTCCAGGGTCAACTGTCTCAGTTGGGATAAGTCCCTCTTGAGCCAGGGTCTCCGAATCTAAACCCACAACATCCTGGGGTCCATAATAGGTAGGGTACTCCTCAGTGTCATCTGGAAAAATATATCCAGTCAGGAAAGGAGCAGAGTACATCTCTAACAGCAGTTCTAATCCATGATAAAAACTATGTAACAGTAAATAGCTGTGGATAAACAAGATGCACAATAGATACAAGAGATATATAGACAATAAGGAAATACTGGAAAGAAATATAATAATGAACAATATGCCAATGAAACAATAATACTAATGACTAAGTATGTGAGTACTAGCTTAACATGTGATCGGCTTGGGCAAGATACAATGCGGCCTGGCTAATCATACGTGCGGTGCATGATCAACACTATTCGCTTACCAATACTTTATTCAATAGGGATTTGATCACATATCTATACTAATACTCCCCACCCCCAACTGGTATAATAGATCCAACCACGGTATGCTATGGCACTAGATTCCCCAAGAAGAGAGCGACTCCTCCCGAAAATTGGTGTCTGTATATGTACAAGATAACCAATGAAACAATACTTGCACCATATACACCATATACCAAGGAATAACATCTCATGACGAGATCCGGATATACCAATCCGTGTAACCATAGTGTCAAGAGAAACATGTATATCTACACTAGATACAACGAACATAGAGGATATCATAAATGAGAAACTATCAGAGAATGTACTCGCCTGAAGTCCAAAGAACAATCTCACAGATGTCTGACTCGGTACCTCGAAGACCTAGATATAGAATACCACATTAATACAAGGTCCCGGAAAGAGAACAAGTCAAACTAGTCAACTTCTAGGTCAATAAATCAATTCTAAGTTAAAAGTCAACTATGGTCAACTCTAAAGTCAACTAAAGTCAAACATGGTCAAACCAAGGTCAACCTCTCAAGACATCTATATAATTAATATAGAAAATAAAATACAATAATTTAGGAAATCAAAATTAGATCCCAAAAGATACCCACACAAGAATACTAATAATACAAATAATGCACACTCTAAATAATGTATATACAAACCAAAATAGAATAATATATTATTATTAGTATTATACCTCACAAAAACACATATATATATATACAATATATAAATCAAAATGCATATATATATATATATATATAAACAATTTAATAACTATATACTTATATATACATACATATAAACTTACAAAATTAAAATATTAATAATTACTAAACACAATGCACATATTAATGTACATATTTTAAATGGCTAGAAGCACACATAAAAATACATTCATTAATATACAAATAATTATATAATAATTATAAATAATATAATTACACATTTAAACACATAAATATATTTTATAAAATATTTATGTATAATTTATGTTATTAACATAAGTACATATATATTTGCATGCAAGAAAGCTACATACATATATTTATACATCATATTAGAACACATAAAAATATATATAGATCTATGCTACAATAATACCATAATAAATACACTAAAATAAATATATAATATCTATATATACTCACTAATTAAAAATAAAGAATTAAAGCATAAATAATTAGATTTACACAAAAATACACCAAATTTGGAGAGTATCATACCGTATCCCACTAGATCTAGGATACGCATGCGATACGAGTCCAACACACAACCAATTGCACCCCGAAAGATACAAACACGTCACAAATAATATTTATGAACAAATTAAAGTGTCAAAAGTAGATCTATGTGTCCGTGTCAAAATACGACATGTTCAAAGCCCCGTGTCGGAGGAAAAACCCCCAAAATGATACGTATCACCAAATAGTTAGGATACGAACCACATGTACCCAAATATGGACACAACACAAGTCCCAAACACATAAGCACATGCCCAATTGATCTATAGGATCAATTGACACACACAACAAAATGTAAATTCGGAATTCCAACAAAATTGACACAAAAAGCACCATAACTTTCTCCATGGGTCTCCTATGAACATAAAACAAAGTCCTATGGGTAGTACATACATATGGGTTGATTTGACATGATTAAATCCCAGATTTAGAAGCTATTTTAATAGGAAAAACTGAATTATACCTATTGGGAGATGGATTCCCAATGAAACCTCCAATTGAGATGAACTTGCTTCCAAATTGTAGATCCTTGCTCCTCTTTGTAGATCCTTGCTTCCTCCTTCTAGATCCTTGCTTCTCAACTTTCTAATGGTGAATTAGGAATAATTTGGGATGAATTTGGTGGGGAATTGGAATGGGAATGGAGAAAATTTGGGAGTGGGAAATTCTAGATCTAGATTTGGAATGAGAATGAGAGGAGAGAGAAATTTCCCCCCTCTAATATAGGCCGGCCATGCCCCCTTCCCCAAGCAATTGTAAAATGTCCAATGTACCCCTTGGGGCCTCTCATGAAGAAATAATTAAGGAAGGAAGCTTCTAGTCTAATCATTTAATTAATTTAATCCATCTCCTTAACCATGGGCTTTCTAAATGGGCCAAGTATAACTATTTAATTCATGTTGGTCCATGGGTCCAAACTACACTAGTTGGGTCTACTAAAATAAGTCCAAAATAATTAAATAATATCCAACAACAATTAAATAATACAATAAAAATTATTTACCATGCATAATATTTATTTAAATAGGAAATTACCAAAATACCCTTTTTCCTAAAATGTGGTAGTGACAAGTCTACCCTCCTTAAAATAATTTCGTCCTCGAAATTTAAAGATGAAAACTACCCCCAGAAAAATCACAGAACAGAACTAAAGAATCACAATTAACTAATGAACAGAACATAACTAGAAAATAACATACCTCAAGGTACAAACAAATATGGATAACGCTCTCGCATGTCATCCTCTCTCTCCCAGGTAGACTCCCCCGGAGAGTGATGCCTCCATGCGACGCGTACCAAAGGAATAGTCTGGTTCCTCAGCACCTTCTCTCTCCGATCCAGAATCTCAACTGGCTGCTCTGGATAGCTAAGAGTAGGGCCCACCTCTATCTCTGAGTGATCCAATACATGACTAGGATCTGCCACGTATCGTCTCAACTGCGATACATGAAACACGTTGTGCACTCCCTCCAATGCAGGTGGCAAGTCTAGTCTATAAGCAACTGCACCGACCCTCTCTAGAATAGTGAAAGGTCCGATGAATCGCGGACTAAGCTTTCCGCCTCCACCGAAGCGAATCGTGCCTCGTGTCGGAGAAATCCTCAGAAACACCAAACCACCCACCTAGAACAAAACACCATCTTAAGAACTTAATCTATAACAAACAAGAACAAGCACAAACAAAATCTAAACTATACCTCAAACTCCAAAGGTCTTCGATGGCTATCGGCCCAATGCCGCTGTCTGTCCTGCGCCACTCGAAGTCTGTCTCTGATCAACTGAACCTTCTCCGCTGTATCCACAACCATCTCTGGCCCAAGCAAAACTCTCTCTCCAACATTGTCCCAAGACAAAGGAGTACGACACCTCCGACCATATAGAGCTTCAAAAGGTGACATCTCTATACTGGCCTGGTAACTGTTGTTGTAAGCAAACTCTACCAAATGGAGATGGTCCTCCCAAGAACCCCCAAAATCTAGTACACAAGTGCGCAATATATCCTCGAGAGTCTGGATAGTCCTCTCTGACTTCCCATCTGTCTGGGGATGATATGCAGTACTGAACTTGAGCTGAGTGCCCAAACTCTCCTGCAAACTCCTCCAGAAATGAGAAATGAAACGACTATCTCGATCTGAGACTATGCTGACGGGAACTCCATGTATCCTAACGATCTGCCTCACATACATCTCTGCCAGCTTCTCCGTAGACAAACCCACCTTGAAAGGCAAAAAGTGGGCCGACTTGGTCAATCTATCAACAATGACCCAAATCGTATCTTTTTCTCCTGGAGATCGTGGAAGTCCGGACACAAAATCTATAGTAATGTGTTCCCACTTCCCCTCTGGAATGGGTAATGGCTGAAGTAAACCTCCTGGCCTCTGCCTCTCGGCTTTTACCTGCTGTCACACTAAGCATCTGGATACAAACTGTGCCACTTCCTTTTTCATGCCATACCACCACACACTCTCTCGCATATCCCGATACATCTTGTTAGCACCTGGATGTATGGAATACTGAGAGCGATGCGCTTCCTGCAATACCTCCTTACGCAACTCCCCACTAGGCACACACAATCTAACTCCATGCCTCAAAGATCCATCCTCTGAAATAGTAAAATCATCCTCCAATCCTGCTCTCACCTGAGCTCTGATACTCCTCAAAGATACATCATCATACTGTGCTGCCTTAATCCTGTCCATCAAATCTGAGTGTATCTGCAATCCCCACATCTGCATAGCACACCCAGGAACAATCACCTCAATGCCTAAGCTCTCTAAGTCCTCCAACAAATATCGATCCTGCGTTAAGAACATAGCTACCGGATACCTGCTCAAAGCATCGGCAACTACATTGGCTTTCCCAGGATGATATTGCAAAGAGATATCAAAATCCTTCATCAGTTCCAACCACCGATGCTGCCTCATGTTCAACTCCTTCTGCGTGAAAACGTACTTCAAGCTTTTGTGGTCTGTGAAGATCTCCACACGCTCTCCGTACAAATAATGTTTCCACAACTTCAGAGCGAAGATGACGGCTGCCAACTCCAAATCATGGGTAGGATAGTTCTTTTCATGAGGACGCAATTGCCTGGATGCATAGGCAATCACTTTTCCATGCTGCTGAAGAACACAACCTAAACCCTTTTCCGATGCATCACTATAAATAGTGAAACCTCCGGACCCTGATGGCAACGTCAAAATAGGAGCAGACGTCAACCTCTTCTTCAATTCCTCAAAAGCAACATGGCAATCCTCCGTCCAAACAAACTCTACATTCTTCCTTGTGAGTCTGGTCATCGGCTCGGCAATCCTCGAAAAATCTTGCACAAACTTCCTGTAGTAGCCTGCCAATCCCAAGAAACTCCTGATCTCTGCTACCGAACTCGGAGTCTTCCAAGATTCCACTGCTGAAATCTTCTTCGGATCTACTGAAATACCATCACCAGTCACAACATGCCCCAAGAATTCTACCTTGTCCAAGAAAAACTCACACTTGGACAACTTCCCATACAACTTCTCCTTCCTCAGCACATCCAACACAATCCTCAAATGCTCCTCATGCTCCTCCGGTGTCCTCGAGTATATGAGTATGTCGTCGATGAACACCACCACGAACTTGTCAAGGTACTGGTAGAACACCTTGTTCATCAAGTTCATAAATACCGCTGGTGCATTAGTCAAACCAAACGGCATCACCATAAACTCGAACTGACCATACCGAGTTCTAAAAGCAGTCTTCGGTATGTCCTCCGGCTTCACCTTCACTTGATGGTAGCCTGATCTCAAATCTATCTTAGAAAACACCTTCGCACCACTCAACTGATCAAACAGATCATCAATCCGTGGCAAATGATACTTATTCTTGATAGTGAGATTATTCAAAGCCCTATAATCAATGCACATGCGCACCGATCCATCCTTCTTCGGTACAAACAATACCGGGGCTCCCCATGGTGAAGAACTCGATCTGATAAACCCCTTATCCTGCAATTCGTCCACCTGCTTCTTCAACTCGACCAGCTCGCTGTTGTTTACTCTATAGACATGCTGCGAAATTGGTTCTGCACCTGGCACCAAGTCTATAGAAAATTCAATATCTCGATTTGGTGGCAATCCTGGCAATTCCTCAGGAAATACATCCAAGAATTCTGCTATCAACGGATGCGACAACTCCTTGTCTTCCACCATAGCTCCACAAACAATGCCTTCTCCCTGCTCCGCAGCTCCTCTAGCAAACTCAAACTCTGGCTCTCCTGGCGAACCAAACAAAACTCTACCTCCTCTACAGTCTATGCTAGCACGGTGCCTACTCAACCAATCTATCCCAAGTACAATGTCGTAGCTCGGAAGTGGCATTACAAGTAGACACGCACTTAACTCCAGGCCTCCCAGAGTAACTCTTCGATCCTTGCAAATATCATTAACCAGGATAATGCCTCCCCCGTTCATGATCTTGCAAGTCCTAAGCAAAGACTCAGCTACCAAACCATGCTTCAGAGCAAAAGAAACAGATACAAAACTATGGGAAGCACCATTATCAAACAAAGCTAAAGCTGGAATGGAATCAAGAAGAATAGAACCTGCGATGACATCTCCGGTGGGTTCCTTCTCTTCGACGGTCATAGCAAACGCTCGTCCCTGTCGAGCACCTCCCTACTGTTGATGCTGGACAAAACGCTGCTGTTGTGTTGGAAGCGGTCCCCTCGACTGTACTGCAGGTGGTCTCGTCTGTGTCCTCGGAGCTGGAGCTGCTCCTTGAACTGCACAACGAGGATACTCCCTTGATTGATGCCCTTCAGTACCACAATACAAACAAACTCCTAGCCTCCTTCTGCAAACTTCCCAGATGTGGCCAAGCTTCTTGCAGAAGTTGCATGGAGCTTGCTGAAACTGTCTCTGCTGCTGAGGTGCCTAGTGAAAAGGCGCTCTAGCTGGAGTCTGGTTCTGCTGTGGCTGCTGGAAAGGTCTGGATTGGAAATGAGGACGTTTGGCAGATACTGCACTGCCGTTGGCCCCCAGAAAAGAATCACGGTCTCTCTTGGTCTTCAAACCCAGATCCCGCTCAACCTTGCGTGCCTCCTCAAGTATCTTCGAGTATGTCTCATAAAAAGACGAAATGAGAATCTTTACTTCCCAGTTTAGACCCTCTCGGAAACGAATAGCTCGAACCTCCGGCTCCCTCACCAAGTACTCTGCAAATTGGCTCAACCTACCGAACTCCGCAGCATATTCCTCCACAGACATGCTCCCCTGAATGAGATTCTCAAATTGTCTCCCCAAGTCAAGCCTGTCTATCCGAGCGAAAAATTTCTTCTTGAAAAGGTCCTTGAATACCTCCCAAGATTGTCCTGCGTCAACTAGAACCGGCTCATTCCTGAACCAAGTGCGAGCGACGTCGAACAGTTGAAGTCCTACCGCCTCAACCTTCAGATCTTCAGAAAGACGGGACACCCTCATAAGACGCTCAATGTCCTCGAGCCAATCATCAGCATAGACGATGCCCTTCGTCCCTTTGAAAACCCTAGGCTCTAGTTTCTTGAAGTCCTGAATGTTGCCTGGCCAAAGCTGAGCAACTTGAGGAACAACCTGCTGCTGGATCGGAACTCCTCTCTCAACTACAGCACGAGCAAGCTGATGAGCACTCTCGATACCCTACCATAGGACGTCGGTCTGCCTCTGATGTGCCTCTTACTGAGCCCTCTGTGCCTCGAGCATCTCACGAAACAGTGTAAACATCTGTGACGCCTCTGCAGGCACAGGAGGTGGAGGTGGAAGCCCCTCAGATACAGCTGGCATAGTCCTCTGAGTAGGTGGTGGACCTCCGAAAGCAGCTGACACTCCAATCACCGGAGAAGTGACTGGTGCAGGCCCTCGGGATGTCGCAGACCTCTCAGAAGCTGCTCTCCCCTGCTGTGATCTAGTCTTAGACGGCATCCTGAGATAAAGCAAAAGAAAGAATCAATATGGCACAAGATGTAAGACATCAAGGAAAGGACAGTTTAAGGGATCAAGTATCAATGTCAAAAGAGAATAGTTGAATCAAAAGAATTTTCCTAGATGTGATTGAGTATCTCAGCCTATATCCTATATCTTATTACAGGCTCGCAGTAGTACAACTAAGTTGTCGCACTACCACGACATCACATACTTGTGAAGCTAGACCTGCATGGGCCACCACCAAAAACGTGTCACGACCCGTACCCGGTGTAAGGATACTAGTCGGAAACAACACCCAGCCTACGCCGCAGAATCGGCAGTAGAACGCTGTCTAGATAGTCTATCTAATGTAATGAACCACCAATAATGATAGAATACTCAATCACAGAACTAAGATAGAATGAGCACAAATCAGATAAGAATAGAATAGTCATCATACAACTCATGAGTTTAAAATAATACATCAATGAGTCTGAAGAGTAACAAAAATAAGCTGGAGACAAATCCAGTACAAAAGAATACTATCATACTACAAAGCTACACTCCAGGGTCAACTGTCTCAGTTGGGATAAGTCCCTCTTAAGCCAGGGTCTCCGAATCTAAACCCACAACATCCTGGGGTCCATAATAGGTAGGGTACTCCTCAGTGTCATCTGGAAAAATATATCCAGTCAGGAAAGGAGCAGAGTACATCTCTAACAGCAGTTCTAATCTATGATAAAAACTATGTAACAGTAAATAGCTGTGGATAAACAAGATGCACAATAGATACAAGAGATATATAGACAATAAGGAAATACTGGAAAAAAATACAATAATGAACAATATGCCAATGAAACAATAATACTAATGACTAAGTGTGTGAGTACTAGCTTAACATGTGATCGGCTTGGGCAAGATACAATGCGGCCTGGCTAATCATACGTGCGGTGCATGATCAACACTATTCGCTTACCAATACTTTATTCAATAGGGATTTGATCACATATCTATACTAATACTCCCCACCCCCAACTGGTATAATAGATCCAACCACGGTATGCTATGGCACTAGATTCTCCAAGAAGAGAGCGACTCCTCCCGAAAATTGGTGTCTGTACATGTACAAGATAACCAATAAAACAATACTTGCACCATATACACCATATACCAAGGAATAACATCTCATGACGAGATCAGGATATACCAATCTGTGTAACCATAGTGTCAAGAGAAATATGTATATCTACACTAGATACAACGAACATAGAGGATATCATAAATGAGAAACTATCAGAGAATGTACTCGCCTGAAGTCCAAAGAACAGTCTCACAGATGTCTGACTCGGTACCTCGAAGACCTAGATATAGAATACCACATTAATACAAGGTCCCGGAAAGAGAACAAGTCAAACTAGTCAACTTCTAGGTCAATAAATCAATTCTAAGTTAAAAGTCAACTATGGTCAACTCTAAAGTCAACTAAAGTCAAACATGGTCAAACCAAGGTCAACCTCTCAAGACATCTATATAATTAATATAGAAAATAAAATACAATAATTTAGGAAATCAAAATTAGATCCCAAAAGATACCCACACAAGAATACTAATAATACAAATAATGCACACTCTAAATAATGTATATACAAACCAAAATAGAATAATATATTATTATTAGTATTATACCTCACAAAAACACCTATATATATATACAATATATAAATCAAAATGCATATATATATATATATATATATATATATATAAATAATTTAATAACTATATACTTATATATACATACATATAAACTTACAAAATTAAAATATTAATAATTACTAAACACAATGCACATATTAATGTACATATTTTACATGGCTAGAAGCACACATAAAAATACATTCATTAATATACAAATAATTATATAATAATTATAAATAATATAATTATACATTTAAACACATAAATATATTTTATAAAACATTTATGTATAATTTATGTTATTAACATAAGTACATATATATTTGCATGCAAGAAAGCTACATACATATATTTATATATCATATTAGAACACATAAAAATATATATAGATCTATGCTACAATAATACCATAATAAATACACTAAAATAAATATATAATATCTATATATACTCACTAATTAAAAATGAAGAATTAAAGCATAAATAATTAGATTTACACAAAAATACACCAAATTTGGAGAGTATCACACCGTATCCCACTAGATCTAGGATACGCATGCGACACGAGTCCAACACACAACCAATTGCACCCCGAAAGACACAAACACGTCACAAATAATATTTATGAACAAATCAAAGTGTCAAAAGTAGATCTATGTGTCCGTGTCAAAATACGACATGTTCAAAGCCCCGTGTCGGAGGAAAAACCCCCAAAATGACACGTATCACCAAATAGTTGGGATACGAACCACATGTACCCAAATATGGACACGACACAAGTCCCAAACACATAAGCACATGCCCAATTGATCTATAGGATCAATTGACACACACAACAAAATGTAAATTCGGAATTCCAACAAAATTGACACAAAAAGCACCATAACTTTCTCCATGGGTCTCCTATGAACATAAAACAAAGTCCTATGGGTAGTACATACATATGGGTTAATTTTACATGATTAAATCCCAGATTTAGAAGCTATTTTAATGGGAAAAACTGAATTATACCTATTGGGAGATGGATTCCCAATGAAACCTCCAATTGAGATGAACTTGCTTCCAAATTGTAGATCCTTGCTCCTCTTTGTAGATCCTTGCTTCCTCCTTCTAGATCCTTGCTTCTCAACTTTCTAATGGTGAATTGGGAAGAATTTGGGATGAATTTGGTGGGGAATTGGAATGGGAATGGAGGAAATTTGGGAGTGGGAAATTCTAGATCTAGATTTGGAATGAGAATGAGAGGAGAGAGAAATTTCCCCCCTCTAATATAGGCCGGCCATGCCCCCTTCCCCAAGCAATTGTAAAATGTCCAATGTACCCCTTGGGGCCTCTCATGAAGAAATAATTAAGGAAGGAAGCTTCTAGTCTAATCATTTAATTAATTTAATCCATCTCCTTAACCATGGGCTTTCTAAATGGGCCAAGTCTAACTATTTAATTCATGTTGGTCCATGGGTCCAAACTACACTAGTTGGGTCTACTAAAATAAGTCTAAAATAATTAAATAACATCCAACAACAATTAAATAATACAACAAAAATTATTTACCATGCACAATATTTATTTAAATAGGAAATTACCAAAATACCCTTTTTCCTAAAATGTGGTAGTGACAGGTATGCTGGCCGAGATGGTGGACATGGCAATGGCGGTTGTGATAGAGGAAGACTGCATACATGCTTCAACTGTGGATAACAAGACAACTTTAGTGGCAGTGTCCTAAAGCACTTGCCGCCAACGCTGCATCAGATACTCATGATAATAACGGGCTATCAGTACAAATGACGGCAAAAATCTATGCCAATTTTATCAACTTCCAAACTCAATGTCGTGGTGAATCTTCTACTTCTAGATCCACAGCCGGTTACTCAACGACGTGTGTGGTAAATTTAAAACAGCAGGTGATTGACTCTGGTACGTTTGCTCATATGACATGCGACTCGGGTATGTTATGCAATTATGTATCGGTAGGTCGTGTGACCGATATTACTGTGGCGAATGGTGGTTCAGTGACAGTTCGTAGAAAAGGAATTACCCATCTTTCTTTCGGACTGTCACTCACTTCAGTATTACATACACTTGAAAATCCATTCAGTTTACTATCAATTAGTCGGATTACTCATGATTTACAATGCTCAGTAACATTTTTTTTATGGTTGGATTTTTCAGGACCTGGTGACTGGAAAGACTGTCGGTAGGGTATCCATCATGTTGTTGGAGGCTTGTACCTGTTTGACATGAATTCTTCCATTGCCTATGTCGGCGTGAAACTCGATCACTTTGAGTTACATTGTCATTTAGGTCACACATCTATCCAAGATCTCCATAAAATGTGTCCATCTTTAGATGTTCAAGTTCATTTTTATTGTGAGTCGTGTCATTTGGCCAAGTATCACCGGGTTCCTTATCCGATGAGTCTAAATAAAGCTGCATCAGCTTTTTTCGAGTTTGTGCATTCTGATATATGGAGACCTTGTTCTGTTGAATCTATGATGGTTTTCAAGTACTTTGTTTCCTTTGTTGATGACTACTCACGGGTCATATTTGTTTACTTAATAAAAAATTATTCCAAATTATTTGATATTTGGTACAATTTTTATGCAAAAAATTAAAACACAATTTGGTGTTCCTTTCAAATATTTGCGGAGTGACAATGGTCATGAGTATCTATCTCATGAGCTCAATTTTCATCTGTCTAAACATGGCATCATCCACCAAACTTTATGTCATTACTCACCATAACATTATGATGTGGCCGAACGTAAGAATCGTCATCTTTTGGAAATAATGCGTGCTCTTATGTTTCAAGCATGTACTCCCAGGATATTTTGGTCAAATGTACTTACAACTTGTTATGTGATGAATCGTATGCCATCTTCGATTTTCAATGGCAATACTCTCTTTTCTTGGTTATCTCCCAAACGAGAGCCGTTTTCTCTATATCTCAAAATTTTTAGCTACTTGTGTTATATTTTGTACACTTGACCGACTCTGTCCAAGTTGGATTCGAAGACAATCAAGTGTATTTTTCTTGGATATCCAAAAGATAAGAAAGGGTGTCGTTATTTTTTACCAACTTTGAAGAGATATTTTATGACTCGGGATATTACCTTTGTTGAAATCGAGTTTCCTCCACTCCCGTCAACTACAGATTATATTCCTAAAATTTATCGAGAAGAGAATTTTATGTCGTTTCTAGTTCAAACACAACAGTCCCCCATAAGGTTGCCCCCTCTGCCGAGCCAGACTCCCGGTCCGACGGTCCACAAACATCAGCCCAGTTAGAACCGACATCGCCAGTCTCACCAGCTCCAACAGAACAAGCATCATCGATGGTACCCTGTCCATCGTATCAGCGCCCTCCTCGAGCTCCACTACTTCACCAGTGTAAGCCCCCTAAATTTCAGAATGATTAATTGGGTTTTTCTGGAATTTTTAGGATTTTTCTGATGATTAAAACCTAGGTGTTGGTAATTAAAGGATTTATAATTGAGGTTATATCATATTAACATATTATGGAAATAATATTTTATGGTGTAAAATGGAAAACCGGACATGTGGTATTTTTTCGGTGAATTTATTGGACGCCGGAATCATTTTTTTAAAGCCAAAAGACTAGTAAATAATTAAATTGAATTAAACCCGTGCCAAACGCCCGACATCCCCATGCGAGCCGAAGCCAAGCCCAAGGAGCGTTGACCCAGCCCGAATCCTAGGTCTAACCCTAGTCCAATTCGTGTAATGTATAAATACCTATTTTCCTAGTTTTCTCCACAAAGAAAAGAAAAAGAAAACAAATTCTAAAATTCCTAATTTCCTTAAACCTAACCCTAACCCTAACCCTAAGCCGCCGGCCGCCGACCGCCTGTTCCCCCACTGCCCCCGCCTGACTCCAACGCCCTCCACCGCGAGCCGCCTCGCCGTGCCCGCTGCCATCCACTCACC
Source organism: Iris macrosiphon (assembly GCA_036927795.1). Classification (NCBI taxonomy): domain Eukaryota; kingdom Viridiplantae; phylum Streptophyta; class Magnoliopsida; order Asparagales; family Iridaceae; genus Iris; species Iris macrosiphon. The sequence continues at coordinate 185,113,067 of JAYESA010000004.1, forward strand.
TCCGACCCATCTCCTTCCTCCGCTCCTTCTCTCCGCCGCCGAGCCACCCGACTGCCACCGCCGCCCTGCCCTAGTCCGACTCCGGTGCCCTAGCCTCCGCCCGTCTCCTTCCCGTTCCCCTCTCGACGACCCCAGCTCCACCTCGCCTCGCTGACGCACAGCCGCTCTTCGCCGACCTCATCAGCAGCCCCGACTCGGCAGCATCCCCCTCCGCGCCGCCCAGCCCGCCTTGCTCCGCTGCCCGCTACGCCGCCTCGCCGCTCGCCTTTCTCCTTCTGCTCTCCTCTGCCCTAGCTCTTCCCGCAGCGCTGCCCCTCGACCGCCCGTCGCCGCCTAGCCGGCCAACCCCGCTCCCTCTTCTTCCTCCTCCCACAGCGGAGCCCGACGACCAAGAGCCCATGCGCCTCTTCGCCTGTAGACACAACCCTAGCAGCCGGACACGGACGACACAGCACCTGGACGCAGGACACGAAGGACCCCCTCGGACACGGCAGCCCTGAATCGGAGACAAACAGAAACCCTAGTCAGGACACAGAGACTTGGACACGTCCAGGACACGAAGGAGACGCTTGGACACGTGAGAAACAGCGTTCACGGAGTCCTGTTCAGGTACCCGTTTCTCCCTCATCGTAACTCTGTTTTCAATTCCGTCAATTGCGTTGCGAAGCCTGTATGACCCTCTCGGTGCCCGTGCAAACCGCTCGGTGCATCGCGTCCTGTGGTGATCGCACACCGCGATCCAAAAACAGAAAAAATGACGACCCGATTCACCCCGGAACTGGGTACGCCCCGCCAAACGGGACGACTTGGTCGCACGCGGTCTTTACCGAAATGTGCGTGACGTTGATACGGACGTGTGGGATTTCGCAGAAGTCGATTCGGATGTGCGTGCACACCGGAATCAACGCGTATCCGCCGACACCGCCCCGTATCCGTCGATTCTGGAACACGCTGTAACTTTGTGTACACTCGTCGGATCGAGACGAAACTTGCGCCATCGGACTCGTAGCAATACGCTGGTCCTGTGAGCCAAGTTTGGTTCGATTCTGAGAACGTTGACAAAATCGTGTGTCGTGGGCCCCACAGGTTCCACCCGACGGGCAATTTTGTGACCGGCTCATCGGAATCCAATTCTGGAAGTTTCGTTGGGTTCGTATCATCGTTCCTGACTTGTTGACACTAAGTTTGACCGATTTGGAGACCTTTGACCCTGACACGCTTTTCGGTGCAAAGTGGCCCACATGTGGACCCCGCTTTGGCCCGAAAATGTCATTTTTGCCCTTGTGTCCAAATTGGACTCAAGGACGGGCGTTTTTAGCTATGTGATATTTTCTGAATCTAATGGTGATATTTATTTCAGCAACCGGAGTAGTAGCAGCAGATCACACTGAGACCAGAGCTACAGTTGGAACCAGGACCCCAGGCAAGTGTACCTTGCCAAACTCTGCAGTATTGTTACATATTTCTTTGCTTCATTTATATTGCTGTGCATGCTCAACCTAGGACCGTGTGACGTACTTAGCGTTCGATTATCAGTCGGGTGCCGACACTGTACGCAGTGTTGAGTACAGTCATCTAGAGATGGACATTCGTGACACCTTATTTTCATACTTGTCTTATCAAGTACCATATGACCCAGGACACTTGACACTATTCATGAGACAGGATTTTCCCGAGATATTCGTGGTGATTCTGTATAGGATACAGGACATGGACATTATACTCTTAGATACTTTATGACTCGATGCATTAGCTATGATCGCGCTTGACATGGACATGAGACGTTATGGTCATGAGAGACGTGGTTACATTGGGTGGGAAGAGACACACAGGCTACAGGCTGATCATATATATATAAAACCCATATTATTGAGAGGCACAAGACTTTGAAGCCCGAGCTTGGCCCATTACCGGTTATTACCGCTACCGGCTCCCCGACACAGAGCTTGTAGTGGCTTCGGCCTGAGCACTAGTGATGCTCTCACTTGCATTTTCACATAGATGGTTATATAGCTTACCCTATTTATGGCATTTCTGCTGCACTGCATTTATTTTTGGCTTGTATTTTCTGTACCTTGCTGTCCCCTGAGGACCTGGATCCGGACTTTGTCCCCAGGACTAGCAGAGGAGATCCACTTAGAGTTATACAGTACTTGAGCTTTATCAGGAGCAGAAGCAGGAACAGGAGCAGATAGAGGAGCTGTACCAACACCTGAGGACGAGATTGTGCTAGAGGACTTCTCCTGGGTATTGCCTTGAGATTACTCATTTATTTCTATTTCCAGTTCCTTTATTTTCCAGTCTATTGCATTGAGGTATCAGACTTGTTCTCGGATTGTTCTCCGAGACACCCTTATTGAGATATGCTAGTTTGTTTCTATTTGCATTTATTCTAGCATTTGATCTGTGATTATCTGTTATGGATGAGATTAGTATAGACTGTGACAATCATTATTGGACCTGCTTATTGTTATATTACAGCTTAAGTATGCCCTGATGGATCCATTAAATTGGGTTGTCCATCGGTGCGTACTGTTGGCCATTATCACGCGTCTGGTCCCTCGGTATTTTGGGACTGGGGCGTGACAACCAGCTCCGACAAAACAAATATTACCAATGGTGCCCACGGCCGTCGAGCTATCATCATCCTCTAGCTCTGATGATTCGCCACCGCCTGCTATACCGGCTCATCCTCGTCGTGCATGTCGTGACCATCCTTTGAGTTTTTTGCACTAAAAAGGGCTCGCGAGTCAGACCCAGTCCTTGGTGGCGACTCTTGATGGGATTCAGATCCCCAATTTTGCAGAGGAATGACTCAAATATCCCGGTTAACGTGTTGCGATGGAAGAGGAGATAAAAGCGCTTCGGGAGGATCGTACATGGGACTTGGTGGATTTTTCTACTGGCAAGAAGGCAGTAGGTGTAATGCCCCTCTCCGAAAATAGGCATTATGCTGGAATTCGAGATGGATCAGACATATGGGATACAAGTTGTGCGAAAAATCGGGATACTTTGTGTGATGGTGCAGCCTTGCTTAACTTGGCCTAATAGAATATTTTATGGGGCGTGGTTCGAGTGTATGGTTATGCCAAGTTAGAAGAATGTGCATCGCATCAGGTCATTCATAGGGAATCGTAGGCATATATGGGATATAGGCATGCCGATTATACTTATAGCTAATGTGAATGGATATGTCCCTTATCCTCTACTCCTTCATGCCCTAATAAAATGAATGCTAGTGTTACCTTGTTGCATTTCATAACTATATGCTAGTCCACACAAAGATATTGATGCCTTATATTCAATATTGTTGTAATCAATGAAACACCTGAGTACTGAACTGCTAATACCATTGACACAAAGAATGATGTAATGTAAGTATCACATAAAAAAGAAGAAGTATCACTGTACAAAACCCCTTTACATGTTTATCACTGGAAATAGAACATTGATGGCATGTACATCTATGAAGTGCTTCGGTGCACTGGAGTTATAAAAGAATGTATGGACTAATAAGTCCCCAAGAAAGAAAGTAAGATGAAAGTATGTTAAGGCATGCGGGTCACTAACCCATATGAGAAATGAGAATATTGAATTCATGATCATGTTCGAAAGAACAACATTTATTTACATTCTCTGTACTGTGCAATTTATGCTTAAGATTTTATTTACATAGACGTTGCATGGTCATGGACAACTTGTGGACAAGGTAGTAAGTTTCCTCGATCTGGATCTGGGGCACCGGGTACTGCTTCATCCTAGGAGGAAACATTAGGATGTGCATATAGGCACAAGGTATTGCGGGATTCTCAGTGGAGACTAGCTACCTTCCTGAGGAGATGCACTATGGTGAAATAACACCAATGACCCTCATATAGTTAGGTTGCATGTTGACGAGAACAATTATGCATGCTTAACCGATCATTCGCATGAATTCTTCATAATGATTATTGTATCGATAGTCCTTGTTTTGCAGGGATACGGCGAGTAGGTTGTTGATAAAAATCGCTAATAAGCGATATGTATTATTTTTCTTATATTCAATTTATGTTGTTGATTATATAACATGTTTCTATTATGCTGCTGGATAATTGTGATAACACTGAAATAAACCTAGTCTCTAAATAGAAAGATCACATTTCTAATAATTGCATGCTCACATGACTACTTAGTGTTGGTTTAGATGAGTGGGCTAGTTTATGCTCACCAGTACGTGATATGTATTGACCCAAGTTTGTGGGCATTTCCAGGTACTTACCTTTGGAGAGTGGTTGAAACTGTTATGTGGCATCGAAGCATTGTTGGGGCACGCAGAAGCTCTTCTTCCATTGGAGGCATCTTATGTTATAAAGGGCCTAATGTATGGAATAGTGTAATTTAGTTGTATTAGTGAGATTGTAAGCCAAGGCAAAAAATATCAATGTAAGCCAAGTGGCCAAGTATCAGTTGTAATTGAGAAGCTTTGTAATATATTATAAGCCATGTATTCAAAGATCATTATCAATAAAGAGTTACTTTTCATTCTATTCTGTTGTGACTTCAATTTGTTTGCTTATTTTTCGCTGCTATATCGATATTTCTGAGAAATATCATGACTCATTTATCTTCTTGCCTTGTACAAGTGCAATATAGGCTTGTACGGTATCACATCGGTGGCTACTTTCGATTCTTCGGAATCATGGCCTAACAGTAGGTTGAAAGTGGGTGTTCATAATGAAGGTAAAACCGGATGACACTCTTGATCGTCTGAAAGCTTGTCTTATGGTGAAAGGGTATTCTCAAACTTACGGTAAATATTATTTTGTGACATTCTCCCATGTTGCCAGGATGACCTATGTGCGCATGCTTCTGGCCTTAGCAGTCCGCTATGACTGGCCATTACTTCAGCTGGATGTGAAGAATTCATTTCTACATGGGGATCTGGAAGAGCATGTTTATGTGATTCAATCTCCTAGGTTTGTTGCAATGGAGGGTAAAGTGTGTTATCTAAGTAAAGCACTATACGGTCTCAAACAGTCACATCGTGCTTGGTTTGGACGATTTACCCATGTTGTTACATAGTTTGGACTATGCCAATCAAAGAAAGATCATTCGATCTTTTACCGACAGTCATCAGCCGGACGGATACTACTTGGTGTCTATGTTGACGATATTGTGATCACGGGAGATGACAGTCAGGGAATTGCAGGGCTAAAAAAGTTTCTGGGTGAGCAATTTCAGACTAAAGATATGGGAGTATTGAATTACTTCTTGGACATTGAAGTCACATGGGGTAAGAAGTACATTGTAAAATCTCAGAGAAAATATGTGTTGGATATCCTAACTGATGCCGAAATGATACAAGCTAAGGGAGCAACCTCATCCATGGACCCATGGGTGAAGTTACTTTCCGATGAAGGAATACTGATGACCAATCCTAATCAGTATCGTCGGGTAGTTGAAAAACTCAACTACTTAGTAATCATGACTTGTCTAGACATTTTATTTGTCGTAAGTGTCGTGAGTAGATTTATGGCTTCTACAATTTTATTTGTCGTAAGTGTCGGAAGGGTGTTGAGTATTGGTATGTTATTTAGTCCAATATCGAATAGAGAATAAGAAAAGAACTAATCCTCTCATATATATATATATATATATATATATATATATATATATATATAAAAAGTAAATCTCTTTCTATTAATAAATCATCACATTATTCCCTTCTACAATTAGCTTAGCTAGCTGGTATAAGGGAATAGAAGAAAGCGTGGTTCTTATATGCTTCAACAGTCTGTCTTGAGTAGAAACGTGGGCTTTGACGATGAATATATTAATTTATCCAGCTAGCTTACTGATAATCTCTACTATTACTGGTTAGTATTCAGTAGTTACGTTCACATAAGTTGCACTTAAAACATATATTTAATATTATTAAAAAATTAGATAAAAATTTAAATTATTTTAAAATATTTTAAATATAATTTGAATATATTTTAATTAAAATTTGTTATATTTTTAGAATTTAGAATATGTGTTTATCTAGATAATACAATATACTTCATTTAAATATAATTTAAATATTGAATATATTTTAGAAGTTATTTATGTTCAGGTGATTTTTTAACTACGTCAAAATACATATGCAACAGTTAATTTTTTTAAATTTTTTATTATTTAATAAAGAATATGCATTCGACTTGGACAAGTTATTTTTGAGTTATTTTCGAGCCATATTATAATAGGAAAGATAATACGGCTTAAAAACAGCTTTAAAATGAGCCGTTTAAGTCGTATGTAAATCCTCAATTATTGAAATATTAAAAATTAAAAAAAAAATTTAAGTACAACATACATTATCTCCTCACGTGGTTGAAAAAAAAATTTTAAAAACCACCCGAACATATAACAAATCCTAAAATATTTAAACTAACTGCATAATATTATTTAATCAAAATTTTAAAAACATATTTATAACAAATTATAAATAAAATATATTTAATTTATATTTAAAATATTTTAATCTAGTTTTTCAATAATACAATAAAATAAAAATTTAAGTACGTGCAAGCTAAACATCACTAGTCGTAATAATACTCAAATGTTCCACAAAGAAGCGGACATTATATATATATATATATATATATATATATATATATATATTTATATAAGTGTGTGTATTGTATGTGCATTAAAAAAATTAATGAAAGATTTATAAAAGATTTAGACGGATAAATTTTTGAACCGTTTTCGAATCATTTTATTTTAATAAAAAATATACATATTTAAATAATTAATTAATTTTTAAAATAAATAATTAATAAAAAAATTATAAATAAATTAGACGGTTTAATTTTGAATCCTTTTCATTAAGCCACGTACGAGTAATGTGTTTGGAAAGAACAAAACAAATATTATCCATGCAAACATTACGATGTATAAAGTTTTTTAGATTAGTGGAAAGAAAAAAAAAAAATTAGAGAACATATTCTATTCTTTAATACTGTCCAATTATTATATTAGCTAGTGTTTAGGAGAATAAGATCATTTAGTCGGTTTATCACGATTATTATAAAGCAAGGGCCGGCCTTCCTTCGGACGTCTCATTATTGCCATCATCGCCTTCCTTCCGACTGGGCGTCGTCGTCGCTAAGCATCTTTGGGAGAGTATAATTGCTTTAAACAATTATGTGAAAATGACAGATACCAAGAAAAGAAGCACATCTAGTATCTTAACATACAAAGCGCCACGTTTCGGTGTACCATGGCCGGGCGGTCCGTATTCCGGTCCGGGTTCAGTCCGGTCAATGCTTGTATGGGTCAGCTCGGACTTGGTCAACTGACCGGTCCAGCTCGGTCCAACCTCTCGCGGGTCTGGACTGGATCCAGATTTTCGACTCGCGAGTCCGGTCCGACCCGGCTTTGTTGTGGTTTCTGTCCAGGTAAATTCGGTAAACCCAGTCAGATAGGCTTGGACTGACCCGGTCACCGATCCGGTCTAAATTCGATCCAGGTCTGGTTTGATCTGATTTTTTTATTTTTTTTGCAATAGATACGTTGGGGTGTTTTTACCAAAATACTCCCAATTTTGTGGCTATTTTTTGGTCGTTTTAGGAGTATTTTGGTCTTTTTTTTTGAAAATGAACAACAATATATCCTTATAACAATTATATTTTAAGGATATAGGAGATCATTTATTTTGAAAAACGAACGACGAAAAGGACAAAAAAATATTTGTACCTTTTTTTTTATAAAGTTTATGAAAAAAAAATATCATTTGCAAGTTTCAATTTTTTCTCCTAGTTAATGTTATAATAGATTTAAATTTTATTGACATTAATATTTTTTTTAAACTTTTTCCTTCTCAAATTTGTGTCTCAATTATGTGTTTTTTTTTTAGTTATTATTGTTTACATTTAACTTCTATATAACTTATAATTTAAGTTATATAATCTTAACTGCTATATAATTTTTCTAATAAAATATACTAACAATCTCATATACAAAAATCTTTTTATATATATATATATATATATATATATATATATATATATATATATATATATATATATATATATAACTCACAATTTTCAATTTATAAGAAAAATATATATAAATTATAAAAAAAGTATATATAAATTATAAACAAATTTACTAAAAAATAACTTATAATTTGCTATCTAAATTTATTAACTTATTATATATAATATAAAGTTTATTATATATATGGACTAAAAAAAAATAACGGGCCAACCCGGGCCAACCGTGAACCCCCACGGACCCAGATTGGTTCGGTCCGGTCCGTTCATGACCAGGTCATGGGTCCGGACTGGTTCCATAAATTTTCTGACCGGATCGACGTCACCCGATCCGCTTCTCCTCACTGGTTGAGTTAGATTCGGACTGAACCCGATCAAATTAGGTTAGCACGAACCACATACCGGTCGGAACCGGCCCATTATACAACTTCAGCTACGTTCCTCTTTAGGGGAGGTCACTCGGTTGGATCTCACATTCGTGCAGGAGAAGCGAAGTGGAGGATATATTAAACCAATTCACAAGTCAAAGAAAAGAATCCCACAAGAAAGATTACGAACCTTCCAAGTCCTATAAGAAATAAGCTTTGTCAGAATGATTTATAAGAATAGTCCAATATTCCATGAGGATCCACTATGAGTTATCGATATCCGACAGTAGGAACTAGATTGGGAGGGAGTTATTCTAAGTTTTATGCTTCATTTACTGAGTTTATAGATATAATGATGTGGTACGTTTATATGTTCTTTTAATTTCTTTGAGAAAATTAAGCAATACAGAAATATGAATTGAGAGGTTAATCTCCATGAAGTTTTGTGTAAGTCATATTTTACATGTTGGAAGTGACTTTCCTATTTGATGTACAAATGATATGCAGATCATAATGAATTAATTATAATAAGTATTTTGCTACTAAATTACTTTTCCATTATATGGGAATCAAATACCAGTGTGATATAGACAAGCTGAACAATAGGAATAATATATATAGCCCAACTCGAATGGCTTTTGTGGTTACTGAAAAGAGATATAAAATTCTGGCTGGGTGGTGATCAGTGAATCGAGCCACAGAAACGTTTTTTTTGGGACCGAAAGTGCGGAAATCGTTCCCCAAACCAGAGAGTACCTGCGAGAGAACCGAGCAAAAAGCACAAACCAAAAACGTCAAACACAAATTGCAGACACAGAGATTTTTGACGTGGAAAACCCTTGCGGAAAAAATCACGGGGCGATCGGAGTCCAATCCTAAAAAGCCTCCACTAATGGAATAAAAAATACACCGACTCCTTACAAACTTCTCACCGATCCAAACTGGTCACCACAACTCTTTTGGAACAGAAAATAGATTATAACCACGAAGAAGAAAGACAACGAGAAATAACCGAAACTGATCTCCTTCTTCGAAACGGCCTCCAATCCTTCTTTCTCCTATCCAATATTGCAATGACACTCTTGCCTCATTTTCTCTCCTTGTTGCTATTTTTTTTTTAGAGAGAGAGAGGTATATTTTAGGGCCAGGAGACGCCTATATATAGCCTAAAACCCACAACTAACAATCTTATTATAGATAGGAATATCCAATCCAAATTCATTGACATATTCCTATTATTTAATCCACTTGTTGATCTGTTCTTGACCTCTATATCGACTTCAAAATAATTTTTTTACTTGCATCCTGTCATGATTCCTGTGTGTGCCTCTCATAGTTTACTTTGTATGCAGAGTAATGGATCCACAAGCCGGAGACGAGACTCCCGTAGGTACACCACAAGGTGCTGTGGTCACCTATGACGATGGAGTGACACTAGTAGGTGGAGGTCAATCAGCTCAACAAAGCAATCAAGTAAGTCAGCATGACTCAAGATTCCGGCGAGACGATATTCCACCACCGCCATAGTTTACTCCACCGATGCCCGTTTTTTCACCAAGACAGCCTATGGACGGACAACAAATATTCCAAATGTTCTACGCAATGATGCAAGCCCAACAACTGGTTCATCAAGAGGCTCAGCGTTACGAGATAGAGTGTAACGCCCGCAACCGCACGGTGCGTTACGCTGAGTCGGATTGAATGAAACAAATGCTGGTTACATTTGATTTGTTGGATTTTGGGAATAAGTATTGATTTAGTTGTTTCATGTGCAGATGGCTAGCGGGTTCGATGGAAAATATGTGTTCGTTCAGAGCAGTACTGAGATAGCTGAGTTGGAATGATAATGCCATCTTCCTTAGTCCGATCGGTCGGATGATTTGTAGAGCACGACCTGCTCGCACGGTCATACCAGTTGAGTAGATCGCGCTTGCATCGGACCACGGGTTCAAGGGATTGGCCGTATCGGCAGAACAGGATGCCTAACGGGATCAAACATTGTGAGTGGGCTCTTTCCCTTCTCCTCTACTCCTTTATGCCTAATAATATGGAAAACACGTAAAAGGCTTGAACACTTGGGCTGAAACATTGGGAATCACTACACTGAGGCGTGCATAGAGTGTACGCCATTGGCTTGGTAGGATTGTGGCTTGATTTGGTTTGTGCGTTGGATAGTTGGAGCTAGAGTTGGATAATACACTATTTGAGGCAGTTGGTTGGTTGATTTAGATTATGCTTGGACAGTTGGAATGATACATTGAGGCGTTAAAAATATTAGGATTTGGGGCGAGCGAGCGTGCATCCGTGCACGAGTATCACTTGGTCGCTTTGTCTTGCAAAGCGAGCAGTTGTGGTTCGAAACCGAACAACTGCATCGGCGAGGGTGTTGTGCCGCTTGATGGGGCATCGTGCCACGAATGGGGCATTGTGCCATGGGTTTGCTTTGAGCATGGATGTTGCACCATTGGAAATACTGTGTTGAGAAGAGGCATTGTGCCTATGGAAATACTTGGATTTGGTGCCTTGGGCTATATGTTGGAAGAATGGTTATGGATGTTTTGGTTGGATAATTCATGGAACGAGTCTAGGATCGCTTGGTGGGGCGAGAATGTTCGATCCTCTCGTCATACCTACTGTGTTTGCATTATCACGGACAACCTGTGTGGCACAGGGTTTGGTTTTCTGGAACGGGATGAGGCACCGGGGCACCGGGACCGTTACACCATGGAGGAAACAATGGGCATCGCGCGATTGGGCGCAGTGCTGGTAGTCCGATACCACCAGGCGGGAGTAGCTGCCCAACCCTGGATCGGGTAGGATTGCCCTATTGATCTTGGTCCGATCAATGTCCTTTATGGCTTTTAGCCAGTGACTTCATATAGATTAGTGTTGGCTTGCTTTTCTTTTGTTGGTTTGGCTTTCGTGTAGGTGCGACCACCTTGCCTCGGCAAGAGTGTGCACTTTGGGATTGGATTGTATCATGTTGGTTGAGGATGGATATTGAGGCTTGGTTGATGGTTCGACATGTTATCGTGTTGCTTGGACTTGAGCAGGACGGTTTGCATGCTAGTTTCCTTCGGGTTGGATTTATATATTTGCTTGTCGATTTGTTTGAGTTGAATGCTTGCATGCTTAAAACTGCTTTACAGCTTTCCTTAACATGTCATCCCTATGCCATGAAATGAATCTAGAATTCAACTAGAAAGATCACCATTTAACTGTGTGCATTTACTATTTTACTTAGTGTCAGCTTAGGCGAGTGGGTTACCCCGCTCACCAGTTCGGTTGTGTACTGACCCACGTTTGTGGGCAATATTTCAGGTACGCAGGCGTAGTGGCGCTGCTTGGATATACGAGGCATGATGTATGAACTGTAAGTACCTTTGTGGGCTAGAGAAAAAGCAAGAGTATTTTATCGCCTTCGTGGCATCGCCTTTGTGGCATTGCCTTCGGGACATTTCATTTGGACCATATCGTGAGCTCCCCTGTGTATTCACTCTGATGTGTGCTTGGTGCATAATACTTGACTTCCGCTGCAACTTGGTTGTTTCAATGATAACATTTGGTGTTTGACAACATCGCCTTGTACGAGCACAACTCCAGGCTCGTACGGCATCACGTCCCGATGAGAACGATTATCCTGTGGGAGAGCTGTAAGCGTGGTGATTCACGTTCAGCGGGGACTATTGAGCTTGCGGGAGATTGGGGCGTGATAAATTGGTATCAGAGCGCCTGGTTCATTTTCTCGGACTTGGTCCTTCGCTTCATCACAAACTCTAAATAGCTTCCGCGTGTCGTCTAGCTCTTGACTCTACTCAGTGCCACATTGGATGTTTCATGCAATAAGTCTATATATTGCTGGTTGTTGCTGCATGATATTCTTGGTTGTGTTGCCTTGGTTGGTTTTCGTTAGATCGCTTAGTCTCGTTAGGCGTTGTTGCATTCGTGCAGCAAGTTGGGTGGCGTTGTTGCATTTGTGCAACAAGTTGAGAGCTTTCGTTGGGTTGGCTTGGCTTGTCATTCTGGGAGATTCTGATTGTCTCAATGGATCAGTTGGTTGGCAGACGAGTTGGTTAGCGGCATGTTTTGAGTAGAAGCATTGGATTGAGAATGGATCGTTGCACGAGTTACTCGTGTAGCGAATGTGTTGGATAGAAGTTGGAAGTTTGGCTGTGGCGCATCGGTTGAGCAGGTTTGAGTTTGGCTTGAGAATATCAGAATAGTTGGGACGAGTTGCTCGTATAACAAATGTGTGGAACCATTGAGTATTGGGTTGGAATACTTGGAAAAGATCGTTGCACGAGTTGCTCGTGTAGCGAAAGTAGCGATCGGTTTGAGAATAGCTGGAAGTATTGAGAATGGGATATGGCACGAGTTGCATAATAAGATTGATGGAAATATTTGGATAATTCAGGCATTGTCTGAGTTTTGTGTCAGACTTGAATTGGGAAAGGCAGGATCACACATAAGGGATGGCTCGAACGGATCTTGGATCAATACAAGGAATCATAATGTGGGTAGCGACTTGATTCGGAGTGGTATATGGGATACCACATTTTGAGCAAGGCATTGAAAATATTTTGGTTGGACATCTATGGGAATTGCCTGAACGAACTCGAGTAATGGAAATACAAGTTGGTTGGTGCACGTCGGTTGACTTGGAAAGAATAAAAAATGGAGCAAGCGAATTTTGAGTTGAGAATATCGTGAACGGACTGGTGCAAATAAAAGCATCGTTAGGCTTAAGAGATGGATGAGATCGGAATGAATAACTGGATTACGCTTGAACGAGCGATGGGTGAATCAAAGGATATCGAGCACGAACTATAATTTTGGGCAACACATTTGAGCTGTTGGTTGAGCAATGAAATACGACCTTGGTTTGGAGGGGCAATGCGATGGTTTTGCATGGGCTTGAAAGATTTTGGAGATTGCTGCTCGAGAAGTTGACTCAGGTTTAGCGGAAGTAGGATTTTGGGCAAGATGGTGCAACAATGGTAGACGGATTCTTCGGAAGACGTGGACGAATTGTGGCAACAACTAAAGGCAAGGAGATAGTCACGGACAGACTTTTGAAGATAGTTAAACGTGAGAGCAACGTCAGAACAAATGACTGTGCTGCTCGAGTAAGTTGGACGTCCATTGTGAGACGCGACAAAGGGATAAGAATTTGGAGCAAGTCTTTGGTTTCAGAAATCATTGCAGTGATAGTGCGAGAGACGAACATGGCAGTTCAGAAAATTTGATGGATTCAGGGCATAACGGCGGATTGATAGAAGACGATTTCAACGAGCGCGGTTCTCTGATTCGGAAACTTCGCTCGGATGGAATGGTTAGATTTTTGATTCGGATTTGCAGATGAGATATAGCATGGTTCATAGTAACTGTCCATCGTGATGATTACAATTATCGAGCGTAGCTTCGGGATAGCTGACCCTAGCGACTTGACCGCTGAATCGGATATGAATAAGGTAGACCATAGAACGACCCTTGAGATGGCGTATTTGGGAATGCGTCGAGGGCAGATGTGAGCAATGAGATTTGGCTTATTGACTGAGTGTTGGATTTGAGAGATCCTTGGGATAGCCTTCAGCTGAAGATGCAGCCGGAAGATCGAAGCGATGGTGGGATTGGCCTAAGTCAACTGATGAGATTTAGAGTCACAGATTTTTGTAGATGGCATCGCCTCTGACTCATCGTGCTCTGGAAGGGAATAGCATTTATATGAATGGACGACTGTGGCGGCTCGTTCAAATCAAATCTTTGCGAATACTGGAAGGGACAGATGTGCCTCAGATTTACAAGATGTCTCGAAACTTAGTCTGGGAAGCGTGCTCGTTCAGAAGGCAAAGGTGATATCCTATGCTTCGAGGCAGTGGAAGCAGCGCAAAGAACTATTCCATGCGCAACCTAGGAATTATGGCGAGTGTGTCCACGTTGAAATTATGGCGACACTATCCCTTTGGCGTAGCGGCAAAATCTTCGTGGATCACACGAACCTCAATATAGATGTTCACCCAGCGAGGTATTGAGATTAAGGAAGAAGTGTTTGGTTGAGCTGATGAAAGCAAAGTTAATATTTGGGTAAGTCGCATAGCTGGGATAGTATCATTTGAGTTGATCGTTCGGTGCATGAGATATATTTGGAGATGTTGCTAGTGCGGATTCAGAAATAGTTGGATGGATTGAGTTGGAACAAGAACTGATTGAGTCGGTGGAAAATTATCATATTGAGAATAGTGCTCAAGCGAACATGTTGGAATGGAAATCTGGATTGGTTCAATTGGGAGTAAAGCAAATGGATGCCTCGGACATAAAGATACCCTTGTAACTTATTCAAATTTGCTATCGCAAAGCTCGGCTGAAATGCATGTATTTTAGGGACGCCTTAAATATGTGTACGATCCAAAACTAAGCGATATGAGAAATTCGTATTGAGCTGCAAGGAGGATGTGGGAATATGGAATTTGTACGAGCGTTCAACAGAGCGAGATGCGGAGTCTGGATCAGGATAATGTGAGTTGCATAGAGCAGATCTATGGAATTGGACAAGCGGTATTTGATAAGGAATGAGTACCAGCACGGTTCGTGGACGAACCTAATTCTAAGTGGTATATTATGTAACGCCCGCAACCGCACGGTGCGTTACGCTGAGTCGGATTGAATGAAACAAATGCTGGTTACATTTGATTTGTTGGATTTTGGGAATAAGTATTGATTTAGTTGTTTCATGTGCAGATGGCTAGCGGGTTCGATGGAAAACAGGTGTTCGTTCAGAGCAGTACTGAGATAGCTGAGTTGGAATGATAATGCCATCTTCCTTAGTCCGATCGATCGGATGATTTGTAGAGCACGACCTGCTCGCACGGTCATACCAGTTGAGTAGATCGCGCTTGTATTGGACCACGGGTTCAAGGGATTGGCCGTATCGGTAGGACCGGATGTCTAACGGGATCAAACATTGTGAGTGGGCTCTTTCCCTTCTCCTCTACTCTTTCATGCCTAATAATATGGAAAACACGTAAAAGGCTTGAACACTTGGGCTGAAATATTGGGAATCACTACACTGAGGCGTGCATAGAGTGTACGCCATTGGCTTGGTAGGATTGTGGGTTGATTTGGTTTGTGCGTTGGATAGTTGGAGCTAGAGTTGGATGATACACTATTTGAGGCAGTTGGTTGGTTGATTTGGATTATGCTTGGACAGTTGGAATGATACATTGAGGCATTGAAAACATTAGGATTTGGGGCGAGCGAGCGTGCATCCGTGCACGAGTATCACTTGGTCGCTTTGTCTTGCAAAGCGAGCAGTTGTGGTTCAAAACCGAACAACTGCATCGGCGAGGGTGTTGTGCTGCTTGATGGGGCATCGTGTCACGAATGGGGCATTGTGCCACTGAAACGGTATTGTGCCATGGGTTTGCTTTGAGCATGGATGTTGCACCATTGGAAATACTGTGTTGAGAAGAGGCATTGTGCCTATAGAAATACTTGGATTTGGTGCCTTGGGCTATATGTTGGAAGAATGGTTATGGATGTTTTGGTTGGATAATTCATGGAACGAGTTTAGGATCGCTTGGTGGGGCGAGAATGTTCGATCCTCTCGTCATACCTACTGTGTCTGCATTGTCACGGATAACCTGTGTGGCACAGGGTTTGGTTTTCTGGAACGGGATGAGGCACCGGGGCACCGGGACCGTTCCACCATGGAGGAAACAATGGGCATCGCGCGATTGGGCGCAGTGCTGGTAGTCCGATACCACCAGGCGGGAGTAGCTGTCCAACCCTGGATCGGGTAGGATTGCCCTATTGATCTTGGTCCGATCAATGTCCTTTATGGCTTTTAGCCAGTGACTTCATATAGATTAGTGTTGGCTTGCTTTTCTTTTGTTGGTGTAAACTCCCTCGACCAGATTTCAGTATTTTAATATTATTTTTAGTTAATTAGAAATAGTGCAACTTTTTAAATTTATTTATTATATATTCTATTAATTGTGCACCTGTTTATTACACAATAAATTAGGGCACCACACTAGCTGTTAACCCTAAACTAATTTCACATCCCTGCCCTAGACTTGCTAGACTACAATTTCTGTATTTTTAGCAACTCCCAGAAATCTCGTTTTGTGCTTCGTTTTAGTCGCACAAATATCGTTACAAACGTACGTATTAAATCCCTATTTAATTTTCTGCTCTTTACCCACCTCTGTACCCTAGAGATTTGAGGACCAGTAGGCACCTGTTTTGCCCAACCAAAAATACGATAATATTCTACACTAATTGTATTACAATTATCGTATTGACACCGTAGAAAAATTATGACCCTAACTGCCCTTAAATAATTAGTGAACACCGTGCGCAGTATTTATTAAATAATAAATACGGTGACCCGTATCACCTAAGAAATCAGACCCTGCATCTGCCCAGATTCACCCCACACAGTTCAAAACATTCTCCCCAGCAATTCCCCTCAATTCTGTGAATTTTGATAATTTTTAGAACCAGGTGATTTTTCAGACAAATTTCATAATTGCGCAATTTCCCAATTTTTGGACTTTTATGCAATTTATAAAAAGTCAAGGGTTTTTATGCAAAAATGCATGTTAGATGGCATTACCCTATTGGCTAGACAATAGGTGGCATGGGACCCACAGAAAAATCTGCTGAAAATATCCCAAAAATTCAAATTACTAAAATACCCCCAAAGTTCCCTTTAATTACGAAAATGCCATTGGCCTAAATTCTATATAAAACCCTAACCCACACACCCCTCTCTCATTCCCAGGCTCCCCTCGGCCAGCTCCGGCCACCGCCCACCGCCGGACCACCCCCACTCGACTCGCCTCTCCCCTGCCCTTCCCTCCGACCACCTCCACTCCCCTCCGGCCACCGCCTCCGCCGCCCTGAACCGCTGCAGCATCATCCCGACCACCACCCCCACAACCGACTTCACCACCCGACCACCCCCAGCGCCACCCTCCGCCACCTTGAACCACCGCCACCACCACCACCCGCTTCGCCTCGCCATTCCCCGTCGAACCAACCCACCACCACCGCCCCACGACGCCTCCAGCTGCCGCCCTGACCTCCACAGAACCCCGACCTCTCTCCCCGACTGTACCACCACCCACATCCCGACCGTCCCCCACCGCCACTCCGGCCACCCCCGACCTCCGCCACCCTACCCGAACTGTTCGCCACCCCCTTCCCCGTCGCCCCGACCACCTGTCCCTCCACCTCCGGCACCACCCTGGCCGCCCTCACCTCCACAAGCTGCTGCCACTGCTGTTGGTACTGGCAGCAGTAGCCACTGCAGACGACTCTCCGGCCAGCCGCCGTCGACTCCGCCGTCGACCTCCCGCCGGCGACCCACCGTGGACCCCCCTGCCACCTGTCAGGTAAAATACGTAGGTATTATACAAAAATACGTAATAAATCCTATATACATGTATATATATATAATATATGTGTATATATGTATATTAATATATATATATATATATCAATATATATTATTATATGTTATTAATATTATTATTATTAATATTAAATACTGTAAATATACAGTATGTATATTGTAATTTCTGCATAATTTTATTATTATACATATATGTAATTATATATGTATATATATATATATCTATGTATATATGTATTATATATATTATCTATATACTATTATATATATATTATATATATTATACAGTATAATATATTTATTTACATCTTTTCTTTTCCTGTTTTTCTTTATTATTATATATATTATATATATATATGTATTATACACATATAAGTATATATGTATACTATGCATTCTGTTTCTTTTATTTTATTTCTGCACTTTATTTCCTGCACTATTTATATATGTATATATATATATATATATATGTATATATATATATATATATATATATATATATATATATATATATATATATATATATATATATATATATATATATATATATATATCTATATATATTAATAAATATTGCTGATAATACAGCTTATATTTATATGCATATTTTAAATTCTTGCACTGCCTTTAAATTCATATATTATTATATATATAACAGTGGTCACCTATAGACCCTGGTATTAGTGCTGGATATTACAGCATTTATATTTGTATTTAAATTCCTGCAAATATCATTTTCTTTTTATATATATATTATCTATATATATATATACTATACAGTACATAGATATATATGTATTTACTTTTTTTTGCCCTGTCATTTCAATTTATTATATCAGTGGATACACCCTGATAAATACTATATTATATATCTGCAGCAGTGGATATACCCTGCTATTATTATAATACCTGCATTTGTCTGTTCTTCATATACTATATATATTATATCTATATATATACATACTATATATATAGATCTATATTATATATGTGTATATAAGTATATATATATACTTTATATTACAGACTTGATATTTACGAACCCTGTCTGTTTTAAACAGAAACCACCTTCAGCACAGCCAGTGACCCCCTGTCACCAGCAACCTTAAACCTGACTGCAAGATCAGGTTATCAACACTATCAGGGAGTAGGCAAGTATACCTTGCCAAGTACTGTTTAAATTCTCAATATTATATATGCTCTTGTTTCTGTATTTCATATACAATGATTACCTGAGACTGCCTTGGGTACAGTCAGTTGATATGTTGACATTTAAAATAATATTACGGACTCACCAACAATTATGAGAGTATCCTAATATTCTCCTAGACCCTATCACGGGAACACGCAACATGGTTGCAATGCATATTGGGATGCGAGCTGCGTATTTGATTTGCTACCAATACGTGTGACCCGCATCACGGATTAGAATAATTTAGGAAATGTACGACTTGACATTTAGTTACATTGGGCGGGGAGAACGACTAAAATACGTATGGGACACCCACCTCTTTACCATGTGCCGCACTCGACGGAGTGATACGGATGATATATGTATATAATCATGTGACCATTCTCATCGTAGATGGAAAATTGTATAGTGCCCTTGAACGGGGGCATATGTGGCATATACTAGCCTGTCACTACAGATTGGTGAATTACGTCAGCATATGTCTAGCCACACATTTCCCATACGTATTAGGTTGTCTCAATTTGCATTCACTTAGATGGTTAGCACCCTGTATTTATATTATTCAGTAGTTTAATTCAGCATTTACATACTTGGCATGTTATTTTCTTGTATCTTGTTACGTCCCTCTGAGGACCTGGTTCCCTGACCAGGTTTAGCTGAGACATTCCACCCCACAGTACCTGGACTTGGACAGGAGTCTGGACATGCCCTTGAGATGGAGTCAGAGGAGATGACGTCAGAGTCTACCTGAGTACACAGGAGTTGGAGCTACATATTTTGAGGATGTTGTGCTAGTTTATCTTATTTCACTTCTGCTTACTTTTTGTAGTGGGATTGTTCCCACCTGACTTTATCTGGGTTGTATATGACATTTCAGATATAGCATATATATATATATATTCAGCACTTTTCCTGTTATTCTTGTGGATGAGATAGATTTACCTGTATTTAGACTTGTAGTATTTTAGGACAGCGTAGCACATCACTTTGGGTACATTAAATTGGGTAATCCCTTAGTGACGTGTCAGCTGGCCAATGCCACGTGGCCTAGTTCCGTATATTTTTGGGACTGGGCGTGACAGTTGGTTTGGCTTTCGTGTAGGCGCGGCCACCTTGCCTCGGCAAGAGTGTGCACTTTGGGATTGGATTGTATCATGTTGGTTGAGGATGGATATTGAGGCTTGGTTGATGGTTCGACATGTTATCGTGTTGCTTGGACTTGAGCATGACGGTTTGCATGCTAGTTTCCTTCGGGTTGGATTTATATATTTGCTTGTCGATTTGTTTGAGTTGAATGCTTGCATGCTTAAACTGCTTTACAACTTTCCTTAACATGTCATCCCTATGCCATGAAATGAATCTAGGATTCAACTAGAAAGATCACCATTTAACTGTGTGCATTCACTATTTTACTTAGTGTCGGCTTAGGCGAGTGGGTTACCCCGCTCACCAGTACGGTTGTGTACTGATCCACGTTTGTGGGCAATATTTCAGGTACGCAGGCGTAGTGGTGCTGCTTGGATATACGAGGCATGATGTATGAACTGTAAGTACCGTTGTGGGCTAGAGAAAGAGCAAGAGTATTTCATCGCCTTCGTGGCATCGCCTTTGTGGCATTGCCTTCGGGGCATTTCATTTGGACCATATCGTGAGCTCCGCTGTGTATTCACTCTGATGTGTGATTGGTGCACAATACTTGACTTCCGTTGCAACTTGGTTGTTTCAATGATAAC
Source organism: Iris macrosiphon (assembly GCA_036927795.1). NCBI lineage: Eukaryota > Viridiplantae > Streptophyta > Magnoliopsida > Asparagales > Iridaceae > Iris > Iris macrosiphon. The sequence goes on from JAYESA010000004.1 coordinate 185,133,796, forward strand.
ATTTGGTGTTTGACAACATCGCCTTTTACGAGCGCAACTCCAGGCTCGTACGGTATCACGTCCCGATGAGAACGATTGTCCTGCGGGAGAGCTGTAAGCGTGGTGATTCACGTTCAGCGGGGACTATTGAGCTTGCGGGAGATTGGGGTGTGACATAGAGAACCTAAGAAACAGTATAGTGATCGCATTGGAGCAGGCGAACCCACTAGCTAGACGGCCATCGACGGGATCTATCACTGATTTTTGCCAGCTGAAGTCCCGTACCTTTTCTGGCAAAGAGGAGCCCACTGAAGTTCATGAGTGGCTCACAAACACTCAACACCAATTGGAAGCAACTGAGCTTCCAAGGGAGCGTTGGATGACTGCCATCAAGATGCAGTTGACGGGCAATGCACATCACTGGTGGATATCTGATGAGAGACGGATCAAACCAGACCGAGTCACTTGGGAGGAGTTTTCTAGACTCTTTCAGGAGATGTACATTCCATCTATTGCTCGATCAAAACTTTGGGACAAGTTCAATTGCCTCACTCATGAAAATATGACAGTGGAAGAGTACAATGCGAAGTTCATCCGTTTGAGTCGCTTCGCCCCTACTCTGATCCCGACAGAAGAGGAGAAGGCAGAGAAGTTCTTCGACGGACTTAGATTTGAGCTACAGAGATTAATCGACTCCGTTGTACCTACTTCTTACACGGACGTCCTTGCTGCAGTCCGACGCATGGAGCGCGTCACCAGGAGAGTGTCCAGCCTGAAACGGCCATTCATATCAGCACCAACCAGAGCATTACACGGGGAGTCTGCAAAGCGACCCCAGATGAAACCACCACAGAGAGCAGTATCACAATCCCTATCCCTTCCTACTTGTCACTACTGTGGCAAGGTAGGTCATATTGAGAAGGAGTGTAGACTCAAATTGGGATTATGTTTAGCTTGCGGATCCAGTCAGCATTCAGTAAGGGATTGCCTTGAGCGTCGAGAAGGAGCACCGATAGTAAACCGACAAGCTTTACCAACACCGGAAGGATATTAGCCGAGGCCACCCTTGGCACCACGGGTAGCACTCTTCCAGCAGGCCCAGCAACAGTAGAGGGCACCACAACAAGGACGTGGACAGACTTTTGCGATGATAGTGGAGGAGGCACAGACTCGAGGAGTAGCGAATATGAGTAAGATTTAAGTTTTATCATAGCTATTTATTCCTAGTAATACTTTAGCACGTGCGTGTTAGTTCCATTCCCTACCTAAGCCTAGTATTATGTTAGCATAAACTTGTTAGTCTAGATTAGTAATTGGTACCCAAGTTTTTATAAGATGTAGTTGATCTTCGTTCTAACCAGGCTCATTTACTCTTGAGTTACTTATCTCTCATTGCCTAGGAAAAAGTTTTCATTCCTGCCCTACGTGTTCTGCTTGAACAAAACCCTCACCCTTTCTCTCGATTTCTCCTTGTTCATGGTTCTTTATCCTTTGTGTCGTGCTTCAACAAACATGTCTTGCAACCGCGTCATCTCTTTTGACCGATTATGTTTTGTTTTCTTAATTGCGAGGACGCAATTCTTTTAAGGATGGTAGATTGTAAACACGCGAATTTTTAAAATTTTAATTATTAATTTTTCGAGATTATTCTGTAATTTTTAATTAATTATAATAAATGTTCTTCAGAAATTAATATTTTTGTGAATTAAATTAATTATTAAAATATTGTAAAAATTATATTTTTGAGTGTATAATTAATAATAAGATGTTGTATAATTTTTCTAAAATTTATTGGGCTCAAAAACTATTTTTAAATAGCTAAAAAGCATTATTTTTAAATAAACCAGACCGAACCAAACTTGAACTGAACCAAACCAAACTCAAACTGAACCAAACCAAACCAAACTAAACCAAACCGAGCTAAACCAAATGAATCAGATCCTAACCCGACCCATACCCGACCCGCTACCCTAAGCTACAGTAACCGAAGAATTTTTCTACTTTCCGACCGTTTCAGCGATCCGCTGCCGGCCGACTCTTCGATTCACCTCCCTGCCGTCGGCCGACTCTTCGATTCGCCTCCTTAACCGCCGGCGACCCTCCGTCCACCTTCCCGCAACCGCCGCACATAACTCCGATATAAACCCCCAATGCCGAACCCTCACCATCATCACAACCATCGCCATTACCCTCTCCGACTTCACCCTCTCCGACTCTGGCCTCAACGACCCCGATGACTTCGACCAACGACCCCGTGCGCCGCTTGTGAACACCCCGCCGCCGTCGCCGTCAACCGCCAGCCGAGAATGCGAATTGCGTGGGAACAATAGCAGCAGCAGCGTGGTTCAAACCCCCATTTTGTAGCAAGTTTTCTCCTCCCTCGCTCCATAGTTTTTTAACCCAATTTCACAGGTAAACTCACAACCTATACGCCCTCAACTCCCTTCAAATAGTTTGTTTAAAATCGTTCTATGTTGATCGCAAATCGCGATCCCAAATCAAGAAAAATATGATTTCTGGATCATTTGAAATTGTCCCGAAGCCCCATGTTCATGGCCGTTTTTCTCCCAACTTAGTTAATATTTCTAAATTTTACTTAAACAGTAATTTAGACAACATAACCAAATTTTAACCCTATTAATTAGTTTATTTTAATTTATTATATGATGCATTTTATTCGCGGTTGAAGTTGACCAAAAACTTGGATTTTAAAACCCAAAATTTTCTGAAACTGGGTGCGTCCCGCTAAACGAGGTGATTTCGTCGTGTGCGAATTACATCGAAAGACGCGTATCGTCAATGTGGATGTGTGAGATTTTGCGGAAGTTGATTTGGATGTGCGTGCACACCGGAATTAATACGTATCCGCCGAAAAGCCCCGTATTGACCTATTCTGACACTCATCATAATTTCGTGTGTGCTTGTTATTTCGTAACAAAATTTGTGCCATCATATTCATAGCGTTACGCTGGTCCTGTGACCCTAGTTTGGTTCAATTCTAAGAACATTGACGAAACCCTATTTCGTGGGCCCCACGGCTCCACTTGACAGACGATTTTGTGACCGGCTCATCGGAATTCAGTTCTGGACGTTCCGTTGGGTTCGTATCATCATTTTAGACGCGTAGATACTAAATTTGACGAACTTGGAGAACTTTGTCTCTGACACATTTTTCGTACGAAGTGGGCTATATGTGGACCCCGCTTTGACCAAAAACTGTCAATTCTGTCCCTGTGTCCAAATTGGACTTATGGATAGTCAATCCTACCTATTTCATGTATTCTGAGAGTGATGATAATATTTATTTCAGCATCCGGAGACGTACCTGGAGATTTCGTTGTTACCGGAGCAACTGAAGGATTTCAAAATCCAGGCAAGTGTACCTTGTCAAAACTTGCAGTAATTACTTTAAATTGCTTAATTTATTTCTTTAATATATCTGCTCAACTTAGGACCGTGAGACGTTGCTTAACGTCCGTATAATATTCATGTGTCACCGCCGTACGCGGAGTCATGTAACGTCACTTAGAGAGTTGATATCTCGATCCTATATTTTCGTGCTTGCTTTAACAAGTACGTCATACCATAGGACACTTGACACTATTTATGTGACAAAATATTTTCTGAGTTATTTATGATGATTCTGTATAGGCTTACATGATTAGTGACATAAGATTTGCATATATAGAGATATCATTATGACTCATTGTACTAGCTAGAGGTCATGATCTTGCGTGTTATGGACATGCGACGTGAGGTTACATTGGGTGGGAAGAATTTTACCATACTACAGGCTGATTATATTTATATATATACTATATTACTGGTAGTGACTCAGACTATGTCTTTGGCACAATTATTGGCCCTTCGAGATACTACATGCTGCTATGGGGTTTTTCCGACACAGAGCCTATAGTAGTTTCAGCCTGAGTATGTTTAATGCTCTCATTTGCATTTCCCATAGCTGGTTACATAGCTTGCCCTGATGATATATTTTTATATACTGTAATTTATTTGGCTTGAGTTATTCTTGTACCTTGCTATGTCCCCTGAGGACCTGGATCCGGATTATGTTTTCAGGTATAGCAGAGGAGATTTACCCCGAAGTATACGGGACATGAGCTGACGCTGGAGCAGTACAGGCACCAGAGGACGAGGTTGTGCCAGAGGATTTCTCCTGAGTATTTTGATATATACTCAGTTATTTCTGTTTCTAGTTACTCTATATCCTGACTCTTGGATCACTGTATTAAACTTATTATCGGGTTGTTCTCCGAGACACTTTTTATTGAGACTTGTTGATGGATTATATTTCTTTTTGATTAGTCTGACATTTTGAATTGTGTTTACTTTCTGTGGATGAGATTAGAATTAGACGGTGACATGTATCGTAGACCATTGTATACAGCTTAAGTACACTCTAACGGGTCCATTAAATTGGGTTTGCCCATTGGAGTTGTGCTGCTGGCCATTGCCACGTGGCTAGTCCCTCGGTATTTTGGGACTGGGGCGTGACAATGTGCATTGCACGTGCATAAATAAAATATTGTAAAAAATTAAACATGAATTTATTATAAAAAATATTATTGCTAGAAATTGAACTAAAGCAATCAAGGATAATACCTCTCACCTTAATCACTTAAGTTATTATTTAGTTACAAATACATCATATTAGGTAGTTAAATACTTTGTTAAGTTTTTTTTAAAATAATTAGCGGAGTATTTAGGTAGTTAGTTATCTACTTATTAATTTTTTAATTTATTTAAATGATGATATATATATATATATATATATATATATATATATATATATATATATATATATATATATATATATATATATATATATATACGGCTTAGACGGTTTATTTTTTAGTTGTTTCTAAACCGCATTATATATACTAATCATGTGCACGTGCACGTAAAATAAAATTGTCTCATAATGTTGAAAAATAGTTTAAATCATATTTTTTTACACATTTGATTTGAATATATTTTAATTTGAATTTTTTATAGATATGTTTGTTTTTTAATTATAATTTATTATAGATATTTATATTTTAATTAGAATTTGTTATAAATGTTGCGTTGTACGTAAAATAAATTTTTTTATGATAATGTTCAAAAGTAGTTTAAATTTTTAAATATATTTGAATTAAGATTTGTTAAAAGTTTCAATATTTATGATATTTTTTTCTTTAATTTATTTTTTTAAATATTTCAAAATTTATTTTTAAATATATATTAGAGGGGAAGAAAAAGAAAGAAAGATATTATTTTATCGTTATTTTTATTAATAAATGGTTGAGAATTTTTAAACGGCTTATATATACGACTCAATTTTGAGCGCACGTGATATATATATATATATATATATATATATATATATATATATATATAGTAATGTGGACGCGTACGTAAAAAATATTGTTAATATTTAAACATAAATTTATTATTAAAAAATTCATTCCTAGTAATTGAACTCAAACAATCAAGACAAATGTCTCACACCTTAATCACTTGAGTTAGAATTATTTAGTTACAAATATATCATTTTAGGTTGTTAAATGCTTGGTTAAGTTTTTTTTAAAATAATTAGTGGACTATTTAGGTAGTTATTTAGTTATCTTCTTATTAATATTTTAAATTTATTTAAATGATGATATACATACGTCTTAGACGGCTCATTTTTGAGCCGTTTCTAAGCCGATTTATATATACTAGTAAATGCGTAATTTTTTTTAATATTATTATAAAATAGTTTAAATATTTACAAATATTTTAATTATAGTTTATTACGGAAAAAAGTGGGTTACAGATGATGAGAAGGAAGTTGGTTTTAGATTTTTTTTTAATCTCCCGTTAGTTTTTTTGTTAATTAAATTGGTTGAGTATTTATTAACGATTTTGACGGATAATATATAAGTTTGTTTAATATCTTATTTATCTTCCGTAATTATTTTTTTAAATTTAATTAGTTGAGTATTTACTTACTGCTTAGACGGCTCACTTTTGAGCCGTTTAGAAGCTGTTGTATATTACGGAAGACTAGTAAATTCACGTGCATTGTACATATAAATTTTATTTTATAACATTATTAAAAAAATAGTTAAAAATTTAAATTATATTAGAATATTTTAAATATAATTTGATATATTTGAATTATATTTTGTTATAAATATTTATTTGAATTTTTGATACTTGTTTAATTAGATAATATCCTTTAGTTAATTTAAATTTTGAATATATTTTATGATGTAGTATATGTTCAAATGTTTTTAAATTTATTTTCTCAACTACGAAAAAAGAAAATATAGTTTTTAAAAAATAAAATAAATAATCAATGATATATATACTGTTTGGACGGGTCATTTTTGAGCCGTTTTCAAGTCGTATTATAATAGTAAAGACGTATTATAATAATACTAGTCACGTTCAACATATACACAAATCTATAATATTATTAAAAATTAAATAAAAAATTATATTATATTAGAATAATTTAAAAATTATTTGAATATATTTTAATTATGATTTTTTATAAATATACATTTTTTAGTTTTGGATATGTGTCTAGTTAGATAATACCATTTAGTTAATTTAAATTATGAAAATATTTTCTAACTTGTTATATATATATACACACACACACACACACACACACTCTAGTAGATTCACGTACGTTGCACGTAACACTTTTTTAAAATAATATTATTAAAAAAATAGATATAAATTTAAATTATATTTAAATATTTTAAATATAATTTTAATATATTTGAATTATAATTTGTTATAAATATATATTTTAAATTTTTTTTGATATGTGTTTAATTAGATAATATATTGTAGTTAATTTAAATATAATTTAAATTTTGAATATATTTTATCATGGGTTATATGTTCAGGTGGTTTTTATTTTTATTTTTCTTTAATTACATTAGAACTCATATGGCATTTAATTTTGTTTAAAAATTTATATTACTATTGATGATATACATACGGCTTAGACGGCTTATTTTTGAGTCGTTTCTAAGCCGCATTATAATAATTAGTTACTTTCACGTGAGTTGCACGTAAAGAAAAAGGAAAACAAATCTACGATATTATTGAAATATAGAAATTTAAATTAAGTTAGAATATTTTAAATATAATTTGAATATATTTTAGTTATAATTTATTATAAATATGTTTTGAAACTTTTGGATATATGTTTAGTTAGATAATATAATTTAGTTATTTTAAATATAATTTAGATTTTAAAATATTTTAGGATTTTCATATGTTCAGATAGTTTGGAAGATTTTAGATTTTTTTTTTTCAACTACGTGAACTTTCTATCAAAGTCTATCTTGGGTATGTATTTACTTTTAATACAAGAAAATGATGCTTTAGAATTAAAAATAGATTTTGTTGTAAAAGCATATCCTTCTGAATTTATCAGCATCGTTTTTAAATAGTAAGAACATTCAGATAAAACATATTTTATATGTTGTTCTCTTTAGAAATAATTATGTTGGTATTCAAGAGGTACCAACTCGGGTCTAATTACACTGGTTGTGGCACCGGTATCAACTAGTGCATAAAATGTAATATCTTCATAGTTTTTATAGAATATATCAACCTCTATGTAGACATAATTATTAGTATATTATTTTAGATTTAAAAGAATACTAGTCAGAAAGTAAACTTCTGGAGGAGGCTCCACTAATTTGGCCCTTATAGGGTGATGCAAATAGGCCTGTTAGTGGATAGTCAAAAATCCGAATCTGATTAGATTTCGTATTCGAACTTTCGAATATTATTCGAAATTTCGGATATCGGATTCGGATATCCGAGTATTTTTTGGATATTATCTTTTTTCGAATACGAATTCGGATATTAAAATATTCGAATCCGTTAATATTCGATCCGATTTTAAATTATAAAATTTAGATACCCGAAATTATATATATATATATATATATATATATATATATATATATATATATATATATATATATATATTTTTTTTGCAAGAGAAGATGAAAGGTTTTATTCTTAATGTATTTCATGTAAACCAAACAAGTTGGATTTGTATTAAAAATTTTCACCTCTATATTATAATATTATATTATATATATGATGGTCTACAGTTTGAGTGTAACTTTTCATCGTCAACTTTTTTTCACCTCTATATTATAATATTATATATATGATGGTCTACAGTTGTAATTTGCATGTTTCACATGCAAGTTGGATTTGTAATTAATAGTTGAATTTGGGTGAGAAAACCTCCTGGCCATGGAGTTTTATCTGTAATTAATAAGCTAAAGAAGGGCCCATTGCCACGCCATTCATTTTTTTTCATTTGCTTCTCACACTTCCCACAACATTATGTATATACAAATACAATAGTAATATATATTGATTATAATTGTCAAAGAAGATGAAAGGGCAGACCAGGTGTTGGATGGGTGATATTTTATTAGTCTCCAACTGAGGCAGTTTATTTTAAATAGTCTTTATTACTCTCTAAGTTTCAAGTTCCAACCCTATTTTCTTTTCCAAGTCCTCCATGAGTCTATGACTCATTGAGAAGGAAAGGTCTGCAGGAAGACGAGCAGAATCTGTTGAACCCCAAGGGCTGGTTCTTCCTATCCCAAATAGTTATCCCACTTACTACTACTACTACTACTAGTGGTAGTAGTATCAGTGTCAGCCTTCTGAAGTGATCTCTTCCCAGTATCAATAGCAAACGGGGTCAAAAGCAAAGACGGTGACGACGTTGATGAACAACCAATGCCACCTTCTTCGAGGTGAAGGCGTGAGGAGTGTCCAAATTGTGATGGTAGCGGCACTATTTTTTTTTTGACATAACGCACGGGATCAGACGAAACGTCGGAACTTTTGTGTACACTGTATTACATTTCTTTGGACTCACTGTCCTCCAACTTTCATCCTTTATAAATGGTAGCGGTACTTGAAACCTTGTACTTTATGCGCAGAATAGGAAGGAGGGAACGAGCACCAGAGCTTCGACTGCAACAGGGGCTGAGACTTCCATTTCTTCACTTCGTCACCGGGCGATGGTCTTGATCATTTTGTACTTCTTAGAATAGTTCATGTAAAACGAGATATTGGCAACAATCGAAGCAAAAGGTCTTGCGTTAGTTGCAGCTGAAGCTGCTGCAGGAGGTTGGGCCGCATTATACCTATCAGTCTTTACACTACAAAAATACAGAATTTTAGCGACGGAATTTTTTGTTGCTAAAATGTTTATTTTCTTAGTTATTTTAATATAGCTACGAATTAACTAGGGAAATATGACGTCACTAATTTGAGTGTCGTTGCCACATTTTCGTCGCTAATCCGTCGTCATTTTGACGAATTAGCGATGAACTTAGCGACGGTAACTCAGCGACAGATTAGCGACGTATTATTTACGTCGTTATGTTTCGTGACGGATTAGCGACGAATTGGCGACTGAAAATGTGAGTCCATCTTTACCAAATTTTTCAGAAGCTCATCGACTGAATTTTCGTCACTATTCCGTCACTAACGACGACGAAAATAGAGACAGATTTAGCGACTATTTCTGATACAAATTTTCCATAATTTTTGCACCAGACATATTTAGTGACAGAATTTTTCGTCGCTAATCTGTCGCTAGTCATTCGCTAAACATAAATATATTTTTTACAGAATAGAATCACTTATTTTCTGCTCCTATTACATTATACATGTCACTTTCCGTTTTCGATATACGTATTTGGAATATATTTTTATTTTAGCATGGTTGTATGTGCATGGAGACTAGACCCATTATTTGGTTTAACCTTGTTTATGGTCATTTTGTGGATTGATTTAAGTCATGAGAATCCTTGGTTCAGCCCTCAACCCTACCATATATAACCCAACATTCTTTCTCTCTCTCTCTCTCTCTCTCTCTCCACTTCTTCATTTCTTTCTATCTATAGTTTTCTCTCCCCATTTTCATAGGCAACTACACCTTACATGAGAAATAAAAAATCCTCCATATTATTGTTCTATTATGTTTGTTATGTATTTTTAAGCATTTTTAGAACTTGAAGTTTTTTGTTTTGATAGGTGGTTTTGAGTATATCTACATTTCTATCTTAGAATTTTTATGGGTTTTATGAGTTTTTCTTGGTTTTGATCTATTAAACTTGTATTTTAGAAAATCAGTTTTTGTTACATGATAGAACTTTCAATTTAGAGTATTTTGACTTTTGGTTCCCCCGATTTGGACTTAAAATGAGAATTTTATGGACAAAATAAGATTTCAATTTTTGGAGTTTTTGCCATGGCCGAACCTGCTATTTGGAGAAGACGAAGTTCACATGCGGCCAGCGAGCTATGCGGCTGAGAGTGATATGCGGCCCGAGAGAGTTATACGGCCTGAACTCTTGCCTCATACTGACAACATGTGTCCATCTTGTTGGACGCATGACTGGTTATTTACACAAGTATCCTTGAACACCATATATTTTCACTCGCTGAACGAATGAGAAATTCGCTAAGTCCAAGAGACCTCCATGCAACATCGAACACCATGCGACACCGACACTTATGCGGCATTGGAGAGTATGCGGCCACCATTTTCTTGGACGCATGACTCCGAACCGTGGCACATATTTCTATAATTTTTATCTTTTATTCCTGATACACTTTATGGCTTGTCACATCTATCACTTTATGTCACATCACTGACACTTAATTTATTGCCCGTAACATCAACACTTGTCCCAAGGTGTCACGCTCCGATTCCATAGAATCGATAGTCGTCCCGCGGACGTGATATCGTGCGTGCCTAGGTTGCACAACGCACAAGGCTAAGGTATTTTTTTATAACGACCACATATTTAGAGTACGCTTATAATTGAACATAATATTAAAATATGGAGAAGTTCTCTTTATTGTTAATGAATATCTTTTACAAACTCTTGAACAAGTCAGATGGTTGCCGCACGGACTTACAAAAGTGGACACAAAATGAGAGGGTTGTCCAGTACATTACATCATTTTACTAAAACTTCAAAGCTATAGAAACCTTCGGGCAAAGCTATCGCCTTTCACAAAGCTGCATAAGGTATGTGCACGAGCTCCTGGAACTTCAAAACACGCTTCAAGGGCACGAATAGGACGTGCCGGTAGGAGGACTGGATTGGAAAGTCGCTTTATGTAAACCCCATCATTTTAAATTTTAAATTTTATTAATTTTATTAATTTTATTATTGGTATTGTGTAATTATTGAGATTAAGAGAGAATTTTCATTATTTTTTAGCTAATTAAAAAAATATAAAATTTATGGATAGATATTTATGTATATTTATTAATTATGAATATTTCACAGAAAATATATTTTTTGGTGTACAACTATTATTAAAGTATTGTAGATTTTTTTTGAAAATTATTTTAGGTAAAAACCTATTTATAGATGGCTATATATATACATAAAAGAATAAGAAATAATAATAAACCCGACCCCCCCAACCCCTCTGTTCGACTACTGAAACCCCCCCGACCTCTCGGTTCCTCTACTGTAACCCTTCTCTCCAATTAAAACCGACCATCACCAACACTAATAGACCATCACCCACACCCTCAGACTTCTTCCCTACCTCCAGGCGACCTTCCCTAACGCCGTCGATCGCCGTCGCGCGCCGCCGCAACCCAACCCGCACGTGAAATCGCGAGCAGCAGAGCACACGAGGTACCCTTCTTCCCATCTTTGTTTCTTCCTACACAGGTAACCAAACAACGAACCGTCAAATACTATGTGAAGACTACATGACACCCATGAAACCTGTTTAAATATTTTAGTTTATCGTGTCCTGTATCGATCACAAAGTCTTGCTGACTCTACTACTTGTAATAAAGTGAATTTTCGGTGATCATCAAGAAAGAGTTCATTTTCCATTCCAGGTTCAGATGGAGGACTTGTAATCGAGACACAAAACAAAAAAAATTGACTGAAGTTTTAGGAACAGAAACGGCTCCAGGTACACATATTTATGTCCCATTTTCTCCAAAATGACATGCGTTGCTAAAATTCTACTTGAACAGACTTCTGGACAACATAACCTAGTTTTAATCCCTTTAAATACTTTCTCTAAATTTGATTTATTATGTGATTAATTTAATGCTGAAAACTGTCAAGAACTTGATTTCGTAAACCTAAAATTTCTAGATACGGGGTGCGTCCCACCAAACGAGGCAACTTCATCGCGTGAGAATTTTACTGAAAGGAGCGTATCATCAATACGGACATGTGAGATTTTACGGAACTTGATTTGGATGTGCGTGCACACCGAAATCAACGCGTATCCATCGAAAAATATCATATCGACCTATTCTGACACATTGTCATAACTTTGTGTATACTTGTCGTTTCGCAACGAAACTTGAGCCATCGGATTCGCAACGTTACGCTGGTCCTGTGACCCAAGTTGGGTTCGATTCTGAGAACGTTGACAAAATATCGTTTCGTGGGCCCCATGGTTCCACTTGACGGGTGATTTTGTGACCGGTTTACCGGAATCCAATTTCGGACACTCCGTGGAAATTGTGCTATCGTTCTGGACTTATGGACACTAAGTTTGTTAAATTTGGAGAACTTTATCTCTGACACATTTTACGGTGTAAAGTGGGTCACAATTGGACATCACTTTGACCTGAAACTGTCATTTTTGCCCCTGTATCCAAATTGGACTTATGGGTAGTCAAATCTAGCTATTTTTTATATTTTGGAAATGTTGGTGATATCTGTTGCAACATCCGGAGATGTTCGTATGGATACCATCTTTTTGGGAGCAGTTGACGCATTGAGCTCGCTACTTGGACCTCACTATATCCAGAATCCAGGCAAGTGTACCTTGCCTTGGTCTCAGTAAATCATGTTAAATTTTAACTACAAATTTAAGTTTATATTTTAATACATGTACTTAATTGTGACCCTATGACTGTGACAATACTTTGCGTCTGAATCATATTCGGGTGTCGACTTCCGTGCGCGGAGTCGGGTATCGTTAGATTGCATTATCATCGTATACCGTATAAGTGCAATACTTGCACTAATTACCTTAGGACACTATACACGACTTTCATGTACATAAGCCTCACTTGAGATATTCGATAATTTTGGCTTCTATTTTAGGACAGGACTTGAGACATGTACTAGTTGACAGGATGTTATTGACACTTGTACTTGAGACATAGATAGTGATTGTCTTGTGTTTCGTGACTTAAGGCGTGAGATACATAGGGTTGGGGAGAACTTACCGTACCGCTGGGCTACCAAACTCTACTAGTATTATAGTACTGCGGGTACCTTGACGGGGCTTGTACGTACTTACTACTATTATTACTACTATCACTAGTACCCTAGTATATGTATAAAACCAGTGGTTTAGCGGACGAGTACGTTTTTACTTGCATACACATAGATGGATTATGTTAGATACCCCGAGCACGCATATTTTATTTATTGTACTTCGGCTTGAGTTATTTTTTTTACCTTGCTATATCCCCTGAGGACCTGGATCTGGATTATGTCCCCAGGTACAAAAGAGTAGGATTACCCTGAGGTATACGTGACAGGAGCTGACGCTGGAGCGATTTTGACACCAGAGGACGAGGTTGTGCTAGAGAATTTCTCCTGAGTACTCAGTTACATACTTAGTTATTTATGCTTAGTGTTATTTCATATATGGACTTGGACTTATGGACATATGTATTTGGTGTTATTCTCTTTTCTTTATTATGATGGATTGTTTCCCGAGACACTACTTATGCGGACTTAATGATGGATTTTTTTAATCTATTATCTTGACTGGTCTATCATATTATATTGTGAATGCTTTCTGTAGATGAGACTAGAATTATACTGTGATAGATGGGACAGACTTATATTTATTACAGCTTAAGTGCACTCTAACGGGTCCATTAAATATGGTTGCCCATTGGAATTGTGCTGCTGGCCAATGCCACGTGGCTAGTCCCTTGGTATTTTGGGACTGGAGCGTGACATTGTTTTTGTGGTAGCCCATACAGGTCTGACAATATATATTGCTTCGGATTCCAAATACAGAACCAAGCAAGACTGCAAATTAGGATAGAATAAATTATAGGATCTCATCCACTTGTTGACCTGTTCTTGACCTCTATATCGACTTCAAAATAATTTCTTGAGTTGTATCCTGCCTTGACTCCGCTGTACGACTCTCATAATTTACTTTATGTGTAGAGTAATGGATCCACGAGCCAGCGACGAGACTCCCGCGGGTATACCACAAGGTGTTGTGGTCACCTACGACGATGGGTTGATGCCACTAAGTGGAGATCCCTCCACTCAACAAAGCAATCAAGCAGATCAGCATGCCTCGAGGTTCCGGCGAGATAAATTCCACCACCGTCGCAGTTTACTCCACCGATGCCCCTTTTTCCACCATGTCAGCCTATGGACAGACAACAGATGTTCTAAATATTCTATACAATGATGCAAACACAACAGTAGGTTCATTAGAGGCCCAACAACGCCAGGCAGAGGGCTTGGGGAACAGCCATATGACATCACTGGAGCATTCGACCCCACCAGCCAGGAAACCATCAATGGTATCCATCTCAGATTTCCGTCAGTTGAAGCCACAAACCTTTTCAGGCAAGGAGGAGCCCACTGAAGTTCATAAGTGTCTCACAAACACTCAACACCAATTAGAAGCAGCTGAGCTTCCGAGGGAGCATTGGATGACTGCCGTCAGGATGCAGTTGACGGGCAATGCACATCACTGGTAGCTATCTGAGGAGAGACGGCTCAGACCGGACCGAGTCACTTGGGAGGAGTTCTCTAGACTCTTCTAGGAGATGTACATTTCAGCCATTGCCAGAGCAGAACTTAGGGATAAGTTTAACCGCCTCATTCAAGGCAATATGAAGGTAGAAGAGTACAATGCAGAGTTCATCCGTTTGAGTCAGTTCGCCCCTACTCTGATCCCGATAGAAGAGGAGAAGACGGATAAGTTCTTCGACGGACTTAGCTTTGAGCTACAGAGATTAATTGGCTCCATTTTACCTACTTCTTATACGAACGTCCTTGCTGCAGCCCGACGCATGGAGCACGTCACTAGGAGAGAGTCCAGTCAAAAATGGCCGTTCATATCAGCACCAGCCAGAGCACCACAGGAAGAAGCTGCAAAAAGATCTCACATGCACCAGCCACCCAGAGCAGCTCCGCAGGCACCACCAATATGTCAATATTATGGCAAGCGAGGTCATATTGAGAGAGAATGCAGACGCAAGTTGGGACTATGCTTGGTTTACGGATCAGGACAGCACTCAGCATGTGACTGTACGAGGGCACCTATGATTCACCAACAAGCCTTACCAGCACTAAGACCCGCCCAGCAGCCACCCAGGCCAGCTTATCCAACACTAGGAGCACCATAGACGGGAGTTGGAGGAGTCAGACCACCAACTCCAGGAGGATATCAGCCGAGGCCATATTTGGAACCACATGCAGCACAATTCCAGCAGGCTCAGCAGCAGAGAGGACCAGCTCAGGGGCGAGGGCAGGCATTTGCTATGACTATTGAAGAAGAAGCTACTGCATGAGAGGTCATCGCATGTACTATATTAGTAGCTTCATTACATATTGTAGCTTTATTCAATTCTGGAGCATCGCATTCATTCATAGCTTCTAGCTTCGTAGCCACACATAGAGTAGCTACCGAAGACTATGAGAATTCTTACAGGAGGCAAAATTATCACAGTTAGTGATATTTGTAGATCTTGTTCGGTAGTAGTCTGTGGGAGAGAGATGCAAGCTCAATTTTTGATCTTTTCTATGCTGGATTACGATGTTGTACTTGGTATAGACTGGATGAGTCAGTACCATGCGACTCTAGATTGCCGGCGTGGACAGGTTATATTTAGACCGCCTGGACATCCGGAGTTGAGTTTTTTTAGGGAGCCAAAGAGCAATGTGTTAAGCGTATACTTAAGGCACTCTCTGAAGAAGGGGAGCCCGAGTACCCAAAGGTGTATCAGAGTTTGTGAATGTATTTTTCGATGATCTTTCAAGCTTACCACCTGATCGGGAAATAGAATTCACAATAGACTTGACTCCAGGAGCAGAGCCTATCACTTCATCAATGTACCGGCTAGCACCTAAGGAGTTGGTGGAATTGAAGAAGCAAGTTGATGATCTTCTGGAGAAGGGTTTTATTCGGCCCAGTGTTTCACTAAGGGGAGCACCCATACTATTTGTGCTGACGAAGGATGTGATGGTACGCCTGTGTATTGCATACAGGATACTGAACGCAGTAACCATCAAGAACCGATATCCCTTACAGTACAATGACAAGGTATACTTGCCTGGCAAGAAAGCTGCGTAATACCAATAACCTGCTCCAGAAGTCGCACAGAACAATCCAAGGGTCATATATACATATAGTATAACATAATACAATATCAACCATTACACTAGCACATACACAACCATAATACACTGGACTCAGAGGGTACGCTAGGGGTGACATTGGTCATCTAGCAGGGTCAACTGTGCGTCTAATTACGCGGGTGTCCTATATTAAATGCTGTATCAAAATCAGACAGTCAACTAACATGTGTCTAAGCTAGTACGTTAATGTACACAAGACAGTCAACTCACAAGTTCTTAGGGTCACTTGGTCAAACATAAATACGGGATAATCTACAGTGTCCTAGGGTCGTATAATACATACATAGTCATAACTATTACTAGCATATAATTAATTATATAATACATCCATATATATATGTATATATATATTAATTTAATTATAATACGTGTACGTGTACGCATACAAGTCATTGGGTTCCCCAACACGATCTGAAACCAACCAATCTAAACTGAACTAATATGCTAAAACCCTACACCATTCAGACAAGCATACATACACAATATGAAAGGAGGGGGACATGTTCAAACCTCTGGGTGCCTGCACGGGGACGATGATGACGATGAGGGTGATGATGATTGAGGTTATGATGAGATAATGATGATGAGATGATGAGATAATGATGGTGAGATAATGAGATAATGATGAGATGATGATGGTGAGATGATGAGATGATGATGGTGAGATGATGAGATGATGATGAGTACGGTGATGATTAGATGATGATAAAATTGTCAATGGTGATGATTGGATGATGATGAAGATGTTGTGGTTGTCGGGAAGTTGTTGTTCCGGCCAGGCTCAGGCGGCCGAGGAGGACAGGGAGAAGGGAGGACAGGGAATAGGAGGAGGTCAGGGAGCAGATGGAATATGGAGTGGTGGTGGTGAACGGCTCAGGGAGACGGAGGAGGAGTTCAGGAAGAGGTGGAGGTGCTGCTCTGCCGAGGAGAATCTGGTGGTGGTGAAGTCGTCGTGGGTTGTGAGCAGTGGTGAAGACGAAAGTGGGAAGGAGGTCAGACGGGGAAGGAAGAGGTGGTGGTGAGCGGTAGTTCAGGCATGGGGGTCTCGACGGAAGGAGTCAAGGGAGATGAGACGGGGTGGCTCAATGTGGTGGCGGCTCATCGAGGTCGAAGATGGGAGGAGCTCGACGGTCGGGCAGGTGGTGGTGCTATTAACGGTGGAGGTAGAGATGGAAGAGGGTGGTACGGTGAAGTCCTGGTGGAGGAGGAGGATGGGTCGAGGCTGCTGCTGTTCGTCGAGGAGAGAACGACGGAGGAGATCGGGCTCCGGCGTTAATGGCAGCGGGGAAGAGGAGGAAGAAGATGAAGAGGGAGATGGCAGCTCGTGGGGGTCGGGTTTTGGAGGTCCGGCGGAGGGCAGCAGTTGAGGCGGCTGCGCGGGGGCGTCATGGTCGAGTCCGACGGGTCTCCGGCGTGGGCTCCGTCAGGGTCGGGAGGAAGGGGATGAACAGGGAAAGGGGATGGGTCGGCTAGGAATAGGAGTTTGGTTTTGGGTTTTATGGAAAAATAAAGAGAAAAAGAAAACTTGTGTATTTACACATGTGGAACCTAGGGTTTGATGTTGACCTAGGGAATTGGGCTTGGTCAACATCTTGGGATTGGACCTTGGCTTGATATGGGGATATTTGGAGGGCTATAATTTATATTGTTTAAAATGCAAGGCTAGGGTTAAATGAGGGGGCGATGTTGTGTGTTGCACATTCCAAAAATCATGAAGAAAATTCATATGAAGAAGAAATAGGTTTCCTCATGTGTTGTGTCCAATGGTGTGGACACCTCAATGCACTTTTGAATAAAAGTGCCAAATAATTAAAAAATTGCACAAAGATATAAATTGTATTAAATTAATTAAAATTAATGCAATAGGTGTTCTTGAATTAAGTAGAAGTACATGGTGGGTAAAATTGGGTGGGACACAAGTGTCATGGACATAGGAGACTCAGAATAGAATATTATCATAGTTTGGGTTACACAAAACGGGTCAATGTTGTGTCTCCAATTTCGATTGGAACGCACAAGGATACAAAGTTGGAATTATTTAGAATTAAATATAAACGTCTATGACGAATGTCGTGCGACTAAAATGTAGCACAAGAGAGCATAATTATAAGTTACACTGAGGTCATAATAGAAGGCGGACATGTCTAGGATAAGGATATGAAAGTTGTAGGAAGACAATGACTAGTGTAGTGCTCCGATTATCGAAACAACGATAATGTGCACTAAGTGATTTAACTATTATAAAATCAACTAAACTAAATTGTTCTATTTCAAATTGGATTCAAATTAGCCCTAATCTCTTTATCTAAGCCAAGTAGACCTAATTTTGGGTGAGGGGGTTTACAACATGTATGACCTAAGAACTACCTATAGATTACCATGTCTTTATAAATTTTTTAGTAGTTTAATTCTTAATTTTGATGACGTAATTCTTTTAAGTTGGGTAGATTGTAAACCCCCTGATTTTAAATTTTATTATTTTTATTATTGGTATTATATAATTATTGAGATTAAGGGAGAATTTTTATTATTTTTTAGCTAATTAGAAAAATATAAAATTCATGGATAGATATTTATGTATATTTATTAATTATAAATATTTCACAGAATATATATTTTTGGGTGTACAACTATTATTAAAGTATTGTAGATTTTTTCTAAAAATTTATTTTAGGTACAAACCTAATTATAGATGGCTATATATATATATATATATAAGAATAAGAAATAATAATAAACCCGAAACCAAACCCAAACCCGAACCCCCCCCCCCCCCCCCGACCCCTCTGTTCGGCTACTGAACGCCCCCCCGACCTCTCGGTTCCTCTACTGTAACCCTTCTCTCCAATTAAAACTGACCATTCGACCATCACCAACACTAACAGACTAGTACCCATACGCTCAGACTTCTTTCCTACCTTCAGGCGACCATCCCTGACGCCAACGATCATCGTCGATCGCCATCGCACGCCGCCGCCACCAGACCCGCACCAAAAATTATGAGCAGCAGAGCACACGAGGTACCCTTCTTTCCATCTCCGTTTCTTCATACACAGGTAACAAAATAATGAACCGCCGAATCCTATGTGAAGACTACATGACCCCCATGAAACCTGTTTAAATATTTTAGTTTATCGTGTCCTGTATCGATTGTAAATCGAGACACAAAACAGAAAAAATTGACTGAGTTTTTAGGAACAAAAACTGTTCCAGGTACACGTGTTTAAGTCTCGTTATCCCCAAAATGACATATGTTGCTAAAATTCTACTTGAACAAACTTCTGGACAACATAACCTAGTTTTAATCCCTTTAAATACTTTCTTTAAATTCGATTTATTCTGTGATTAATTTAATGCTGAAAACTGTCAAGAACTTGGTTTCGTAAACCCAAAATTTCTCGATACGGGGTGCATCCCACCAAACGAGGCAATTTCATCGCATGAGAATTTCATCGAAAGGCGCGTATCATCAACGCGGACATGTAGAATTTTGTGGAACTTGATTTGGAAGTGCGTGCACACCGGAATCAACGTGTATCCGTTAAAAAATACCATATCGACCTATTCTGACACCTTGTCATAACTTCGTGTGTACTTTTTATTTCGTAACGAAACTTGCGTCACCGAATTTGCAACATTACGCTGGTCCTGTGACCCAAGTTTGGTTCGATTCTGAGAACATTGACGAAATATCGTTTTGTGGGCCCCACTGTTCCACTTGACGGATGATTTCGTGACCGGCTCACCGGAATCCAATTTCGGACACTCCGTTGAGTTTGTGCCATCGTTCTAGACTTGTGGATACTAAGTTTGTTAAAATTGGACAACTTTATCTCTGACACATTTTACGGTGCAAAGTGGGCCACAATTGGACATCGCTTTGACCTGAAACGGTCATTTTTGTCCCTGTGTCCAAATTGAACTTATGGGTAGTTAATTCTAGCTATTTCTTATGTTTTGGAAATGTTGGTGATCTCTGTTGCAGCATTCGGAGACGTTCGTATGGATTCCACCTTTTCGGGAGCAGTTGACGTATTGAGCTCGCTACTTGGACCTCACTATATCCAGAATCCAAACAAGTGAAACTTGCCTTGGTCTCAGTAAATCGTGCTAAATTTTAACTGCAGTTTTAAGTTTATATTTTAATACATGTACTTAATTATGACCCTAGGACCGTGACGATACTTTGCATCTTAATCATATTCGGGTGTCGACTTTCATGCGCGGAGTCGGGTATCGTTAGATTATATTGTCATCGTATATCGTATAAGTGCAATACTTACACTAATTACCTTAGGACACTATACACGACTTTCATGTACAAAAGTCTCACTTGAGATATTCAAGGATTCCGGCTTCTATTTTAGGATAGGACTTGAGACATGTACTAGTTGACATGATATTATTGACACTTGGACTTGAGACATATATAGTGATTGTCTTGTATTTCGTGACTTAAGACGTGAGATACATGGGGTTGGGGAGAACTTACCGTACCACTGGGCTACCAAACTCTACTAGTATTATAGTACTGAGGGCATCTTGATGGGGCTCGTACGTACTTACTACTATATTACTACTATTACTAGTACCCTAGTATATGTATGAAACCGGTGGTTTAGCGGACGAGTACGTTTTCACTTGCATACACATAGATGGATTATGTTAGATACCCTGAGCACGCATATTTTATTTATTGTACTTTGGCTTGAGTTATTCTTGTACCTTGATATGTCCCCTGAGGACCTGGATCCAGATTATGTCCCCAGGTACAACAGAGGAGGATTACCCCAAGGTATACGGGAGATGAGTTGACACTGGAGCGGTATTGGTACCAGAGGACGAGGTTGTGCCAGAGGATTTTTCCTGAGTACTCAGTTACATACTTAGTTATTTATGCTTAGTGTTATTTCAAATTTGGACTTGGACTTATGGACATATGTATTTAGTGTTATTCTCTTTTCTTTATTATGATGGGTTATTCCCCGAAATACTACTTATGTGGACTTGATGATGGACTATTTTCTTTTTATCTATTATCTTGACTGGTCTATCATATTATATTGTGATTGCTTTCTGTGGATGAGACTGGAATTATACTGTGATAGATGGGGCAGACTTGTATTTATTATAGCTTAAGTGCACTCTAACGGGTCCATTAAATTGGGTTGCCCATTGGAGTTGTGCTGCTGGCCAATGACACGTGGCTAGCCCCTTGGTATTTTGGGACTGGGGCATGATACTTTAGCTTCTTGCAGGATCTCCTTGGTGCAGGAAACCTGTTGCAACGAGGGTCAGTACATCAAAATACATTGGTGAAGGCGAGCTAACCCAACTATACCAATCAACATATTGTTTATGTGAAACATGCAAGTTATTATATAGTATTTCTATCTTACCTTAGTTCAAGTTACAAGAAAGCAATGGATATAAAAAATTTAATGAAATAAATATTCCACCACTCGGTGACTTTTACCTGTCCGTCTGAACCACCTGCACAATACTTACCATGACCTTCCCTAACATGAAGACATAGTTAGCTTGCACAGTTTAAATATATGAGGGGATCACTGGCACATTGTCATAGTGGATGATTTATAGTCTTGGGATGGAATGACATGCAACGCATGGAACAGGGGCGTCACAGGCCATCCCGTCCGAAGCAGGCGACTATCAGAGAGTTTCGTCCGGATCGGATCGGTGCCAGTGCCCCACCGATCGTCCGTAGGAACTAAAACCTTGTGCACAAGTTTTTCGTGACCAAGCGAAGTCTACTAAGTTATTAATTGAGGCAGTTTAAGGCAACACAATCACGAAACAAGTAACAGGACATGATCTGTTTTGCATAGTCTCCCTGATTAGTTTATTGCATAGCAAGGTGTGTTCTATACATAGCTCAATAATAGAAGAAGTACATATATTCTAACTAGAATTGAAATATGATGAAAGAATATTCTGAATGAACTGACATAGAATAAGGTAATCATTCACAAGTTGATTGACAAGCAAAAGTAATCCAAGTCTATTTTATTTTACCTTGACATCTTATAGTTATTATGGTATCGTTTGATCGGAACAATCAATAAAGCAAGAATTTATATGTGAAGACTTGGAAGAAGGTCAACTAAATCAAATTATAGCCACTCAAAAGTTGGTCGGGAGAGGAAAGGAAAGAGGTGCTTCAAGACTCCGCTCGCGTGATATCTACCGTACGATCACCTGCATTGCCACAAACAGATGATCAATACCTCTCCCACTCTTTTCAAGCTCGGATTAAAAATGCAGTTCAACGAATGAAAGCAATAAAATCCATCAAAACCGTTCAAGAAAATACAAATCCGAAAATCAACTCAAAAGTACGAAAGTAACAAGGCGACAACGAAAACTAGACAAAAAAATTTGCAGCAGAGAGGTCCCTCTTGACTCTGCAGCTAAGTCCATCATTGGGGCATGGTCCAATGAATATGGGAATTGATTTCAAAGAAGAAAATCTATAACAAGAAAAAGATCTTGATTCAATCTATCCCGATTGAACGATACCGAAAGTATTACTTAGCCGCGCTCCATGAAAATAGAAAATGGCGCACCACATCCTAACCAACTAATAGGAAGTTTCATTCTCGAAACTTAGAAATAGAATCTACCACTATGAAACAATGAAGTAAACTTTTCCTTCATCTCAGACTCAATCCCCCACGTTGACTCTTTGACCAAATGATTTCTCCAAAGCACGCGCATGAGAGGAACCGAACGACTTCGAAGTAGTTTCTCCTTTTGATCCAAGATCTGTACATGGTGTTCAACATACGTCAAGTTCTCCTTCAAGTACACTTGTAAGATCCACCACATGAATCAGATCATACACGTACTTTCTAAGCTGTAAAACATGGAAGATATCGTACACTTTAGATAATAATGGTGGCAGGACAATATGATATGCGGCTGGGCGACTCGCTTAAGTATTTTGAACGTGCTGACGAATCTTGGGCTTATATTTCCTTTTACTCTAAATCTGGTAACTCCTCGCATGCGAGACTTTGAGAAATATATGATCACCTTCTAAGAACTCAAGAGGTCGATGGTGTTCGTCTGAGTAACTTTTCTGACGGCTTTGTGCTACCTCCAGCTGTTCGCGGATCAAACGTATCTTTTGGACATTTTGTTCTACGAGCTCCGTGCCAAGAATTTGCCGTTCACTAACTTCATCCCAACAGATAGGGGATCTACACTTCCATCCATACAATATCTCATACAACACAATTTGAATACTGGATTGATAGCTTTTATTGTATACAAATTTGGCTAATGATAGATGCATGTCCCAACTTGACTTCAAGTCCAAGGCGCAGAGCCGTAGCATGTCTTTAAGGATTTGGTTTACCCTCTCTGTTTGACCATCTATCTGAGGATGGTAGGCGGAGCTGAACTTTAACTTCATCCCTATTGTTGACTGAAGACTCTCCCAGAAGCGTGATAAGAATCGTCCATCTTGATCGGAGACAATGGATACTAGCACGCCCTGGAGTCGAACGATCTCATCGAGGTAGATCTGCGCCAGACGGTCGGCACTCCAAGTAACTTTGATAGACAGAAAGTGAGCTGACTTGGTGAGTCGATCGACGATGACCCAAATGGCATTATTTCTTCGTTGCGTCTTAGGTAAACCAACAATAAAATCTATCGTTATGTGTTCCCATTTTCACTATGGAATAGCAAGATTCTGCATCTCTCCGCCCGACTTCTGGTGCTCGACCTTTACTCGCTGACAAGCCATGCCTTGTGACACGTACAATGCCATATCCCTCTTCATGCCGTGTCACCAAAATATGGTACAGAGGTCTCGATACATCTTCGTGCTTCCTGGATGTGAAGTGTAACTCGCATAGTGGGCTTTAGTAAGTATCTCTTGTTTGAGGTTTGCATCGTTAGGAACACTCAATCTTTTCTTCACCCGCATCATTCCATCCGTGCTCACTACAAAGTCGGTCGTCTTTTCTGCTGAGATAAGTTTAAGTATCTTCTCTAGGAACATGTCGTCATTCTGAGCAGACTTAACTTTCTCCAATAGGTCCAGTTCGAGGAGCAACTGAGCCACCTGTGTCCCCTTTTTATATCTGATTCAGAGTGTAATGCCCAAACTTTTGAGATCCCTTCGCAGCCTGTCATCGATACTAAGCTCCAAACAAATACTCGACTCAGTGCATCAGCTACAACGTTGCCCTTGCCCGTTGTATATCTGATTATCAAGTCAAAGTCGCTAAGGAGTTCAAGCCAAAGTCGTTGCCGTAAATTCAGATCCTTTTGAGTATAGAGGTACTTGAGGCTTTTGTGATCCATGAAGATTTTATACAATATGTCATAGAGGTACCGCCGCCATAACTTCAATGCGAACACTATCGCTGCCAGTTCCAGATCGTGCGTTGGATAGTTCCTTTCGTGATGCTTTAAATGCCTCGACGCAAAGGCGATCACCTTGTCCCTCTACACAAGGACACATCCCAAACCTTTGCCTGAGGCATCGCTGTAAATCTTAAAATCATCAGGCCCGTCCGAAAGAATAAAAATCGGTGCTGAGATGAGTCATTGCTTTAATTCCATAAATGAAGCTTCACAGTCGTCCGACCACGCGAACGTTACTCCTTTCTGAGTGAGATGAGTCAGAGGCAAAGCAATCCTTGAAAAATCTTTTATAAATCTCCTGTAGTAGCCTGCTAAACCAAGGAAGCTCTAAATATCGCTGGCCGACTCAGGTCTCTTCCACTCCACGATGGCTTCAACTTTCTTTGGGTCAACTGAGATGCCCTCCTCAGAAATGATGTGCCCGAAAAAAGATATGTTGTCCAACCAGAATTTGCACTTACTTAGCTTCGTGAACAACTTATTGTCTCGAAGAGTTTGAAGCACCATCCGTAGGTGTCCTATATGTTCATCCTTATTATTCGAGTACACTAAGATGTCATCTAAGAATACTACCATAAACTTATCAAGGAATGGCCGAAACACACAGTTCATCAAATCCATAAATGCGGTAGGTGTCACGCCCCGATCTCCTGCATGCTAATCGGCCGTCCTCGCTAGGCGAGAATCACCGTGCTAGCGCTCCTACGGGATGACCACTTTGGCCCATCTGGGCGTGATACCGCACGAGCGTGAGTTGCGCCCGTACAAGGACGTGGTTCATTGGCTGGCGGTAAGAGGTCTAAGCCACAGAGTCGCACAGATTGTCCGAGTGCAGCGGAATTATAAACGCGTAGGCGATTTGGTAACAAGTTCACTGAGTGGACAATAGTGGAAGCATTGAATAACACAAGTTGAAGTAAAACAAACTCTTTATTGATATAAACAAGTGTTACAGGCGGCGCATAGCAGAGATTACAAGTCGCTCAAGCCTCTCTCTCTCTGAAATAGTAAACGCGTGCCAAGTGGCTACATTTATAGAATAATGTACAAGCGATGTTCCAGTATTATGTCTTGTATATGTGCTTCAGTTCCGGACGCAGCGCTCCAAGGCTTCAGAGTGAACTCCACGCCTTAGCATGCACGAAGGAGGCATTCGCACCAAACGAGGTTCTTCCGTACCCTGCAAACAATCTGGTGGATTATCAGTACATGAATGCTCTGGTGGGGAGGCTACTCGCCCGCTCGACAATTCCAAATATGTAATATAGGTTCCGTGCACCAACTATTATGTTGTCTTTCTAGTTGTCTTAGGATCAATTTTATGGCAATGTTGAATAGCCTAACTCGTGTGGCAGTACGCCGTGTGACATAAGAGGGAACACGGCGAGACTTACCAACTTACCATTTGTCCTTCCCTGTCTAAGGCAAACAAGTTAATTCAAACACGGGCATGTATAAACATTCAGGGGCAATAGCATATGCAAACACAAGTGTTTCAGTACGAGATTATATATCGGGTGCACGAACATACAGGTTATCAAGTGTGTTGCATAAAATGTTGAAGTATTTCCATATGTACAAGTGTGTTATACCATGATCGTTCAGGTGTTCAATTATTCTTGATGCGATGCAATGACTCGTACGCAGATAGCCTCTAAGCGAGGATGACTTAACTATATGAACATGAGTTGCTGGCATAGCCATAAAGGACCTAGTCCCTGACGAGAATGGAATGCAACGAAAGCACAAGAGGCGCTACGAACCATCTCGTCCATCACACGAGGACTACACACGAAGTTCCATCCGGACCGGATCGGCCCCAGTGCCCCGGTGACCGCCCGTGGAACTGTACCTTGTTTCCAAGTTGTCCACGACATGCAATTATTGGTCTTCCAATTTTATGAGATGTATGAGATACACGAGTACACGAGATACACGAGATACACGAGATATACGAGATACTTGAATCTTGATTCCTGCTCTGAATGAGTATTGCTCTGCGCGCTATGATTTCCTGAATTTCTTGACATGATTCTCGTTTAGTGAACAACTTACCTTGATGCATTCCCCTGGGGCGGAGATTGCCTTGGTGACCTAATGGTCCCAGATACTTGCAGGTTCATACTTGCACGAAACGACTATTAGATAGACTTTCGAGGAGAACTAGATGAATGCATGACATGAATAGCATACCACGGTCTTGGCATAGTTTATGCGACAAGCATTGAATCGAGGCAATAAATACAAGTTAACATGTAAGCAGGCAAGCATGCATTTGTATAGACATAAGCATTCACGTTAGCTCGGGCCCAAAGGTAAGCCGAGGAGTGAAACCGTAAAAAGACTTATTAAGTGACATGATCTAGGGTCATGCAGTGTAGGAAGAGAACAGTGCACTACTGAATTTATATATATCATTCTTACTCGAGGCATAACGGGGTCCCAGTTGCACAAGGCAAGGGTAGCATGCAAGGGTCTGTATATATAAGCAATATTTCATTTTCATGTTCTAGCACAAGCAATACAAGTTGGGATTATTTCCTTAGCTAGGTGCATTGTATTCTTATTATCATGCAGGAGATGATTCACCTAGTGACTAGCATGTATCGTTCCATATTTTTAAGTGTGCTGGCTAAGCAAAGACAAGTTCACCGTAGCCACCCACCTTAGTGATGATTTGCCTCGGTTGAGCGATACTCCGAGCGAGCCTCTGAAAGCTTAAGCCAAACTCTTGAAGGGATAAGTCTGGATACCATTTGCCTCAAACGAGTATTCCCACTGAAGCAAAGCGGGTCGGGACGTTGCACTTTTGCCGTTTGAATCAGTAGTCCGCTTGAACGGAACGGGGTGTTACATCATACACCACTCAGAAAAAGTCTCGTCCTCGAGACTTCCTGAGGGCAAGCCATACTATCGCACTATCAAATCTATCCCAAGCGTAACAATCGGTACCACTAAATCCATTTGAACACCATCCCCTACTCGTTCCTTATGCCGTGTTGCGTGTATGCTGAGTCGGTCTCATTTACGCCTTAGCACAGGACATGTTGCTTAACGCGGGGTACGTTTCAATCGATCTTGCTTTAATGATCTAAGGCTGAGGCAAACTTATACAAGTCCTTATACTTGTTCAGGTAGATATTCACTTGCACTAGCATTTGAGATCAGCATATCACGAGTCTGAATCGTGCACATATTCAAAGTGTCCTTCAAACATATGCATATCAACCAACTTGGCTATAATGAAGTCTTAGCACTCAAGTTTCATATATCTTTGAGTCTTGGATCGTGCACACGTTCAAGGCATCCCTCAAACATATGCATTCAACCAAACTTAGAGATAGTGAAATCGGACAAGCTACTTGCGAAAATCTCAAGGTTTCGTTTTATGATTCCCAATGATACTTCTGATAGGGTCAATCAAATCCAATATCATTTTCTATTCCAACTCAATCTCAAGTATTTGCACTACCATTAAGCACGATCTATTCGGTTTACTGACTAACGTTCACCCGTTCGGTTCAAACTTAGCAGACGTTATGGTTACCTAGTCTAACCCTAAGTCTTGCTGCCCCAGTTCTATAGCTTATTCAAGCAATATGGTAAAATCGATAACACAGGTTCATTCACTCGACATAGGGTAGTCTGCCTAATTACTATGTCATCTCACAAGGTCATAGGTACAAATTCAAGCATACAATTCATCGTGCAAATTTGTCGCACGATACTCGCCCCAATTCCTAGGATCAAACCATTGTTCATTTGCACGGGGTATTCTACCCAAGCTCGTTTCACTCAGATTTCTAAACATCGAGCACATATTTTTTCTACTCTCAATAACAAGTTCGTTTATACGGGAGATAAGTCCATTCAATGAAATCCCTGGTATATTCAGGATACAGGACAAGCCTAGTAATTTTGCATAGTCTATCGCTCCATATAAGTTTTGATAGAATCCCTATCAATTTCAAGTCTAGTCCACCAAGCCAAGATTTGATTCTAAACCTTTTGACCAAAATTTTAAGTTGTCCAACCTGATTCACATATCCGTTCACAAAACCATCAAGCGTGATTTACTCCAGGTTCTAAGCTAACTTATCCATCGAAACATTTTTGATCACTTGCATTTAAAGTTCGTCTTATCATGTCGAACCAAAAGTCAAGATGATCCATTGGTTGTCATGCTACGGTCTCCCGCAAGTTCGATCACCCTCGTTCGACGTGAGATCATCACGCCCACGCTCCCGCTTGATAATCGTCCTAACCCGGGCGTGACACATGTACGAGCATAGAGTTATGCTCGCGCAAGACAAGAACGTTTTAATGTTTTTAGTTATCTTCGGCACGAGCGAGACACCTTATCATTTCCTTTTTGCTTCCTCCAAGTTATACCCGTTCATGCAGTGATTATAATTTGTCCAATAAAATCGTCCAACTCCATAGTCTTACTTCTAGCATTCCTCAAGAAACTAGTTGAATTATTCAAACTCAAGTCTATTCCATTTTGATACGTTCCATTCATCGAGTTCGTTTAGGATAATCGCCAAAAACGTTCCCATGAGTTCGATCATCCACGCCATACGTGAAATCACCACACCGGCGCTTCCGCAGGATAACCGTTCTCGTTGGGACTGATTTTAAGAGTTATCATTTTGAACTAGATTTCAAGACCGTTCTTCCAAACTCCAATCCAAATCCATTATCGTTCATCTCTTTCATCGAAACACAATATTGTTTTGGGCTAATTTTTATTCGAGCTATATTGCATTCAAGTTCAATTTGTTTGCTTCAATCCAAAATCGCCCGTACTATCCTCTAAGTTTCCAATTAGTTTTCCTTAACCAAGATATTGATTTCTATTTCCACAATTCCGATTCGATATAAGCCTTATCATTTATTCAAGATATTCTCAAATCCGTTCAATCTGACTATCGCACAAGACCTTTGAATTTGTTTGGATATTTCTAAATGATCCATACACCACTCAAAATTGAGTCATCCAATCAAATCCCAATTGATTTGTATCTTCCGACATGAAATACCATTCGAGCTATTTTCCAAAAATCTAAGCACGATTCTCTATGTTCGTTTAAGCGATAAGTCTGATAGTATTTTTATCGGTTGGCATTCTAAATTTGACTTGTCTTTTCCTGAACGATAGCCCAATCTTGTTCTGACTTAGCTTGCACCAAAGGGTCTTGGCGCACAATACTCTACACAACTTAGCCGAAAGGTTGTGTATAAAGCTAACCGTTCGGGCAATATTCGATTTTGTACTAACCAGTTGGGCAAACACGTATAGGTATTTCGGGTTTGCACATAAGTCGCGTTTCTAGCACGAGTCTATTCCCAAAGGGACTAGCACAGGTTGGCACAAAGGCCATAGCATCATAATTTCATAGAAGCAATCATATTATTCACATGCACTTTTGAAAGTATTTAAAATCATTGTTGGAATATTCCGTTTGGGACATTGAGAGAGAGTATGCACATAACCAACGAACGAGCTTTCAAAACTGAGAAAATCAAAATAAAGTCCAAAGGTGTATAGCCACGCTCTGATACCAATCCGTCACGCTCCAATCTCCTGTAGGCTAATCAGCCGTCCCCGCTAGGCGAGAATCACCGTGCCAATGCTCCCGCGGGACGATCGCTTTGGCCCATATGTGCGTGATGCTGCACGAGCATGAGCCGCGCCCGTGCAAGGCAGTGGTTCATTGGCTGGCGGTAAGAGGTCTAAGTCACAGAGTCGCACAAATTATTTGAGTGCAGCAGAATTATAAACGCATAGGCGATTTGGTAACAAGTTCACTGAGTCGACAATAGCGAAAGCATTGAATAACACAAGTTGAAGTAAAACAAACTCTTTATTGATATAAACAAGTGCTTCAGAGTGAACTCCACGCTTTAGTACACACTAAAGAGGCATCCGCACCGAACGAGGTTTTCCCGTACCCTACAAACAATCTGGTGGATTATCAGTACATGAATGCACTAGTGGGGAGGCTACTCGCCCGCTCGACAAATCTAAACACCTAATATAGGTTCTGTGCACCAACTATTATGTTGTCTTTCTAGTTGCCTTAGGACCAGTTTTATGATAATGTTAAATAGCCTAACTCGTGTGGCAGTGCACCGTACGACATAAGAGGGAACACGGCTAGACTTACCAACTTATCATTTATCCTTCCCTGTCCAAGGCAAACAAGTTAATTCAAACACGAGCATGTATAAACATTCAGGGGCAATAACATATGCAAACATAAGTGTTTCAGTACGAGATTACATATCGGGTGTATGAACATACAGGTTATCAAGTGTGTTGTATAAGATATTGAAGTATTTCTATATGTACAAGTGTGTTATACCATGATCGTTCAGGTATTCAGTTATTCTCGATGCGATACAATGACTCGCACGCGGATAGCCGCTAAGCGAGGATGACTTAACTATATGAACATGAGTCGCTGGCATAGCCATAAAGGACCTAGTCCATAACGAGAATGGAATGCAATAAAAGCACAAGAGGCACTACAAACCACCTCGCCCATCACACGAGGACTACATACGAAGTTTCATCCAGACCGGATCGGCCCCAGTATCCCGGTGACCGTTTATGGAACTGTACCTTGTTTCCAAGTTGTCCGCGACATACAATTATTGGTCTTCCAATTTCACGAGATGTATGAGATACACGAGTATACGAGATACACGCGATACTTGAATCTTGATTCCTGCTCTGAATGAGTATTGCTCCACGAGCTGTGATTTCCTGAATTTCTTGACATGATTCTCGTTCAGTGAACAACTTACCTTGATACATTTACCTGGTGCAGGGATTGCCTTGGTGACCTAACGGTCCCGGATACTTGCAGGTTCATACTTGCACGAAACAACTATTAGATAGTCTTCCGAGGAGAACTAAATGAATGCATGACATGAATAGCATACCACGGTCTTGGCATAGTTTATGCGACAAGCATTGAATCGAGGAAATAAATACAAGTTAACATGTAAGCAGACAAGCATGCATTTGTATAGACATAAACATTCACGTTAGCTCGGGCCCGAAGGTAAGCCGATGAGTGAAGCCGTAAAGGGACTTACTGAGTGACATGATCTAGGGTCGTGTAATGTAGGAAGAGAACAGCGTACTACTAAATTTACATATATCATTCTTACTCGAGGCATAACGGGGTACCAGTTGCACAAGGCATGGGTAGCATGCAAGGGTCTGTATATATAAGCAATATTTTATTTCCATGTTCTAGCACAAGCAATACAAGTTGGGATTATTTCCTTAGCTAGGTGCATTGTATTCTTATTAGAATGATGGGGTGATTCACCTAGTGACTAGCATGTATCGTTCTATTTTTTTAAGTGTGCTGGCTAAGCAAAGACAAGTTCACTGTAGCCACCCACCTTAGCAAAAATTTGCCTCGGTTGAGCGATGCTCCGAGCGAGCCTCTGAAAGCTTAAGCCGAACTCCTGAAGGGACAAGTCTGGATACCCTTTGCCTCAAACGAATATTCTTGCTGAAGCGAAGCGGGTTGGGACGTTATACTTTTGCCGTTTGAATCGGCAGTCCGCTTGAGCAGAACGGGGTATTAGAGTAGGAGCATTAATCAGTCCGAACGACATGACAGAAAACTTATACTGGCCATAGCGGGTGCGAAATGCTGACTTCGACATGTCCTCTGGTTTGATCTTTAATTGGTGGTAGCCAGAGCGAAGGTCTATCTTCAAAAATATCGATGCCCCTTGCAACAGATCAAAGAGGCCGTCGATCCTGGGCAGGGGATACTTATTTCGGATAGTGATATTATTTAGCTCCCGATAGTCTATGTAGAGTCGAAATGTCCTATCTTTTTTCTTCACAAAAATTACAGGCGCACCCCAAGGAGACACGCTCGGATGAATATATCCACGGTCAAGCTGTTCTTGTAGTTGGCACTTTAACTCCTTTAGTTCAGCAGGGGCCATTCGGTATAGGACTTTGGAAATCGGTTGGATATTTGGGAAGGTATCGATGGTGAACTTGATTTCTCGGTTGGGTGGTATGCCAGGTAGTTCGTAATTCGCTCGAAAACATATCAGGGAACTCCACCACAACGGAAGAAGACTCAATATTTGCACAATTTTGTTGTGTATCCCGAACCGACGGTAAATATCCCTCGTATCCAGAGTGTAGTATCCGCCGAGCAGAAATTACCATGCAGGTCTTTGACGCTTCAGTTATTGAACCACTTGTGTAGCAGAATTCGGCCTCTGCAGATAGACGAAAGATAACTCATTTCTATGCACATTCGATAGTAGCCGAGCAAGCGCCGCGCCAATCCATCCCCAAGATGATGTCATTATCCCGAACATGTAGGACTAACAGATCGAGCGACAGTTCCCTTCCTCCAATACATATGTGATCGCCTTGACATACTGAACGAACATGTATCTTTGTGCCCAATGGGGTGCTAACACTAAGGTTTAGATATAATGGTGATATTTTAATCTCATTTTCCATGACAAAATTCGTTGATATAAAGCTATGCGTAGCACCAGAATCAAATAGCACGCGAGTAAGTATGTTATTAAAAATTAATATACTTGACACAACGGTGTCCAAAACGAGAGCCTCTTTCCTTGTCAAAGTGTACACCCGGCCTTGGGCTTGACGCCGCTCTTGCTACGACATGACTCGGTTGGCTTGAGGGGCTGAGGCATGATTTGGATATTGAGGGCGAAGCTTAGAGGGGAGCGAACAGTTACTAAGCTGATGGGTTGAATCACCACAACAGAGGCATGACCCGATCCTTCAAAGATAGTCATTTTCAGTATGCCCTTGCCTGTTGCAGTAGGTACAACATTGCCCTGGATTTCTTTTTGGATGACCGTCATTATTTGGACGCTTTGGAGCGATATTTCCTCCCGCATTGTTAGGGCACTTGTGATTGGAAATATGCACAGCGCCGACAATAATTGAAGGATACAACGGTTCAAGGAAAAGGGCATGATTGAGAATTTTTTGCATAGTCAGGTATTGGGGAATTACCACGTGCGCATGGATTGTATGTCGCAGGCCGCCTTCGAATCATCTTGCTCAACTCGCCGTATTAGGTAGGCAGGCACTTGCAAATTTGGCGAGCCGATTAAATTCAGTAGAGTACTACTTCACGGTCATATTGCCTTGCCGAAGCTGCACGTACTCGTTCTCCTTTTGCCGACGTACGGGATGGGGTATGAACTCCTTCTTAAATGCGCTACGGAAGGTAGCCTACGCGATCATCTCATCTTCTTTGTCTACGGAGAGAGATCTTTGATGCACATCCCATCAATCGTGCGCGTTCAAGCGGAGCTGTAGTTGGGCACACGAAACTCGCTTCTTCTCAGGTACCTCTAGCAATTTGAAGTGATCATCAAGCTCTGCTAGCCAATCTAGAGCCACTACCGGATTTTCAGTCCCTTTGAAAGACGTATTGTAGACCTTCTTGAAGTCGGCAAAGTCCAAGGTAGTCACATCCTTTTTCTTTGGAGTTTGAGGTATTTTGACTTCAAGCATGGGTTGCTCCACTGGTGTCGCTGCTGTCGTTACATAATGGTTGGAGGCTAAGGTCTGAATGATCTGTTATAGGGTATCTACCTGCTTCTGTTGGACTGCAAATTGGGCTTCTAGATTATCTTTGAACTTGCTCTGTCGCTCTTTCGCTTGCTTCTAGGCTCGCTCTAGCGAGCCTTATCCCTTTGTTGGCTAGCTTCAAGCATCCGCATCATTCGTTCAATCGGTTCGACATGGGGCATGACTCGCTAGCTTTTGGAACTTCTCGAGGTGCCGGAACTACTTTCCTGGGCTTGTACCTCTTCTTGAGCTAGCGTTGATGCTTGCGCTTGAGTCATTCCTTCAAAAAAAGTAACTTGCATCAGGCTCATAATGTATTATGGACTTATTTTATGGAACGCATCTCATTTTGGCCAAACAAGTTCAAAAGTTTGCATAGAGAATAGATCATTAAGGGAGCTTTTCTGACAAGAGGGTCAAAGAAACTTGAAGCTATGCTCTGATACCAATATGTCATGCCCCGATTTCATAGAATCTATAGTCGTCCCCCTGGGCGTTATGTCGTGCGTGCCTAGGTTGCACAATGCACAATACTAAGGTATTTTTGTATAACGAGCACATATTCAGAGTACACAAATAATTGAACACAATATTGAAACATAAAAAAGTTTTCTTTATTGATAATAAACATCTTTTACAAACTCTTTAATGAGTCAGATGGTTGTCGCACGGGTTTATAAAAGTGAACGCAAAATAATATGGCTGTCTGGTAAATTAAATCCTTTTACTAAAACCTTCGAAGCTATAGACACCTTGGGGAGAAGCTATCGCCTTTCCACGGAGCTGCATAAGGTATGTGCATGAGCTCCTGGAACTTCAAAACATGCTTCAAGGGCACGAATAGGACGTGCCGGTAGGTGGACGGGATTGGGAAGTCGCTTTAGTTTCTTGCAGGATCTCCTTGGTGCGGGAAATATGTTGCAACGAGGGTCAGTACATCAAAATGCACTAGTAAAAGTGAGCTAATCCAACTATACCAATCAACACGTTGTTTATTTGAAGCATGCAAGTTATTATGTGGTCTTTCTATCTTGTCTTAGTTCAAGTTACAAGCAAGCAATGGATATAGAAAATTTAATGAAATAAATATGCCACACTTACCATGACCTTTTCTAACATGAAGACATAGTTAGCTTGTATAGTTTAAATATGTGAGGGGATCACTGGCACGTTGCCATAGTGGACGAGTTATAGTCTCGGGATGGAATGACATGCAACGCATGGAACATGGGTGTCACAGGCCATCCCGTCCGAAGCAGGCGACTATCAGGGAGTTCCGTCCGAATTGGTGCCAGTGCCCTAGCGACCGTTCGCATGAACTAAAACCTTGTGCACAAGTTATCTATGACCAAGCTAAGTCTACTAAGTTATCAATCGAGGTAGTTTAAGGCAATACAAGAGTGAGACAAGTAACAGGGCATGATCTATTTTGCATAGTTTTCCTGATCATTTTATTACATAGCAAGGTGTGTTCTATACATAGCTCAATAATAGAAGAAGTATATATATTCTAACTAGAATTGAAACATGATAAAAATATATTCTAAATGAACTAGCATGCAACAAGGTAACCGTTCACAAGTTGATTGACAAGCAAAAGTAATCCAAGTCTATTTTATTTTATCTTGACATCTTTTAGTTATTATGGTATCGTTTGATCAGAACAATCAAGAAGGCAAGAATTTAGATGTGAAGACTTAGAAGAAGGTCAACTAAATCAAATTATAGCCACTCACAAGTTGGTGGAAAGAGAAAAGGAAATAGGTGCTTCAAGACTCCGCTCGCACAACGTCTAATGCACGATCACCTCTATTGCCACAAACAGATGATCAATACCTCTCATACTCTTTCTAAGCTTGGAATAAAAATGTAGTTCCATAAACGAAAGCAATGAAATCCATCAAAATCGTTCAAGAAAATACAAATCCAAAAATAAACTCAAAAGCACGAAAGCAACAAGGCGACAACAAAAATTAGGCAAAAAAACTTGCAGCGGAGAGGTCCCTCTTGACTCTGCCACTAAGTCCATCATTGGGGAACGATCCACTGAATATGGGAATCGATTTCGAAGAATCAAATCCATAACAAGGAAAAAAAATCTTGATTCAATCTATTTCGATCGAACGATACCGAAAGTATTACTTAGCCGTGCTCCCCGAAAAAGGGGAATGAGGCACCATACAAGTAATGGACTTTAACCCTGAGCATGCGGCCTGACTTCATATACGACTAAGTGGTTCATGAGGCCTGACCCCATATGCGGCCAGGACTTTTCATGCGGCCTGACTTCATATGCGTCTAGAGCCATATGCGTCATCGACTTCCCATGAGGCCTAGAGACCCATGTTGTCTTGCTTGTTTGATTGAATATTTCTTATGCTTTTCACCCAATATTTAATTGGTAATTGGACTCGAATACTGTATCTACGCTGATACCACTATTGCCTGATAATTGTCCATAATTTAATGTGTGCCGAGGTATGACACATCGTGTCACGTATTAAGTGATTATATTTGGATTATGCATCGGGAATGCCTCCAAATTTTTGAACGCGTGATATTATAAATATATATTATTTTTTTCTAACACGGACATAATAAGCGAGTCAACTAGCAAAGCGTGGCTAGGATATTGATTGACTAAATATTGCATATACGCTCAGGTGAATCCAGATTCGACTTCCATGGATTCGTATCTAGCGTGCCCGTACTTTGTACGACATCTTAAAAAAATTTCTCATGTGGCCACGTCTTGAGATTTCAAATACAACATAGGGATAATTAGGTAACTAAAAATGGTAGTAATATTGGAGGGAACGATATCCCGAGATCATGCCAACGAACCTTTCCACAGAGATTCATTCTAAGTACATTATGGGCTGACCACCATAGATACTGTATATCATCTGCCTTAGTAGAGTGCAGTATCTGGCCTATTATTATGACGAGCTACTATTTCATTATAGGGACACTGAAACCGCTAATACCGTATTTTTAGCGCAGTGGCCTTACGGGAGACTGGTGCATCCTGCAAGTGCCTATTTTATTTATCTATTGGTTCGGTTAGCTCGAGTTCGGCACTGGCATGATCTGAGGATTCTTATTATGCATTATTTCTAAGATAACCTCAGACTCCACAAAATAGCAAGCAGTACAAATGATTGGCCGATATAAGAAATGAACTTGGTTATGATTGTATTATTCGGTTAGTAACCTGGGAAAATAGACTATCATAGTGTGCTGGTTCAACCCTTGTCCTTGTTTGGTTGTAGGGTTGGGCCTTTGCGCTAGGATATGCCATGGACCTAAGTTACGACAGTGAACCTATGTATTATTATATGTTTTCCTTGGGTTTTTGTTTTTCTATTTCATGCTTCCTTTGTGGTACTCGCTATTTTGGGTCTAACCCTACTGGTTTGCATGGCCAGGTTTTGAGCCAGCACCCGAGGATCCAGCGTACCTTCCTCCTACTCATGGCGCGTACCAGGAACATAGTTGCAAGGGATAGCGAGTGGGTTTTCTTCTTTCCTGCTTATCATTGAACATTTACTTCTTTTGGGCGTTTTGCCACTAGTACCTGTTAGTCGGCTCATCCAGACATTAGTCTCATTACATGAT
The DNA here is from genome assembly GCA_036927795.1 of Iris macrosiphon. Classification (NCBI taxonomy): domain Eukaryota; kingdom Viridiplantae; phylum Streptophyta; class Magnoliopsida; order Asparagales; family Iridaceae; genus Iris; species Iris macrosiphon. The sequence goes on from JAYESA010000004.1 coordinate 185,171,860, forward strand.
TGTATTAAATCAAACTACAATTGGTCACTTCCATGTACTTTTGTTACTCTTACAGCTTCTTATTTTGTATAGCTGGTCTCGATAATATTTTGAGAAAGCATTTAGGATGCCTTATTGCTTTATCATATATGCTCTATGCTTACTGTTACTTATTTTAATGATTGAGACATAGAAGTTCTTGACCATAGGAGACTTGATTATAGCGTGACCTTTCTTGTCTTATACAGTCGTGATCATCGTACGACGTATAGCACCTTGTACGGGGTAGCTGGCCATGTCCGTCTCCGTATTTTGGTACTGGGGCGTGACAATACATAATCAATCAGAGTTTCAAATACAATCAAACACATTAATACAATAGAACTTAAATACAAGTGCATATCCATAAATTATCATACACTACCATAATCCAAACATACAAATTTATATAAATAGTACATCCAAAAAATTGTTAAATTATCAAAAAAATAAAAATATATCAAGTCGACGATGGAGGTGGAGGCGGCAGCGGCTGTCGGCTTGCCATGTACTGCATCATAATCGCAACGATGATCTGCTGTAGATCCTCAGGAACGACAAGCGGAGCAGCAGAAGAAATCGGAGATAGAGTCGGAGGATCCATCAAAGGAGCTGGAGTAGCCATCGTTGGAGCCGTTGAAGGAACAGGAGCTACAGGATCATGAGACTTTGTCAGTTGTCTAACCTGCCTCTGTACCTCTAACAGAGTCATCGTGATTTGCTCCAAACTCATAGCACCAGAAGGAACGTTGGGGCCAGGTTCTGATGGAGTTGGAGGAGCCGTCAGAGGAGCTCTGGAAAGAACCGACGGCTGGGATGCCAACGATTCAGTCTCGTACACATTGTCGCATTTTTCTCTCCCGATATCTTGTACCTACCGATCGTTTCTCTCAGTCTGTGTATTGCTCTCAGCCCTACCCTCCAATGTCTCATATGTCTTTTATATTTATTTATGTAAATATGCTTAGATATCGTATGTTAGGATTAATCTTTTTATTGACTACAGCTAAGGTTAGGTTTAGAGTTAAGTTTAGATATCGTAGGTTAGATTTAGAGTTAAGGTTTTTAGATATCATAGGTAACAATATTAAAGTTAAGGTTAGACTTTTAGTGTAAACAAATATAGTTAAATTACATATACAAAAAATTACAAACACAACTTACGTATGCTTTTGTTGCCCTCTCATCTACGAGCTTACCATCCTTCTTCATTTTGTGCGTCCGCTAGAAGATTGTGGGAAAGTCGATGGTCTTCGGGCCTCCCTAGGCTCTGATGGCCTCCTCGCACTATAAAATTTAAGTAATTAATTAATAAGAAAAATGAGAATTATCAAAAATTGATCTAGCAAAAAATTATAATACTGACCATCTGTCGAAAATACTCGACGGTCGAAATGGATCCACCAGTGTGGAGACCACCCTTAGTACGAGACGCTCTTGCCTTCTCGCACTTGGCCTTATAGGCTGGGGCCTTCATCTTCTCCCAGAACTTCTCCTTAAGCCACTCCTTGCGAAGATCCCTTGAATATGACGTCAGGGCCTTATGATCATTGATCATATCCATGAACCTTTTGCTAGAGACGGTATTGTAGCACTTTCGGTTCATAGACTATCTATGATCCGGCCACCAGTACTTTTTTTGCAAATTTAAAAAATATTTTTTAGCATTTTAATCAAAAAATTATATATTATTCTGAATAAAAATCTTATACATACCCACAACATATCTAGCCAAATGAATCGTTGATCCAGCGGGACGTCTGAAGTTGATATAAGGGCCATGGAAGTTCTCCCGCATGACGTTCCCGTGATCAGTGCCAGCCTTGGTCGGAAAGAACCTGAAATAAATAAATAATATACCATTAGAATAAAAATAAATAAATGTGTGAATTGACAATAAGTACTTACATTGATCCATCGACCCACAGCTCGGGACGATCGATATTGACTGGACGCTCTGGTAGAGTAGGGGGATCTACAAATCCTGGATGATGGACATATACTTCATGCTCCACCAGGAGGCCTGGATATGAATTTGCTCCAGAAGGAGAAACTAGTGGAGTAGCCGGTGTACTAGTAGTCGCAGGAGTACCGGCAGGGGTAGAAACTAAGGGAAGCCCGGGATATGGAGTAGCTCCCCTTACCGATGAACGAGTATATGGCGGGGATAAACCATCCTCAGCATCTACGAACTCATCCTCTGTCACGACCCGCACCCGGAGTAAAGGCACGAATATATGGGTATGTCCATCCTACGCCGCAACATCGACGATAGAATGCTGTCTCGATCAACAATACTATCTAAACATCTCTCACACACACACACACACACACATACACACACACACGCACACACACACACACATATATATATATATATATATATGAGGTATATGCCATGCCATCTCAACTCCAATTGGAGGATAATATGATATATGATAAATGGAAATCAATACCCAATCACAATAAAAAAACTAAAGGAAGATAACAACACGATATGGAATAACAAAACAAATCACGAAGTCACAATACAACTCAAGTCCAAGTCCATAATTTGATTACAATACAATAGTCTCAAATAATAGTATATTCCAATGTGTTTAACAAGAAACATATACAATATCATAAATGAACTAGCTAAGTCTCTTCAACTGGTGGTACTATCTCAAAAGGTTCTACGATGTTGTGGTTCCATACTTAATGTTGCTGCTGCTACTGGTTACTCCATTGATGCCTGCAGCAGGCAATGTCTCCTCCCCTCCCTAACTTAATTGCTACTATAATTACTTCCTTATATATCCTAACCTAACTGCAATGATACAAACTATCTGCACCCCGGTCAATTTATTACTCAGGAAGCTCCCTTCCAGTATTACACTCAAACTTGATACTCAAGAGTATCAAGATACACCCTAAACTTCCTACATTATGTAGTGATTCACGATACCTCTTACCTCTCACTAACTAATACTGCACCTTAGTTATAACTCGAGCCCCTCACCTTCATTGCAGTGCCAAAAGATACTAAATACAACTGATGTTAATGAGGTTGGTTCTCCACTCAATTCCTATTGCCAATTGGCCAATCCTTTATGCAACCCTCACCTGACTGTAAAAGCAGTACAAGCAGGCCTGCACACAGGTTTTTCCCCTCATCCCCACTTATTGCTGCTAAAGCTAATGTGGCTCAACCAGAGCCTAAGTTGCCCACATGTAAAACCTCTCGACCAAATTTAGGTCTACTTAACTTAGATAGAGAGACTAGGGTTAATTTGGAGCCATTAGAATTAGAACGCAGTATTTTAGATTTATTGTGCAATATTTGTATTACTTAGTGCACATTATCGTTGCTTCGATATTTGGAGCGCTATACTAGCATTTGCCTCCAAACTAATTTTACACACTTTTTCTAGACGTGCCAGCCTTCCATTCTGACCTTTGTGTAACTCATAAATACCCTTTCTTGTGCTTCATTTTAGTCACATAATATTCGTTACAAACGTCCATTCTTAAATTCAAATAAATCTAACTTTGCATCCTTATTCGTTCCAATCAAAATTGGAGACACAACCTCAACCCGATTTGTCCAACCCAAATTATGATATTATTCTATTCTGAGTCTACTACGTCCATGATACTTGTGTCCCACCCAATTTTAATCCTATATATTTCCAATTAATTAAAGAGCACATATTACACTAATTTTAATTAAATTGGTGTAAGGACCCAACCTCACCCAAAACTAGACCCAACTCTAACCCAAACCTCCACTCACACCCTCAAGGTTCATACTAAACACCACACACCATTTTAGTCTACTACATCACACCAAACATGGTGTTTTGCCTCATCCAATCCCAAATTCCATTAATTGTGCAATTTCTCAATTGTTAAGGGACTTTTATACAAATAAGCAATGAGGTGTCCCCCTCTCATTGGCCCCAACACATGAAGAACTTCATCCCCTCTTCCTTGACTGGTCCACCCTATAAACCCCCCATTTGTTGTACTTGCTACGACTTTTCCTCCTCACATCTCCACCCTATATTTCAAAATCCCTCAATCCTAGCCCTTCCTTCATCATGTTGAGGTTTTCTACCTCCCCAAAAATATTTTCCAGCCAGCCCTAATCCCAAGGAGAGCCCCCCCTCTCTCTCCCCTACATATACTACACTCTTTCTCTCTCTAAAAATACCCACACCAGCAGCCATACAAGAAACCCTAAAAGAAAACAACATCACCACTACCATCACCCACCCGCACCACCTTTCCTTCGACCGCCTCCCTTTTCCTCCGACCACCTTTGCATAGTGGTAAGCATCGGTTCGGTTCGGTTCAAAACTGAATCGAATAAGGAAAACCGAATTTGACCAAAAACCGAATAAGCAAAACCGAAACCGAACCGAATTAGACCATAACCGAACCGAACCGAACCGAAATAAATCGGTTCGGTTTTTGGTTTATTCGGTTTTTCGATTTTGGACCAGTTTTCGGTTTATTCGGTTTTCGGTTTATGGTATATTCGGTTTTCAGTTTATTCGGTTTATTAGTATATACCTATAGTATATACCGATATATATTTAGTATATACCTATAGTGTGTGTATATATATATATATATATATATATATATATATATATATATATATATATATATATATATATTCTTATTCGGTCTTAGGTTTTGGATCGAAACCGAAATCCAAAACCGAAACCGAATAAGAAAATTTAGCATTTTCAAAACCGAAACCGAATAAGAAAATTTATCATTTTCAAAACCAAAACCGAACCGATTTTTTTTAAACCGAACCGAATCTCTTATTCGGTTCGGTTCGGTTCGATTTTCGGTCCAAAACCGAATAATGCTCACCCCTACCTTTGCACACCCCCACCGCCACCAGCCCGACTTCCTTCTCTGCCTGTCCCCAACCACTGCCACCGCCAGCAGTCGCCTCCATCATCAACAGGCCACCACAGCAGCCCTCTCACCCTACTCCATTTCCGGCCAACCTCTTTCCCCGACAACCCGACTCCCCCAGTCACCCCACCGCCACCACAGCCAACCACCACCACCTTGGCCACCATCCTCACCATCTCCACCACCATCCTCACCATCTCCACCACTATCACCGTCGCCATTACCAACACCACCATCACCAGCACCACCATCATCAACACCCGCCACCACCCGACTCCCTTCTCCCCCAGTCACCCCTCACCACCACCACCGGTCCCCCACGAACAACACACCACCACCACCGGTCCCCCACGACCAACCCGCCACCACCGGTCCCTCACGACCCGTTGTATTGGCTGTAACTGCTGCTAGAGCTGCTACTACTGTTGTGACCGCACCACCCTGTCGACCCCGTACCCGCCGGAATCGCTGTGCACGCAGGAGGCCGGCCACCTCGTGCAGCGAACACCCCCCCGGACACAATCGTCGACTAGGTATATTCCTATCATTTCGTCATATACGTGTATGTCAACGTATTGGCGTATTGGTATAGATACGTATAGTGTAGTGTATGTATTTGTGTTTAAGTATAATATTTTATTATATGTATTTATGTAAATAAATTACCTCATAATAAATTATAACTATTTTAATAAGGAGCACGATGTTAACCATGGTTTAGACACTGGATTTTTGCACACTAATATGTTAGCTTTATTAATGTAGTATAATACGTCATTTAATTTGTAGCATATTTTTATAGCATGCTAGCTAGGACTTATAATTTAGTATATTACGTAATTAGTTTCGTAACGTATTGTTGGTATTTTATTTTACTTGATCTATATGGTAACTGAGGATATGACACGTGTACGTCTTAGTTGTGTGCACACGCGACCCTGTTAGTTGACCAGTCGTGACCCCCCTGCGTCAGTTCCTGACTACAGTGTGGTTATAATTCCCGTGCATGGAGACCTAGATGATTACCCACATCAGACGTATCCTAAAAATAATTAGGATACCTGGTACCCATGTGTTAGAGGTGCGACTTAGCACCTACACGAATCCGAGCTGTGACCGTGATTGTAATATGTGAGAATTTATACCATAGGATGACTTATAAAATATGACTTGTACATTGGCATTGGGCGGGGAAGACAATTAGTAGGCGTATGGGACAGACATTTAGCTGTCGTAGTTTCAGAGTAAACTACGGGGTCGTGAGCCTCAGTGTTACCCGGTTATGTGCCATGTATTACCCGGTTATGGGCTCAGGTTACCCGGTTATGGGCGTATATGCTTGTCGATACATCCGACAGAGGTTACTAGGTACGCGCTATCATGATCGGTGATGTAGTCAGCATATACTCCTGGCATCCAGTTTACAGCTAATGCCAGGTACTTAGCCTCTGGCTCGATGCTATGCTTTATACCTTTCACCTACCCATACGTACCAAGGTTGTCTTGAAAGTACATTTCACATAGCTGGTTAGATCACCCTCGAGTTTACACAATATTTACTTTATGGCATATATTTTTGTATCTTGTTACGTTCCTCTAAGGACCTGGTTTCCTTCCAGATCCGGATGAGCACTTGTACCCGACTATCTACGGAGCAGGAGCAGAGACATGATTCGTGACTGAGGACTTCGAGGCATTTCCAAAGGAGTTCCCGTGATTTGGGTACGCAGCTGTTTTGGACTAGAGCATTCTTATCTAGCTAGTTGACACTCTAGTCTAGTTATCTTACTTCTTTCTGCACTTTTATTCCATTGCTGTATTTCAGTGGGGTTGTCGCCATCAGACTATTTCAGATGTATTATGGATATTCAGACTCTTGTATTTTATTTACCAGTATTTGTTTCAGTCATTACTATATTGTATTTTGTGGATGAGATTAGACATTTACCTGTTGTATGATAGTATTTTAGACTTGTTAGTATTTTAGGACAGCGTAGTATGCTTCGTCAAATCCATTAAATTGGGTAATCCCTCGGAGTCGTATTAGCTGGCCATTGCCACGTGGCCTGGTCCCGTATATTTTAGGACTGGGGCGTGACATGGTTTTAGTGGTGGCCATGCAGGTCTCCGTTTATCGCTTGTTGTATGGTAACATGCCCAGCGAGCCTGCGATAGGATCAAAATTATTAGATCTTATCCACTTTGATTACCGCCCTTGAACCTCCTTCGCATTTGATTATTTGAATATCTGCATCCAGTTTGTTATTTCTGTACTCTTTTAATGAAGTTCTATTTCTTGCAGCAAGATGAACTTGCACAGTGGACACGAGGCATACGACGCCATTGTGCCATCCACCACCGTACAGAGGGAGGATACACCCCCTGGACCACCCGGAGAGCAGCCACCACCACAGGCCCCGGTGATCCCACATTCCCCACTGTTACATTGGCACCAGACTTCTTCTGACGACCAGAAGTAGCAGCCCGAGGGACAGACTTCACCGACGGTCCCGACACAGCATCTCGAGGGTCAGACTTCGAGAGCTACGCCAATACCGTCGTCCGAGAGGCCAACATCTGAGGAGACACCTATACCACGGCCGGAGGTCCCATTGCCATCACCTCCGCCCTTTTCACCACCGATGCCACAGCCAGAGGGACATTCGCAGATGTTCCAGTTCTTCTAGACTATGATGCAGGCGTAGTGGCATCAGACCGAGACGTTGAGACAAAGCTTGATGGAAGTTCTGGAGAGGACACCTGTCCCAACACCTGCACCAATACCTGCACCAGTTCAGACAGCTGGTACTATTCGAGGATTTTGTCAGATGGGCCCGGATACCTTTTCAGGCAGCAAGACCGCAGAAGAGATCTCCGATTGGTCGCCAACACGGAGATGCTACTGGAGGCTTCTCAGCTACATCCAGACCTTTAGATGATCGCAGTTGTAGAAGCATGAAAATATGCTGGGGAATCATACGCGTAAAACCCTCGACATGCAGGAAGCCCACATAAAATAGAGCTCCAGCATTGGGTGACGTGAAACATAACTTCAGAGCCATTGGCATACAGCAGAGCTTCAACGCTAGTTCAGCGTAAAATATAGCTCCGGAACAACCCGCGTAATGCAGTATTTCCAGACTGCTTCAGCGTAAAAAGGTTTCTACATCGCCACTTTGGCGTAAAACCTGTCTGCTTTTAATGTAGTGGAAAGTTGTACGAGGAACTCTTCGTATTCCTCGAAAGAACCTGTCAGACGAAGCAGTGAACCTGACTCCTGACAAAGAGTACTGCACGGTGATCAAGATGACGGCTGTAATGATGACTCTGCACAGAACTCCAGACTGTCGTCTAGTGACGCAACCCTTGATATAAGATGTCATTTACGCATTCAAGGAATACGCTGCCTATTCTACACAGGCAGATGTGAGCTTTACACTCAGGATGAGACGAAACCAACAGCCACGTCAAAAGCTGTTCTTCGTACAGAACTCGAGGCACGTCTCTGCAATTAATGCACGAGATGGGGGCAGATCTTTGCATTTAATGCATGAGATTTTGTTCTACTTTTAACGAATGGGTGAGCTATAATTAGGGCTAATACGTCCACATCACCATCCCCGCACATTATACCAACCAGGCTATTTTCAGCTATAGGAGTACGCTGTACGCTATCTCCTTGAAATACGCCAACCTGGCTATTTTCAACTATAGGAGTACGCCGTATGCTATCTCCTCGAAATACGCCAACTCAGGCTATATTTGCAAAGATGCGTGGTAAGGCTATCTGTCCCAGAATATGCTTAAAATCTCAGTCAAAGAAGGATAACTGGCTATCTTTACGCTGGTTACCTATCCATGCAGCATCAAGCTTTACACAGAACTTGGCTTCTACGCCAACATGACAGCTACTTGGCTTCTACGCCAACATGACAGCTACTTGGCTTCTACGCCAACATGACAGCTACTTGGCTTCTATGCCAACATGACAACTACTTGGCTTCTACGCCAACATGACAGCTACTTGGCTTCTACGCCAACATGACAGCTACTAGGCTTCTACGCCAACTTGACAACTATTCAGCTTCTACGCCTACTTGGCTTTTACGCCATCAGAACAGCTATTTGGCTTTTACGCCAACGAGACAGTTATTTGGCTTTTATGCCAACCATCTCTACGCGAGGAGCAATTATCTACATGGCTTGCATGCCGTGATCTTCGATGAGCGATGATACGCATTACTTCATAATGGGACACGCGTCACACGCCAATTCAAGAGATCATTCATACGTGGGTAGCAGTTATTATAACCGCCGCGTAAAAGGTGCAGCTCTCTCCGCTGTTCGGTTTCTACGTCGACTGTAGCTGGACTATATAAATAGAGACTTCCGGTCACGGAGGTCCAAGGTCGAGACACAGCGGGCGAAAGGGAGGAGAACAACAGAGGTCAAGGTCAAGAGAGCATATATAGAGAGCTTTGGCAACGAGAGTTCAATCCCTCCTGCAGCCTTTGAAGATTCTTTTTCGTCTTCTACAATACTTCTTCGTCATTGTGTGGTCCAAGGGACAAAGTGATCGACCGCAGATCAGACTCCTATAGCAATATTTTTCCAGAATTAAATTTTTGTACTTAACATCCTCGTATAGGGTTAATTGTACTTCTTTTTCTTGTTTGTAAACCAAAAAAAATGTTTCGTATAAACCTAGTTTCAATTTCTTTCGTTTATTATCAAACACAAGATGGTGACTCTGCTGGGGAACATTTAACGCCCGCCGACAATCTATGACGGTCGCCACGTTCCAAGAGGAATTCTTGTAATTCAACAAGAAGTTATTTCCTGAACCGCTGGCAGGACCGGGAGATATCACCCTGGTGTTGTGAAGAATTAACCATCCTATCAAATATATGAACGGTAATTCCACTCGGGGAAAGCTTTTACGCTGCGTATCATCAGCTAGCAGCCCATCAGTAAGGGCCCTCAGGCCTGCTTGTATTCTACATACCATAGCAGGAAGCAGGCCCAGTCTTGCTTCGAATACCAAACACACTGCAGGCCATAAGGTGTTGCGATGGATGCGATCTGCAGACGTGATGCCAGCACTATCCAGCGACGAAGCCAGCCGAAGAGGAAGCCAGCCAATTGAGCTTCCTTTGACAAAGGCTTACGACAATGCCTCATATAACTGAAGGCTTTTGTGCCTGTAGGGTAACCCTCTATCTCCTCGTCAAAAATATGATCTGAAGCCCCGGCGTCTTCAATAAGGTCATCGACCGTGTTAGCATTGAGCATGCTGAGGAGGTTCAAAGGCCTATCTCGACTATCTACCACCTTGTCCGGCTTAACATTTCTGGCCTGGTGGAAGAAGAGATAGGTTACCCACTTGTTGATGTGAGCTAAATCAAAAGGCTCCTTGTAGAAAGTGGTGCAGGCAAGATAGTGGCACATCAGCTGCTGATATACTACCACCGCCCGAGGGTTTATATCCCTCAACTCCCTGTTTGTAGGGACGTACTCCTCATAAGGAGCATCCCCCATTGGCAGCCTTGAAATCTTTGCCATCTCATGAAGGGCTAAGCCCAATTCACCCAACGGAGTGGCAAAAGTCCCAGTGAGCGAGTTGTATCGCTCCATCAAGGCTAAAAATAATTTAGGGTTGACAGGCAGCCCAACACTTGTGGCGTTCACAGCCGCGAACAAGCCAATACTTTCTAGCTCCGTCTGGAAGTGTTTCAGGGCCCAGGCAGTCAAACTGGCCCATCGAAGATTTCTCGGGCTAAGCCATTCGCTGGTCCGAGGGTTGACCCTGGGGTACATTCCTCCCTGCCCCATAAAGTCATTGTAGAAGGTCGACATCTGAACCGGCTGGATCAGTGACGTATCCTCGCTCGGGACACTACCCGGTAATAATCCCCTAAAGGGCATAACAGGGCCCGAAGGATGACTCATATAGGCCCTCCGGTCGTATTCCTTGTTATATAAAATCTTCCCCGGTCGGCCGTGAAGATTTGGAGTCAGAACCCACAACATCTTCCTTGGATGTGTGGCATGGAAGAATACAGAGATAGGGTAATCCCTGAGCATTCGTGGCAGATACATGACCGTGCCCTCAACAGTAAACACCCAATCCTCCTTCTTGGGTTTAGTCTGGGACTGTTTGTCAATAACGTCCCCGAACAAGAAGCCTGGCTTCTTATACTCCGTCCCGTCTATGTATGTCAGGGGCTCCCCACTGATCATACTCAGCAGCATGCATTCTCCTTGGGACGAGATTAAAGTTCCCCTTTCTTCAGGATAATTAGCTCCAGAAATAGGGAATGTCACATGGGACAAGTCCTCCAAATAGTTTGACCTCAACATCCCGGCAGCAGAGCCCATAACTTCAGCCAAAGGAGAGATCTGCAAGTCCACTACAAAATACAAAAAAATCAGTCAGTTTCGACACTAGACGATACACTCTTGCAGTTTACGCCAAAGATTATTAGTCTGAGCTTTTACGCCAAGACCGCAAAAATTTGAGTCTTACGCTGGAACTCATCTCCATTGCATAAAACTCAAGGTTGGCAGTATCTAATAATCTGAGGTTTTACGCTAGATTGATAAAATTTGAATATTTTTAAACCGGTACTCATATCCAGCGCGTAAAATTCAAAGTTTGTAGTATACGCCAAATCTCGACAGTTTGAGTTTTTACGCCAGACTACAAAAATTTGGAGTTTTTACGCCGACACATTAGGAATGTGCGCGTAATAATAAAATATCTCCGTATATCATCTTCCTCGAAGAGACTCTCAGTACGAAAGATGACCTTGCGCGTGCACGTACAACGTGTGCGAAGGATTTTGTTTTCTCCCGAAGTCTCTACCTGTAATATCCGGAGCACAGCTCGACGGTGGAGCGCTGCGTTCCGATCGAGGCTCGTTCAGCCTAATAGGAGTTGCTCGTGCTTGAGCAGTGGAGCGAGAAGAGGAAGCGACCTTCTTTCCCTTAGCAGTGGAAGCCTGTTTAGGTGCCATGGCGATTCTGAGTTCTCAAGTAAGAGATGAAGAAGAAGGGTTCTTGAAAAGCAAGGGTTTTGTGAAGACAGATAAAAGTTTTCTCTCTCAGGACTTTGGACTATTTATAGAGTTTGGATAACTCTTCGAATCCCTAACCAAATCCGATATTTAATATTCGGTTATGATTTGGGACCACGTCAGCCTATCATTTAAGGAAGACGGACAGTCAGTGGATCCAGATTTTACACGCAGAGTGTTTGATAATAAACAAAAGAAATAAAACTAGGTTTATACGAAACCCTTTCTTTGGTTTACAAACAAGAAAAAGAAGTACAATTAATCCTATACGAGGATGTTAAGTACAAAAGTTTAACTTTTTCCCTTGGACCACACGATGACGAAGAAGTGCTGTAGAAGACGAAAAAGAAGCTTCAAAGACTGCAGGAGGGATTGAACTCTCGTTGCCAAAAGCTCTCTATATGTGCTCTCTTGACCTTGGTTTTTTTTCTCGACTTTTCCCGAACTCTCCACCTCTGGACCCTCTCGACCTCTCCACATCTCGACCCCTGGACCTCCGTAGACGGAGGTCTCTATTTATAGAGTTCAGCTACCGTCGGCGTAGAAGCCGAACAGGAGAACTGCACCTTTTACGCGGCGGTTACAATAACTGCTTCCCACGTATGAATGATCTTCTAAATCGACGTGTAATGCGTGTCCCATTATGAGGTAATGCGTATAACTGCTTGTCGAAGATCACGGCATGCAAGCCACGTAGATAACTGTCCCTCGCGTAGAGATGATTGGCATAAAGGCCAAATAACTGTCTCGTTGGCATAAAAGCCAAATAGCTGTTCTGTTGGCGTAGAAGCCAAGTAGCTATCATATTGGCATAGAAGCCAAATATCCGTCATGTTGGCATAGAAGCCAAGTATCTGTCATGTTGGCATAGAAGCCAAATAGGCGTAGAAGCCTGATGCTTTGCAAATATAGCCTGATTTGGCATAATTCGAGGAGATAGCGTACAGCGTGCTCCTATAGCTGAAAATAGCCAGCTCGGCGTATTTCACGGGGATGGTGATGTTGACGTATTAGCCCTAATTATAGCTCACCCAGTCTTTGAAAGTAGAACCAAATCTCGTGCATTAAATGCAGAGATCTGCCCCCATCACGCGCATTAACTGCAGAGACGTGCCTCGAGCTCTCTACGAAGGACAGCTTTTAACGTAGCGGTTGGTTTCGTCTCTTCCTGAGCGTAAAAGCTCACTTCTGCCTATGTAAAACAGGCAGCGTATTCCTTGAATGTGTAGACGACGTCTTATATCAAGGTTGGTATCACTAAACGACAGTTTGGGGCTCTGTGTAGAATCATCATAACAGCCGTCCTCTCGATCGTCGTGCAATCCTCTTTGTCAGGAGTCAGGTTCACTACTTGATCTGACAGGTTCATTCGAGAAATACGAAGAGATCCTCGTACAACTTTCCGCTGCATTAAAAGCAAGCAGGTTTTACGCCAAAGTGACGATGTAGCAACCTTTTTACGCCGAAGCAGTCTGGAAATACTGTATTACGTGGGCTGTTCTGGAGCTATGTTTTACGCTGAATAGTGTTGAAGCTCTGCTGTACGCCGATGGCTCTGGAGTCATATTTCATGACACCCAGTGCTGGAGCTCTGTTTTACGCGGGCTTCCTGTATATTGAGGGTTTTACGCGTATGATTCTCCAGCATATTTTTCATGCTTCTACAAGACCCCCTTCAAAGTTTTCAAATTCCTCGTAATTTGAAACACTTTGAATGAAGCATAAAACAGTCAAGTTTGACTCGTTTTACGAGGCTGATTTTTCGACGGATTTTTAGGAGTTTGTTGGGATTCGCTGTGTTCTCCTCTGTCTATATAAAAGCGAATGGGTTAACCAATTTTTCCCAAACTTCCTTTACCTCAAAGAGAGAGATGGTTGCCGAGCTTCGTCGGGTTGGCTTACGGAAGAAGAAGATCATGCTCTTCCAGCATGTAAGGAGCCGTAAAAAGAGGCTTCTTCGAGCAAATATCCTCTGCAACGATGGATCATGGAAGGATATCATAGCTTCCTTTGCTCGGGATGATCAGCAATTTCATATGGTAATTCGTCCAGGAGAGAGGAAGGGTCGTATTAGACCACACAGCTTGCAAGCTGTATTTTCTCCCGTCATGGCGCCGGACAAACGTAGACAGCTTGGCCCTGTCTTCTAGTATTGAGTTGGGTTTTGAACACCCAACTCAATTTTTAGGGCATGCCTGCCATGGCGTATGGAGGATGGGCTCTGAATAATTTACACAAGCCCAGTTGTGTATCCTCCCGCCATTTATCATTTTTTTGTTCATCGACTGTGGAAGTCGACGAACTGCTGTAGAAGACAGAAAAGATCTCCACCAATACGAGAACCTGACAGAACAAATTCTTGGCGTGATCTTAAAATGAGAAACCCTTTGTAGAAAAAAGGATTTTTATCATATGTAATCATGAAGATGAAAAACCCTTTGTAGACTGGATTTCCATCATATGTAATTGTAAACCTCCTGATTTTCAAGAATTTTTAAATTTGGATTTTTCACAATTTTCTGGAATTTTCTAGGATTTTTCTGTAATTAAATTCAAGTGTTTTAATTATTAAAGGATTTTTAAATGATAATAAATAATGTTAAAATATTATGAAAATAATATTTTATGGTGTAAAATGAAAAACTAGACGTAGGGTAATTTTCCGAGAATTTATTGGACCCCAGATGGATTTTTAAAGCCCTAAAAACTAATTATATAATTAAACCAAAAATAAACCAGATTTATATTAAATAAACCAAACCAAATTGAACCAAACCGGACCGGGTTCATTGAAACAATCCTTAGTGGGTCGGATCCGGGTCCAACCCAGACCCGACCCATTAACCCGAAACCCGACCCACATTTATTATTGGATCGGGCCGGATCCGTAGACCCGACCCGACCCATCGGACCCGTTAACCCGCTAGACTATTTCCCTTCCAAACCGCTCAGCCGCCCGACCGTTGCCCTCCCCTCCGGCCGGCCAACCGCCGCCGCTTGGCCTCCCGCCGCTGCAAAACGGCCGCCGGCTGCTCCCTCTTCCTCTCCCTCCACCGGCCGCCCCACCAGCTCCCCGCTCCTCCCCTATATAAAGCCCTAGAACCCGCTGCCTCCTCTCTTCCCCGCTGTCGTATCCGCCTCCTCCGGCAAACCGTCCGGCCACCTCGCCGTAGACTCCCCTCCCGAGCCCGACGCCCCCGCAGCCCGCAGCCCGCAGCCCTAGCCTCTCTCCGCTGCGCTCCGCCGCGACACCGCCCTGCTCCGTTGTTCCCGTCCAGAACCCGGCCGTCCTCGACCCGCAGCCGACTCACCCCGAAGAGTCCCGCGTCTTCTCCCCGCCGCAGCTCCGGCGTAGCCGCCTCCGGCCAGAGCTGGCCGCCACCCTCGCAGCACAGCCGGCCGTCCCCGAGACCAGCCGCCTCCGTCAGCGCCGCCAAGCTCCGGTCACAACCTCCCCGAACCCTAACCCTAGTTCTTGCGTCGTATCGGACACGTGTCGGACACGAAAATCCCAGTTTCCCGGAGCCCTGTTCAGGTACTCATATCTCTCTTCGCAGCTCTATTTTCGATTTCGTCAGTTGCATAGCGTAGCCTGTATGACCCCCTCGGTGCCCGTGCAACCCGCTCGGCGCATCGCGTCCTGTGGTGATCGTGAACCGCGATCCAAAAACAGGAAAACCAACGCCCTGTTTTACCCCGGAACTGAGTACGCTCCACCAAACGGGACGACTTGGTCGCGTGCGGTCTTCACCGATACGTGCGCATCGTTGATACGGACGTGCGAGATTTCGCAGAAGCTGATTCGGATGTGCGTGCACACCGGAATCAGTACGTATCCGCGGACAACGCCCCGTATTCGACCTTTCTGAACCTCGCTGTAACTTAGTGTACACATGTCGGATCGAGACAAAACTTGTGCCATCGGACTCGTAGCAATACGCTGGTCCTGTGAGCCAAGTTTGGTTCGATTCTGAGAACGTTGACAAAATCGTGTGTCGTGGGCCCCACAGGCTCCACTCGACGGACGATTTTGAGAACGGCTCATCGGAATCCAATTATGCAAGTTCCGTTGGGTTCGTATCATCGTTCCTGACCTGTTGACACTAAGTTGGACAGATTTGGAGACTTTTGACCCTGACGCATTTTTTGGTGCAAAGCGGCCCACATTTGGACCCCGTTTTGCCCCGAAATGTCATTTTTGTCTCTGTGTCCAAATTGGACTCAAGGACAGGCGTTTCTAGCTGATTGATATTTTTTGGATCTGATGGTGATATTTGTTTCAGCAACCGGAGTACTGTCTGCAAATCCTGCTGAAGTCAGAGCTACAGTTGGAGCCGAAAACCCAGGCAAGTGTACCTTGCCAATCTCTGCAGTTTTTGTTATTTATTTCCTTGACATATATACTTGTTGTACATGTTTCAACCTAGGACCGTGTGACTTACTTAGCGTCCGATTATAGTCATGTGCCAACCCCGTACGCGGAGTTGTGTAAAGTCATCTAGAGATGGATACCGAGACCCTATACTTCTCGTACTTGCCTTATCTAGTACTTTATACCCAGGACACCTGATACTATTTATGATACAGAATCGTCCTGAGATATTCATGGTGATTCTGTACAGGATACAGTTTTTATGACTTATTCCTTTGTTTAGATATTATATGATTGGATGCATTAGTTATGATCCTGTATGGCATGGACATGAGACGTCGTGGACATGAGATGCATGATTACATTGGGTGGGGAGAGTCACACAAGCTACAAGTTGATTATATATTATGCCAGCGTCGTAGTCTCCCTTTGAGCTAGACAACCACATGATATTACTGCTACCGGCTCCCCGACACAGAGCTTGTAGTAGTTTCAGCTTGAGTTTTAGTGCTGCTCTCATATTGCATATTACTTAGTTGGTTATATAGTTACCCTATTTATTTCATTATCTGCTGCACTATATTTATTTTGGCATGAGCTTTCTTGTACCTTGCTATGTCCCCTGAGGACCTGGATCCGGATTATGTCCCCAGGATTAGCAGACGAGTTTGACCCAGAGATATACCGGACATGAGCATTAGCAGGAGTAGAAGCAGGAACAGTAGCAGACACTGGAGCAGTACCATATCCAGCAGTCGAGTGACTTCTACGATATCTTCTGAGTATATACTCTGTCCATACTCAGTATTGTTGTTGATATCTTTATTTTTGGATCTTAAACAATTGTAAACAGACTTGATTATTGGGTTTATTCCCCGATTTATATACTTATGATTTAATGATGATGTATATATTTCTTTTTCTTTGATTTTGATATATTCTTTCTGTGGATGAGAATAGTATACCCTGACTGTTGTATTACAGCTTAAGTACGCCCCGATGGATCCATTAAATTGGGTTTGTCCATCGGTGTGTGCTGCTGGCCATTATCACGCGTCCAGTCCCTCGGTATTTTGGGACTGGGGCGTGACAGTAATCATGATTAATAAAATTGTCTTCTTTTACGTATATGATAATTTGCCATATTTGCTGTGATAAAGTCTGAATAGTGTGCAACTTTGACACGTCTGAATATTTACGCCGACTCTGATAAAAAAATATCTGAACTTGTCCCATCTTTTATGCGTAGCAGAGGACGCATAAAAAAACTGTTTAGCATTTAAGTTGAAGATCCAAACTGTTATGCTGTTTTGGACGAGGAGTCACGCAGAGTTCTGAACTATCACTTCCCTAATAAGAATAATTCTGTTCAGACCATCATCTTCAAGAATGATTTCCCAAAAATCCCTTGAAATAGGGCGAGAAACGGCTGTCAAAACTGGCCATGTTTGAACTTTTGAGAAAGGATTCTGTCTGGACTTTGGATGAACTTCCAAATGACCCAGGAATATAAGAGTCGCCTTCAATGCTGAACTTTGTATGTTTTGGGTACTTGGAATGTTTCGTGGCCAAGAAGGAGCATTTTCTGCGTAAACCTTTGTAATTGGCCATCTATAGCTTTCGAGCGTAGAATCGTAGATTTGTAGCCTCCGAGCGTAAAAAACTTCTGAGCGTGAAATCATAGATTTGTAGCCTCTGAGCGTGAAGTCGTAGGTTTGTAGCCTCTCGAGCGTAAAAGCTACCGAGCGTAAAAGCATCCGGGCGTAAAACCATGGACTTATAGCCTCTGAGTGTAAAAATCGTAGATTTGTAGCCTCTCGAGCGTAAAAGCTCTTGAGTGTAAAATCGTAGATCTGCTCTATGCGTAAATTCTTGATCCACTGACTGTCCGTCTTCTTCTTTTAAATGATAGGCTGACGTGGTCCCAAATCATAAATGAATATTAAATATCGAATTTGGTTAGAGATTTGAAGAGTCATCCAAACTCTATAAATAGTCCAAGGGTTAGAGAGAGAAAACTTTTATCTGCCTTCACAAAACCCTTGCTTTCCAAGAACCCTTCTTCTTCGTCTCTTACTCGAGAACTCAGGATCGCCATGGCCCCTAAACAGTCTTCCACTGCTAAGGGAAAGAAGGTCACTTCCTCTTCCCGCTCCGCTACTCAAGAGCGAGCAACTCCCATTAGGCTGAACGAACCACGATCGGAACGCAGCGCTCCGCCGTCGAGCTGTGCTCCGGACATTACAGGTAGAGACTTCGGGAGAGAACAAAAATCCTTCGCATACGTTGTACGTGCACGCGCAAGGTCCTCTTTTATACTGATAGCCTCTTTGAGGAAGATGATGTACGGAGGGGTTTTCTCATTACGCGCACATTCCTAATGTGTCAGCGTAAGAACTCCAAATTTTTGCAGTCTGGCATAAAAATCTGTACTGTCGAGATTTGGTGTTTTTTTGTAAACTTTGAATTTTATGCGCTGGATATGAATACCGACGTAAAAATTCAAATTTTGTCAATCCGGCGTAAAAAGATCAGATTGTTAACTGCTGCCAACCTTGAATTTTATGCAATGGAAAATAGATTCTGGCATAAAAACTCAAGTTTTTACAGTCTTGGCGTAAAAGCACAGTCTGATAATCTTTGGAGCAAACTGCAAGAGTGTAATGTCTAGTGTAAAAACTGACTTGTTCTCTTGCATTTTGTAGTGGACTTGCAGATCTCTCCATTGGCTGAAGTGATGGGCTCTGCTGCCGGGATGTTAAGCTCAAACTACTTGGAGGACTTATCCCATGTGAGATTCCCTATTTCTGGAGCCAACTACCCTGAAGAGAGGAGAATTCTGATATCGTCCCAAGGAGAGCGCATGCTGCTGAGTATGATCAGTGGGGAGCCCCTGACATATATAGACGGGACGGAGTATAAGAAGCCAGGCTTCCTGTTCGGGGATGTTATTGACAAGCAATCCCAGACCAAGCCCAAGAAGGAGGATTGGATGTTTACTGCTGATGGCACGGTGATGTATCTGCCCAGTATGCCTAGGGATTACCCCATCTCTGCGTTCTTTCACGCCACCCATCCTCGGAAGATGGCATGGGTACTGACTCCCGATCTTCACGGCCGTCCGGGGAAGATCTCATATAACAAAGGATTGAACCAATGATCCTTTATGAGCAGACCTTCAGGTCCAGTTATGCCTTTCAGGGGATTATTGCCGGATAGTGTCCGAGTGAGGATACGTTGCTGATCCAGCCGGTTCAGATGTCGACCTTCTGCAACGATTTTATGGGGCAGGGAGGAATGTACCCCAGGGTCAACCCTTGGACCAACGGATGGCTTAGCCCGAGAAATCTTCGATGGGCCAGTTTAACTGCCTGGGCCCTGAAGCACTTCCAGACGGAGCTGGAGAGTATAGGCTTATTCGCGGCTGTGAGCGCTACAAGTGTTGGGCTGCATGTCAACCCCAACCTATTCTTAGCCTTGATGGAGCGATACAACTCGCTCACCGGGACTTTTGCCACTCCGCTGGGGGAGTTGGGCTTAGCCCTTCACGAGATAGCATAAATTTCAAAGCTGCCAATGGGGGACGCTCCTTATGAAGAGTATGTCCCTACAAACCGAGAATTGAGGGATACAAACCCTCGGGCAGTGGCCGTATATCAGGAGCTGATGTGCCACTATCTTGCCTGCACCACTTTTTATAAGGAGCCTTCTGATTTGGCTCACATCAACAAGTGGACCACCTATCTTTTCTTCCACCAGGCCAGAAATGTCAAGCCAGACAAGGTGGTAGATAGCCAAGATAGGCCCTTGAACCTCCTAAGCATGCTGAATGCCAACACTGTCGATGACCTTATTGAAGACGTAGGGGCTTCAGATCATGTTTTTGACGAGGAGGTAGGGGGTTATGCTGCAGGCACAAAAGCCTTCAGTTATATGAGGCATTGACGTAAGCCTCTGTCGAAGGAAGCTCAATTGGCTGGATTCCTCTCCGTCTGGCTTCGTCGCTGGGTGGTGCCTGGCATAGCGTTTGCAGATCGCATCCATCGCAACACCTTATGGCCTGCAGTGCATTTGGTGTTCGGAGCAAGACTCGACCTACTTTCTACTATGGTATATAGAATACAGGCAGGCCTGAGGGCCCTTACTGATGGACTGCTCGCTGATGAGACGCAGCGTGAAAGCTTTACCAGGGTGGAATTACCATTCCTATACTTGATGGGATGGTTAATCCTTCATAATGCCCGGGTGATGTCTCCCGGTTCCGCCAGTAGTTCAGGAAATAATTTCTTGCTGAATTACAAGAATTCCTCTTGGAACGTGGCGACCATCACAGATTGTCGTCGGGCGTTAAACGTAGCCCATAGATGGAAGATCTTCTGTATCGTTCCCCCCGTATACATCAATCAACAGGGGAGAAAACTTAAGGATGAGGGCCATGGGAGGACCATTCTTTCTCCTGAAGCCTTCTATTGGTTGGTCTATATTAGACCTTCCCATTTTCTATACAGAAGTGATGACCACTGCTTCTTGGAGCCCTATCTGCCCAGTCGGTTCGCCAGGCAGTTTGGGTATGACCAATTGTATGTGGGAAATGCCATTACCAGCTTCAAGTCCAGAGGTGGACTTATTGATGGAGCCAGAGGGTGGCAGTATTTCATCACGGGCTGCACTGGTACAACTTTTGCGGTGCCCGCGACTTCTCTTTCCATGGAGCTGCATATGCTTCACTCGTACGCGCAGTTCTATACGTCCATCAATACCTTCCATCGTGATTTTGATATGCGTGGAAGTTTTAGGATGCCCTCCCATAGGTCTACTGCCAGGGAGGATGCTCCGCCTGTTTCCTCGGATGAGAATGAGGATATTGCTGGGGCAGACAAATTCTTGACGACAATACCGAAAGGCGTACTAGCTCCGCCTGCAGAGCCTCTCGTTATCCCCCATAGAAGAAAGGCTTCTGCTCCGAAAGAACCTTCTTCCCGCAAGAAGAGAATTGCCAGAGGTCCGAAAAGAGCTTCTACCAGGGAGGCTCTTAGAAGTGAGGCTATCGTCTCCCCTGCTGGGGATAATTCTTTGATTAGAGGTCCTTCGCCTATTAGAGAGGGAACCTCCACAGTCCCGGCTGGCAGTGCCAGAGATTCTTTGCTCGAGATCGCTGTTACTACTGCTTCTGGTAGTGCTACAAGATCGCCTTCAAGGCCGAGCATAATAAGATTGCATATACTTTATCCAGACCAGTAACGGGAGTAACCCCTGCCGCATCTGTGAGTATATCCAGTGAGATTCCACCCGATGAGCCTCGAGTGGATCTTGGTGAAGACTTGGAAGAATACCTACCCGTGTCAGTTGGTGCACCCCCTTCCCCAGGTATGATAGCTCGCTTAGCATCATTAAGAAATGATTTAGCTGCCCTGGCTGCAGACGCTACATATATACCATCGGCCATGGGTAAATGTTGTCTTTACGCCTCTTTTAGAAAAATTAACATCAATTTGATATTAACTTTCTCTTGTCTTATTTTCAGGTGAGAACATCTACGGGGAGGGTGGAAGAGACACAACCTTTGATTTTGTTACGGACCCATCATATGAAGTGGCGGCGTCCGACGTTGAGGGAGCAAGTTTTGAAGCTGTCGATCTATCATCGCAACATTCTCGGATGTTGTTCTGCCAGAACCAGTCCAAATAATATCAGAGGAGGATGAGCCGGTTGTCTCGACTGTGCCTCCTTTGTCGAGCATGCCAACTACTTCGATCGTTGTTGGTGCCTCTACTTTTGTCGCACCATCTGTTGAAGCGACGATTGTGACGACACCCTCTACAGTCGTTCCTGGAAGGGGATTCACCGATATTGCAGCCACTCCCAGCGTCCATTCGAATCTTGCCATGCTAGTTGAGCAGTTTACTAGTGTTTTCTACATCACTTTGAAAATACTGATATCGATGGTGTTGGAGAAGAATCTAGGCTTCGAAGCTTTGAAGATGTCCTCCAATCTTATTGTAGCGCGGATTAGAAATTTCAGTGACGCTGAAAGGGCTAATGTGCTAGAGCAAATAGTTAATGGTTTAGAACAACCCATTAACGATTATTTGCAACTATCTCGAGGCAGCATCGATGACTTGACTCAGGCTGAATATGAATCTCTAACTGCACAGTTTGCTGAACAGATGGAACGCTTAAATAAATCCACCCAGACACAGCAGTAGGAGATGGATGAAGGAAAAGCCGTCTTGGAGGAGGTTATTCCTCTTCAAACAGAGTGCAAGGCTGAACATGAGGGGAATGCAGCGAGGGTTCGCAAACTGGAAGATAAACTCGCTCAGGCAAAGGAGTGGGCTTTCCAGTCATCGAAAGCTCTAGATGTGGTGAATGGCCGACTGGATACAGCTCAACAGAACTTGGCACGTGCAGGAGTCACCTGCGCCGGTTTTATCCAGGCTCGGTCCGAACTGTCCCTACTGAGCAATGACGAGGTACGACTGAAGCGAGCTCGAGCTAACGTCTTGAACTCCAGGAATGAGAGGATGGCCACTTTGGCGCGACAGATTCGCGATTTAACTGCTTCTCCCCAATGATGTACTTTCTTGTTTCTCCTGTAATTTCTTGGAGATAATAAAGACACATTTTCTGACTTTGTGGACCCATCACTTTAGAATATGATAGGCTAAGATGAAAGTGATATCAGAGGTATCATTAATATGACATACTTTCGTTAAGGTTTTGCTGAATGTAAATCTATTCAGAGGTAATATGAACCTGATAGAATATAATTCAACTAAATTTGTATACTAAACACTATCAGAGATAATATGAACATGATAGGTTTATAAATTAGTTAAGCATATCCATTAAGAGGTCATACGAATCTGATAGAATATGATCCAGCTAACCTTTGTGCATGGTATTGTCAGAATAAGATCTTCGTCATACTCCGTAAAATGAAGGAGATCAAGTATAGTACTTCTTCGGGAATTTGCAGTTGATAGTAGCCAAATTTTATCATTAGACTTGGCTAATCTGTAAGTGCCATTTGCAATCATATAAGGGCCCTTCTATTTCCTTATGATTGATCGTGCGAACTTTGGACATCGTACTAGAGGTAATATGGACGTAGTACGATACCGTATTTGTTGAGGACATCCCACTGGGGAATTTTTGGTGGACCTATCATTTTTTGCGCACGTTAAGTGTAAATAATAAGTTCAAAACAAGCCCTATCAGAGGTAATGGCGACGTGATAGGTATTGGCAACGTGATAGGTATTGTGGCTGGTAAAGACATCCTGCTAGGAGATTTTTTGTGGACTCATTACTTTTTGCGCACGTTAGTGCAAGTAATAGGTTTGAGACAAATCCTGACAGAGGTAATATAGACGCGATAAAATACGACTCTGTGGGGATGAATAGGGACTGACTCTTTCTTCGCTGGGAAAATGAGGATAGTTCAGAGGTAATATGGACATGAATATTTTGTTTTCCATTGCGAGCATTCCACAGGGGAATTTTTTGTGGACCTATTACTTCTTGTGCACAAGAGTGCAAGTAATAAGTTTTAGGACAAGCCCTGCCAGAGGTAATACGGACATGGCAGCTTTTTGTGGACTTAACACCACTGGCGTACTTAGAGTTAAGTACGGGTGTTAAGTTGAGATGACAACCGATATCAGAGGTAATATGAATATGATAATCGATAGCCAGATCAGGAAGGTTTGTTCAGAGGTAATATGGACATGACAAACTTTTGAGTTGTGACTCCACTGGGGATGGAGGTATACATCTGCTCAGAGGTAATATGGACATGGCAGTTTTTTGTGGACTTAACACCACTGGCGTACTTAGAGTTAAGTACGGGTGTTAAGTTGAGATGACAACCGATATCAGAGGTAATATGGACATGATAATCGATAGACAAAGGTTTGTTTAGAGGTAATATGGATATGACAATCGATAGCAACATCCCGGGAGGTTTGCTCAGAGGTCACTTGGACATGGCAAAACTCAGCTGGGGGAAAAAAAGTTTGAAAAACAGTTCAGAGGTAATATGGACGTGAACTCATGTCCAAAAAATTTACTGGGGAGTGATCTTCTGAGTAGGGATAGTCCTGAAGGTTGCTCATCTGGGGAGACACCGTCTTCTCTTTATAAATGCAAAGTGATAACTTTGGCGTCGATCAACTCCTGGATTCTCCTTTTCAGTACATAGCACGCCTTTATGGGGTGATGAATGTACCGATGAAAGAGACAATAATTTGGGTCATCGACTTTGCCAGCCCTTTCAGGGTATCTGATGTTGGGTAGCCGAAGTTTGTGTTCCTTCGTCAATATATTGAAGATTTCAATGATGTCATCTTCATTGAAGGAGAAAGTCCCTTTTGGACTTCGGGCTCCCGTTGCATGAGTTTTACGGTCTTCCGGAAAGATCGTCATCGTTGCATCATCTTCAGACTCAGAGGGAATTCTACCCCCAGCTTTGGATGCTGCCTATTTTGTTGAGGTAGGCTACCCCCAGACATGTCGTGGCATTTATCCACAGAAGTTGATTTAGAAGGACCTGCCTCTGGTATTACAAGATCAGATTCTGGAGGTTTGGAGTTTGCAAGAGATGCAGTATACCCCAACCCAAAACGAGTTTGTTGGCAGTAAGGATTACCATGCAACGGTGTTCTTCTGCCTTTTTCATAGTTGAGGCCTTGTTTCAACTTTAAATCATAACCCATGCTTTGTATAATCTTTAAAGCATGTGGGCTATATATGTGGATTTGTATTTTCCTACCATCAAACTCGTGAGATCCTTCTTGTACAATCGGTCTGCTCCACATGCGACCGAAGACTATTAGATGCTGGTCGTCGCGAGTTGGTGGAACAATAAAGACAGAATCTTCATGTAGCCCATATGTTATGACGACATTAGATGTTGACGCATCTTCCCACATGATCTCCCCACGCTTGGTAGTTAGGGAACTGAATCCTGGTTATGACTCCTGTCTTTGCGTTTCTGGATCAAGAAATCACACAAATCAGCGATATTAGCAGAAGAAGAAGGCTTATTCTGCCTTTTTACATCATTAGGCCTATGGAGATTAGGAACCAGAATACTTTCTCTGCCATATGAGTAGAGCAGTTCAGCCATGTGAGTAGCACATGATCCATGAGGAGCGTATCTATCCACAAACCGAGCCTTCTTTACGCTGAGGGGCTTGACCTGGCATAATCTGGAACTTTGCTCAGGCTGGCGTAAAACTGAGGAAGTCCTCAATTGGCCATCAGCATCTCGCGTATTTTGGAGAGCGGACAGATTCTTCTCTTGATGGCGTAAAGGCCGAGAGGTCGAAAAATTCGCCACTTGTTTTTCCTTGCGATTATTGCAGGGACCATCTGCCTCATTGCAGAGAGAAGGTATATTTTTACGCGTAGGGCACGGAGTAGACTTCTGGATTAGCACTGAGTCATTGACAGAAGCTTTGTCTGCCACGTCACAGACGGGAGACAGAATTTTACACGCAGGACGTGGAGTAGACTTCTGGATTGGCACTGAGGCATTGCCAGAAGCTTTGTCTGCCATATCACAGACGGGAGACAGAGTTTTACGCGCAGGGTGTGGAGGTTGCGATGCTACAACCTTGTTGGTCGGAGTGAGAGAGTCCACAGGAATGGTAGAGGATGTCCGGGGAATCCATACTTTATGCAATTTCTTGCTGTCTTGGACAGAGAGGGACTGAGAGCTACCCCCAGCTTGAAGCATGTCTTCGTAAGCTGATTGGTCGAATTGGATGACCAAGGTCTTCTTCGTTGATCCTACGGATACAACATCGTGTTGAGCTATGGTTTTCTCGTCAGATGAGAAGGTTCGATCCCCAATAGTGTCACCATCTTGTGTTTGATAATAAACGAAAGAAATAAAACTAGGTTTATACGAAACCCTTTCTTTGGTTTACAAACAAGAAAAAAAAGTATAATTAATCCTATACGAGGATGTTAAGTACAAAAGTTTGATTCTAGGGAAATATTGCTATAGGAGTCTGATCTGCGGTCGATCACTTTGTCCCTTGGACCACACGATAACGAAGAAGTGTTATAGAAGACAAAAATAAAGCTTCAAAGACTGCAGGAGGGATTGAACTCTCGTTGCCAAAACCTCTCTATATGTGCTCTCTTGACCTTGGTTTTTTTCTCGACTTTTCCTGACCTCTCCACCTCTGGACCCTCTTGATCTCTCCACCTCTCGACCCCTGGACCTCCGTGGACGGAGGTCTCTATTTATAGAGTTCAGCTACCGTCGGCGTAGAAGCCGAATAGGAGAACTGCATCTTTTATGCGGCGGTTACAATAACTGCTACCCACGTATGAATGATCTTCTGAATCGGCGTGTGACGCATGTCCCATTATGAGGTAATGCGTATAACTGCTCGTCGAAGATCACGGCATACAAGCCACGTAGATAACTGCCCCTCGCGTAGAGATGATTGGCATAAAGGCCAAATAGCTGTCTCGTTCGCGTAAAAGCCAAATAGTTATTATGTTGGAGTAGAAGCCAAGTAGCTGTCATATTGGCATAAAAGCCAAATATCCGTCATGTTGGCATAGAAGCCAAGTATCTGTCATGTTGGCATAGAAGCCAAGTAGGCATAGAAGCCTGATGCTTTGCAAATATAGCCTAATTTGGAGTAATTCGAGGAGATAGCATACAGCGTGCTCCTATAGCTGAAAATAGCCAGGTCGGCATATTTTGCGGGGATGGTGATGTGGACGTATTAGCCCTAATTATAGCTCACCCGGTCTTTGAAAGTAGAACCAAATCTCGTGCATTAAATGTAGAGATCTGCCCCCATCATGCGCATTAACTGCAGAGACGTGCCTCGAGCTCTGTACGAAGGATAGCTTTTGACGTGGCGGTTAGTTTCGTCTCTTCCTGAGCGTAAAAGCTCACTTCTGCCTATGTAAAATAGGCAGCATATTCCTTGAATGTGTAGACGACGTCTTATATCAAGGTTGGTGTCACTAAATGATAGTTTGGGGCTCTGTGCAGAATCATCATAACAGCCGTTCTCTCGATCGTCGTGCAGTCCTCTTTGTCAGGAGTCAGGTTCACTGCTTGATCTGACAGGTTCATTCGAGGAATACGAAGAGATCCTCGTACAACTTTCCGCTGCATTAAAAGCAAGCAGGTTTTACGCCAAAGTGACGATGTAGCAACCTTTTTACGCTGAAGCAGTCTAGAAATACTGCATTACGCGGGCTACTCTGGAGTTATGTTTTACGCTGAATAGCGTGGAAGCTCTGCTGTATGTCGATGGCTCTGGAGTCATGTTTCACGACACCCAGTGTTGGAGCTCTGTTTTACGCGGGCTTCCTATATATTGATGGTTTTACGCTTATGATTCTCCAGCGTATTTTTTATGCTTCTACACAGAGCAGATCTATGATTTTATGCTAAAGAGATTTTACGCTCGAGAGGCTACAAATCTACGATTTTACGCTCAGAGGCTATAAATCTACGGTTTTACGCCCAGATGCTTTTACGCTCACGAGCTTTTACGCTCAAGAGGCTACAAACCTACGATTTCACGCTCAGAGGCTACAAATCTATGATTTCATGCTCGGAAGCTTTTTACGCTCAGAGGCTACAAATCTACGATTCTACGCTCGAAAGCTACAGACGGCCAATTACAAGGGTTTACGCAGAAGATGCTCCTTTTTGGCTACAAAGCATTCCAAGTCCCTGAAAACACACAGAGTTCAGCATTGAAGATGACTCTTCTTCTTGGACCATTTTGGAAGTTCATCCAAAGTCCAGTCAGAATACTTTACAAAAAGTTCAAGTATGGCTTGGTCGACAAAAATTTCTCGCCTTTTTCAAAGGATTTTCGAGAAAACCATTCGTAAAGATGATGATCTGAACAAGAATTCTTCACATCAGAGAAGTGACAGTTCAGAACTCTACGCAACTCCTCGTCCAAAAATAGCATGACAGTTTGGATCTTCAACTTAAATGCTAAGGAGCTTTCTACGCGTCTTCTGTTACGCGTAAAAGATGGGACGAGATCAGATACTCTTTTATTTGAGTCGGCATAAAATTATTCAGATGTGCCGAAGTTGCACACTATTCAGACTCTCTCACAGCAAATATGGCAAATCATCAGATGCATAAAAGAAGACAAATTTATTAATCATGATTACATATGATGGAAATCCAGTCTACAAAGGGTTTGTCATCTTCATGATTACATATGATGGAAATTCTTTTTCTACAAAGGGTTTCTCATTTTTGTTTAAGATCACACCAAGAATCTGTTTTGCCAGGTTCTCATATTGGTGTAGATCTTTTTCGTCTTCTACAGCAGTTAATCGGCTTCCGCAGCCGATTAACAAAAAAATGATTAATGGCGAGAGGATACAAAATTGGACATGTATCAATTTCGTAAGCCCACCCTCCATACGCCATGGCAGACATACCCTAGAAATTGTGTTAGGGGTTCAGACCCAACACAATACAGGAAGACAGGGCCAGACTGCCTACCATCGTCCAGCGCCATAATGCGAGAAACTACAGCTTGCAAGCTGTGTGGTCCAATACGACCCTTTCTCTCTCCTGGACGAATCGTCATATAAAAATCGCTGATTATCCCGAGCAAAGGAAGCTATGATATCCTTCCATGATCCATCGTTGCAGAGGACATTTGCTCGAAGATGCCTCTTTTTATGGCTCCTTACATGCTGGAAGAACATGATCTTCTTCTTCCTCAAGTCAACCCGATGAAGCTCGGCAACCATGTCTCTCTTTGTGGTGAAGGAAGTATGAAAAAAACTGGTTAACCCATTTGCCTTTATATAGGCAAAGGAGAACACACCGAATCCCAACAAACTCCTAAAAATTTGCCGAGAAATCAGCCTCACGGAACGAGTCAAACTTGACCGTTTCATGCTTCATTCAAAGTGTTTCAAATTACGAGGAATTTGAAAACTTTGAAGGGGGTCTTGTAGAAGCATGAAAAATAAGCTGGGGAATCATACGCGTAAAACCCTCGACATGCAGGAAGCCCGCATAAAATAGAGCTCCAGTATTGGGTGGCATGAAACATAACTTCAGAGCCATTGGCGTACAACAGAGCTTCAATGCTAGTTCAGCGTAAAACATAGCTCCGGAACAACCCGCATAATGCTGTATTTCCATACTGCTTCGGCGTAAAAAGGTTGCTATATCGCCACTTTGGCGTAAAACCTGTCTGCTTTTAATATAGCGGGAAGTTGTACGAGGAACTCTTCGTATTCCTCGAATGAACCTGTCAGACGAAGCAGTAAACTTGACTCCTGACAAAGAGTACTGCACGGTGATCAAGAGGACGGCTGTAATGATGACTCTGCACAGAACTCCAGACTGTCGTCTAGTGACGCAACCCTTGATATAAGACGTCGTTTATGCATTCAAGGAATACGCTGCCTATTCTACACAGGCAGATGTGAGCTTTATGCTCAGGATGAGACGAAACCAACAGCCACGTCAAAAGCTGTTCTTCGTACAGAACTCGAGGTATGTCTCTGCAATTAATACGCGAGATGGGGGCAGATCTCTGCATTTAATGCACGAGATTTGGTTCTACTTTTAACGACTGAGTGAGCTATAATTAGGGCTAATATGTCCACATCACCATCCCTGCACATTATGCCAACCAGGCTATTTTCAGCTATAGGAGTACGCTGTACGCTATCTCCTTGAAATACACTGGCCTGGCTATTTTCAACTATAGGAGTACGCCGTATGCTATCTCCTCGAAATACGCCAACTCAGGCTATATTTGCAAAGATGCGTGGTAAGGCTATCTGTCCCAGAATACGCTTAAAACCTCAGTCAAAGAAGGATAACTGGCTATCTTTACGCTGGTTACCTATCCATGCAGCATCAAGCTTTACGCAGAACTTGGCTTCTACGCCAACATGACAGCTACTTGGCTTCTACGCCAACATGACAGCTACTTGGCTTCTATGCCAACATGACAGCTACTTGGCTTCTACGCCAACATGACAGCTACTCGGCTTCTACGCCAACTTGATAACTATTCGGCTTCTACGCCTACTTGGCTTTTACACCATTAGAACAGCTATTTGGCTTTTACGCCAACGAGACAGTTATTTGGCTTTTATGCCAACCATCTCTACGCAAGGGGCAGTTATCTACGTGGCTTGCATGCCGTGATCTTCGATGAGCGATTATACGCATTATGTAAACCCCCTGATTTTTCAGGAATTTTAAAATTAATTTTTCACAATTTTTCAGGAATTTTTCTGGGTTTTTTAACAAATTAAAACCAAGGTATTTTGAAATTAAATGATTTTTAAATGATGTTAAATAATATTAAAATACTATGAAAATAATATTTTTATGTGTAAAATGAAAAATTAGACATAGGGTAATTTTTCGGGAATTTATTAGATCCCGGAAACATTTTTAAAGACCTAGAAACTAAGTTTTAAATAAACCAAAATAAACCCTAGAATTAAACCCGGTTCAATTGAACTAAACCAACCCGAACCGTGCTAAGCCGAACCGAACCGAACCCAAATTCTTAACGGGTCAGGTCGGATCCGAATTGAACCCGACCCGGACCCGTTAACCCGCTAGACCTAAAATCCTTAACCACCCGGCCCCTCGTCTCCCCTCCGCCGGCTGAACCGCCGTGGCGCCTCGCCTCCCAGCCGCTCCGGCTCCTCCGCACCCGCCGTCGCTGTCGCTTCCCTTCCCGCCTCGTCGCCTCCCGTAACCGACGAAACAGCCGCCCCGCTCAGCCCCGATCTCCCTATAAAACCCCATCTCCTCCGCCAGAGCCCCCGACCCCGGCCGCCTCGACGCTAACTACCACCCACCGTCGTCTCCACGCAGCGCCTCCGTCTCCTCCGCCTCTCTCTCGTCCCAGCAGTTCCGATAACCTCAGCCCCTCCTCCGGCGAAGCCCCAGTACCCCAGCCCGTCGCCTCGCTGCAGCAGCTCCGCCTGAGCCGCCGTGCCCCAACCTCGGCCAGCTCCGGCCGCTGGAACCCTAACCCTAGCTTCGTGTCGAGTTGTGTCGCCTCGCGGACACAAGGAGATTCAGTTTCCGCGGAGCCCTGTTCACGTACTATTTTCTCTCTCCTCGTTGCCCCATTTTCTGTTCCGTCTGTTGTGACGCGAACACTGCGTGACCCTCTCGATGCCCGTGCAACCCGCTCGGTGTGTCGCGTCCTGTAGCGATCGCGAACCGCGATCCAAAAAAAAAAATATTAACCCCGTTTTCCCCCGGAACTGAGTGTGCCCCGCCAAACGGGACAACTTGGTCGCTTGCGGTCTTCACCGAAAGGTGCTCGCCATTGATACGGACGTACGGGATTTCGCAGAAGTTGATTTGGATGTGCGTGCACACCGGAATCAACGCGTATCCGACAACGCCCCATATCGGCCATATTTCCGAACACGTTGTAACTTTGTGTACATACGTCGGATCGAAAAAAAACTTGCGCCATCGGACTCGTAGCAATACGCTGGTCCTGTGACCCAAGTTTGGTTCGATTCTGAGAACGTTGACAAAATTACGTATCGTGGGCCCCACGGCTCCGCTTGACGGACGATTTTGTGATCAGCTCATCGAAATCTAATTCTGGAAGTTCCGTTGGGTTCATATCATCGTTCTGGACTTGTTGACACTAAGTTAGACAAATTTGGAGACCATTGTTTTTGACATATTTTTCGGTGCGAACCGGCCTACATGTGGACCCCGCTTGACCAGAAACTGTCATTTTTGCCCCTATGTCCAAATTGGACTCAAGGACAGGCGTTTCTAGCTATTTGATATTTTTTGAATCTGATGGTGATGTTTATTTCAGCAACCGGAGGACTACCTGCAAATCTTGCTGCTGCCAGAGCTACAGTTGAAGTCAGAACCACAGGCAAGTGTACCTTGCCAACCTTGCAGTTCTTATTACATAGTATTTCCTTAACTTATTTATATGTTGTACATGCTTAACCTAGGACCGTGTGACATTACTTAGCATTCGAATAATATTCGGGTGCCAACACCGTACGTGGAGTTGTGTAACGTCACCTAGAAGTGGATATCGACACCCTTTACATTCTCGTGCTTGCAATACCAAGTACGTTATACCCAGGACACCTGACACTATTCATGAGACAAAATCTTCCTGAGATATTCATGGTGATTCTGTATAGGATACAGATTTTATGACATATACTTTATTCATATGCTTAGATCTTATTTTGACTTGTTGCATTAGTTTTGATCTTGCGTGTCATGGACATGAGACATCGTGAACTGTGACGTGAGATTACATTGGGTGGGGAGAGATTTACCATACAAAAGGCTGATTAAATATATATAATACTTTAATAGAAGTGCCTTAGACTCTGACACAGAGCTTTGGTACCGTACTGGCCCTTCGAGAGAATACTGCTATAGGTTTCTCCGACACAGATCCTATAGTAGTCTCAACCCGAGTATGACTAAAACTCTCATTTGTATATCACTTAGCTGCTTATATAGTTTACCCTATTGTTTCATTTATTGCTGCACTATTTTTATTTTGGCATGAGTTATTTTGTACCTTGCTATGTCCCCTGAGGACCTGGATCTGGATTATGTCCCCAGGGTTAGCAGAGGATATCTATCCTGAGGTGTATGGAACATGAGCACTTCTCGGAGCAGTACCAGAACCTGAGGACGAGGTGATCGCTGAGGATTTTTCCTGAATATCTGCTTCTTCTATGCTCAGTCTTGATGCAATTAAAACTCTTATAATTCTTGTTTAAGTGAACAATTGTAACAGACTTATTATCGGGTTGTTCCCCGATTTTATTTACTTGTGACTGATGATGTTTATTTTCTTTTGTTGATATTGCTGTATTTATTCTTTGGATGAGATTAGTAGACTCTTATTGTGGTATTACAGCTTAAGTACGCCTCGATGGATCCATTAAATTGGGTTTGTCCATCGGTGTGTGCTGCTGGCCATTGCCACGTGTCTAGTTCCTCGATATTTTAGGACTGGGGTGTGATATATTACCTCATAATGGGACACACGTCATACGCCAATTCAAGAGATCATTCATACATGGGTAGCAGTTATTATAACCGCCGCGTAAAAGGTGCAGCTCTCTCCGCTGTTCGGTTTCTACGCCGACTGTAGCTGGACTCTATAAATAGAGACTTCCGGTCATGGAGGTCCAAGGTCAAGACACAGCGGGCGAAAGGGAGGAGAACAACAGAGGTCAAGGTCAAGAGAGCATATATAGAGAGCTTTGGCAACGAGAGTTCAATCCCTCCTGCAGTCTTTGAAGCTTCTTTTTCGTCTTCTACAGCACTTCTTCGTCATCGTGTGGTCCAAGGGATAAAGTGATCGACCGCAGATCAGACTCCTATAGCAATATTTCCCTAGAATTAAATTTTTGTACTTAACATCCTCGTATAGGGTTAATTGTACTTCTTTTTCTTGTTTGTAAACCAAAGAAAAGGTTTCGTATAAACCTAGTTTCAATTTCTTTCGTTTATTATCAAACAGAGTTCATTATTATATTCGTTCATTTACCGTCGATATCGTTATTATTGTTTCTCATCTTTCTTATTTCGGAGAGATGGATGCTCGCGCACGATGATTTTCTCCAGGAGCAGATCCTAGCCAAGACGGAAGAAGGTATGATTGATGTGATATTTTATGAGAAGATGGTTACCCTTAGTAGGGTAGGTTGATTAGTTATTTCTTGTTGCTAGAGTTAGTACATACTATTGGCGTAAGAATTAGACATAAAAGTAGAGACTTAAAACTAGACCCTACCCTTACTTAAGGTATAGCATCGATTTGTATGTATTAGAAGCTAGAAAGATTGTTTGATTCTAAGGCCCTAGAATAATTTGGGAAAGACATAGCTAGATACTAGGGTTAGTTGTAGCCCCGTGATAATGATACAAGGAATTAGTTGTAGCCTCATGATAGTGATATAAGGAACAATATTATGAACTCAAGAAGGCAAAATTTTAGACTCTCTTCTAGAAGAAGATTAGCTGATATCAATGAAACTGAGGCATGAAATAACACTTTAGGTAGCAAACCATAGTAGTTAATCCCTAGTTGCCTTGTGAATTCCAGTATCAGACCTAGATTTTTTTGTATTACCCTTTAGATAATGATGATTATATGACTAGGCAAAAACAGATAGGTATATTGCTAGACTAGATTACTAGACCCAATATTGGATGACGAGATAACTTGAGTACTACAATATAGCTTTCAAATCAAATTAGATGTACTTGATTTATATTGGATTGCCAGTGTCTATTAGGCTCGTGGTTTCACCTTTGAAAACTTGATTAGTTAAGCTAGTATCTGAGAAAGACAAATGGCTTGAAGGATGAGAGTTTTGATAGATGTTATAGTCTTGAGTTAGATAGTGAATTGTCTATAATGGATGGCAAGTTGTAATAAAATGGAACCCATGTAGCTTGGATGAGGAATGTAAATAAAATATGGAAGTCATATAGGAATGATAAGCTAAATATTGTGGATTACACATTAACTACTTTGGGCCAGGGATTTAGATTTTGACTATTAGGGTGTAATCTTGTTTGACCAAATCCTTAGTAGTAGGTGGTTATATGGGAACATATTTTCAATTTACTTAGCCAGTGAATTTTTAGATTTTAGGATTAGTATTCTTATTATTATTGGTTACATTATATTTTAGGGTATTTAGAATGATTGAATAGATATTTATTACATAATTTCTATATTTTTTTATTATTATGTATTGAGTAGAGACTTATGTTGTATTTCATTACATATACTTCTCCTAGGAATTGTTTGAGTTGAGCTTCTAAATTAAGTATGACTGACTAGCTAGATTAGACTTGTTGCTGCTAAGAGCGATTGTAAGAAGTTAGGATGAAGGATTTTAATATGGATATTATAGGATGATGATATTATACCTATAAAAGAATGTTGAGATATTAACCGTCCTAGTTGCAGAAGAAGGTTAGGACATCGTTTGAGGTGAGGATCGAACCAACATCAGGTTCATGAGTGTTCCCAATGTGCCAATAGAGCCCAACAGATAGTGCAAAGGCCAACTCCACCGGTCCTAGGTATGTCCGTAGCATTGCTTGATAATTTATAGCTTATTATGTATTTATTTTAATTTCGAGGACAAAATTCTTATAAGTTGGGTAGATTATAAAATCTCTCGACCAAATTTAGGTCTACCTGGCTTAGATAGAGAGACTAGGGTTAGTTTGGAGCCACTTAGAATTAGAACATATTATTTTAGATTAATGTACACAATATTCGTATCACTTTGTGCACCTTACCGTTGCTTCGATATTTGGAGCGCTACACTAGCATTTGCTTCCAAACAAATTTTACACACTTTTCCTAGACGTACTAGCATTTCATTCTGACCTTTGTGTAACTCATAAATATTCTCTCTTGTGCTTTATTTTAGTTGCTCAATATTCGTTACAAACGTCCATTCTTAAATCCAAATAAATCTAACTTTGCATCTTTGTCCGTACCAATCAAAATTGGAGACACAATCTCGACCCGTTTTGTGCAACACAATTTATGACAATATTCTATTCTGAGTTTGCTACGTCCATGACACTTGTGTCCCACCCAATTTTAATCATATGCACTCCCAATTAATTAAAGAACACATTTTATACTAATTTTAATTAAATTGGTGTAATATCCCAACCTAACCCAAAACTAGACCCAACGCCAACCCAAACCCCCACTCACACCCTCAAGGTTTATACTAAACACTATACACCATTTTAACCCACTACATCACACCAAACATAGTATTTTTTCTCATCCAATCCCAAACCCTATTGTTTGTGTAATTTTCCAATTGTTAAGGAATTTTATGCAAAAAGTCAATGAGGTGTCCACCTCCTATTGGAGCCAAGCCATGAAGAACCCCCCTTCATTGTTGACCGGTCCACCTTATTTTCCTTCCATTTTGGGTGTACTTCATAAAACTTTTTTTCCCTTCATCAACCACACCCTCCATTCAAAACCAAAACAATCATAGCCCTCCATCCCTTCATGTAGAACCTTCCCCCATCCCTAGAAATGCACATGGTTGACCCTAATCCCAATGCCATCCTCCTCCTCTCTCTCTCCTACATACATACCTACTTTCTCTCTCCAAATAAACCACAGCCATCACCCTACCCAAAATCCTAAAACTAAACTATACCTCATTCTTCTTCATTCGGCCACCTCCATCTTCCTACTCCGGCCACCTCCCACTCCGGCCATCACCTCGCTGCCACCACAGTCCCCGAATTCATCCCCTGATCCACCTCTTCCTCTGAGCCGCCATCACTGCCACGACCACCTACATCCTCCGCGACAGCAGCTCCTTCCCCGACCTCTCCTTCTTTCCCGACTCCTCCGACCCTCCTCCTCCGGCCGTCTCCTTCCCACCACCACAACACCCCACCTCACCTCCCTTATTCCCCGACTTCCCCACCGCCTTCTCCGACCACCCATGACAGTCACCCCGCCACTGCAGCCATCTCCACCACTCCCATCACCGATGTCACCACCGCACCAGCATCATAATCCTGAATGCCACCATCATCTCCACCACTTCCATCACCATCACCACCCGACTTCCCTCTCCGCCCATCTCCACCACCACAGCGGCCATCTCCACCACTTCCTACACCATCATCACCATCACCAGTCCCCACGACCAGCCTCTCATCCGCCCATCTCCACCACTCCCATCACCGTCTCCATCACCAACACCATCATCACCATCACCAGCACCCCATCACCACCTCCATCCCTATGGCTACCGCCACCAATAGCATACCCTGCCACGACCAACCCGCCACCAGCAACCCACCAGCAGCCCGCCACCGCCACCAAGCCGCTGCCGCTGCGAGCTTCTGCATTTGCCGCTACTGCTGTCAGTGCTCCTGTTGTTGTACTGTGCACCCACCGGAGCACCTACCCTACCCGCCGGAGGCAGGCCGCCCTCGAGTCGCGGACGTGCATCACCCCCTCCTAGTCAATCATACCTAGGTTTGCATCGTACTCCTCCTCCTTGATTATTGCATGCATAAATATTGATGTGTGAAACATAATACCTTGTGTCTATATGTGCGTGTTTATATGTGCATAGTGGTTAATGTTAGTATTATTTCATAGAAAACTTGGTTATTAACATGGGATATATTTGTGTTGACCTAGGTGTTTAGACTAAAACTGTCCTTCGTGCACTAACCTAATATCTAAGACATGTGTCTAGTATTACACGTTATTTAGAATTGTAACATATTTTGGTAACTAATTGTCTCGCTGTGCATGGTATCTGAGGACATGATATACCCGTACATGGAGACCTAGATGGTTACCCATATCAGACGTGTCCTGAAAATCTTAGTAAGTAGGATACCTAGTACCCCTGTGTTAGAGGTGCAACTTAGCACATACACGAATCATAGCTATGACCGTGATTGTAATATATGAGAAATGATACCATAGGATGACTTGTAAAATGCAATGGGACTAGTAGACTAAGTGTATCCCTGACCCCTTGATCCTTGACTAGTCAACCTTAGCCAACGTTTTTAATTAGAACGTTTATTTGGTTTAGTATCTGCGTAACTCATGACGTTGCATAAGTTGTACTTGTGTACATGATTAACATAGTGTAATATAGTGATTGATAATTATTGTTATTTATTCATAGGCACCCAAGACGATTCTACCTTGGCTGCGATTTTCGGATCCTTACTTGTGCACACCAGAGTTCCAGGCAACTATACCTTGCCTTGTTGTACTATTTAAATTCAGTTATTATTTAGTTGCATATTTATTGTTTTAATATTATGTAACTGTGCACGTCCGAGAAAGACTCAGGTGCACTCAACGAAGGCGTTGACGTTAGGACTTGTGTCTGACCTAGTGTCTAGTGGACGCACCTAAAGTTGTAGAGTTATCGATATGACTCCCCAGGCCTTGACACGTATCATTGCACGTCATAGAGTGAGTTCATGTAGGGACGCGTGCTTCATGACTGACTGGCCATCAAAGTGAGCATAATGTGTGATGGTATTTAGCTTAGTTGTATATTTCTTTAGTGACTTGTATTATAGTACGAGATGTCCACGTCATATTCATGAATTGTACATTGGCATTGGGCGGAGAAGATAATTAGTAGGCGTATGGGACATACATTTGGCTACCGTAGTTTTGAGTAAACTACGGGGTCGTGATCCACAGTATTACCGGGTTATGGGCCATGTGTTACCCGGTTATGGGCTCAGTGTTACCCGGTTATGGGCGTATATGCTTGTTGATACATCCGACAGAGGTTACTAGCTGCGCGCTATCATGATCGGTGATGTAGTCAGCATATACTCCTGGCATCCAGTTTACAGCTAATGTCAAGTACTTAGCCTCTGGCTCGACGCTACGCTTTATACCTTTTACCTACCCATACATACCAAGGTTGTCTTCAAGTGCATTCCACTTAGCTGGTTAGTTCACCCTCGAGTTTACACAGTATTTACTTTATGGCATATACTTTTTGTATCTTGTTACGTCCCTCTAAGGACCTGGTTCCCTTCCAGGTTATTTGTGCAGTTTGCAGGATACTTGATCTAGTGGAGTATGGACATCATTGCAGGTATCTTTGCATTTTTAACTATTACAGTCATGTACTACTTTCTATTTTTTGTTCTTCTTTTATAGCCTAGTGTTTATAGGCCTATATTGTTCTTTTGGCCTATTCGAACGGATGTATTATTGGGATGCAGACTGATGATGTGTATCGTTCCTTCTTGAGATTTATTTACCATGGATTGAGATATAGTTTACTTTTGTATGCTAGAATTATATTATTGACTGGATCACTTAACCGTGGACAGCGTAAGTGTACTTCGTCGGGTCCACTAAATTGAAAATCCCTACGGAGTCGTACTAGCTGGCCATTGCCACGTGGTCTAGTCCCATGTATTTTGGGACTAGGGCGTGACAATCGTCAAATCTAGCCCTCATCTGATTCCACTGCCCAGTCGTGATCCGACCTTGGATTGGTTTTCCCAAACGATCACGGTCCTTCTGATCATTAATCGCATCCTGGACTAGCTTGGCAGCGACGGAAGGAAACATCTCCTCGATCACCTCTGTCACGCCCGTATTCCTAGGAATCGATAGTCGTCCCCCGGGCGTGACCGCCGTGCGGACCTAGGTTGTGCACCGCACAAGGCTCAGTATTTTGTTTCGCATAGCGAGCACATATTCAGAGTACGCAGATAAGTTGAACAAAGATTGAAGCATGGAAAAGTTCTCTTTTATTGATAATATGAACATCTATTACAAACTCCTTGAACTGAGTCATAAGGATTGCCTCTATGGGCTTACAAAAGTGTTGACACAAAATGAGATAGCAGTCCTGTACATTACATCCTTACTAAACTCAAAATATAAGACCTTGTGTCGGAACGACTGCTTTGCCACGAAGTTGCATGGTTACTTGGTGGCTAGCTTCTTCAAAATGTTTTCTTCAAAATGCTTCTTTAAAAGGTTGGCACGGTCGAGGCGTGCCTACAGCTTGGACTAGATTGGGGGTTTGTCTCCTGCTCCTCGCTCGGCTCTCCTTAGCGCGGGGAACCTGTTTCAACGAGGGTCAGTACATCAAAACGTACTGGTGAAGGCAAGCTAACCCAACTATACCAATCAACACGTTGTTTTAATGAAGCATGTATATTTTGTGGGTTTCTATCTTGCCTTAGTTCATTTTACAGCAAGAAATAGATATAGGAAATTAATGAAATAACCTGCCACCGCTCGGTGACATTTACCTGCCCGTCTGAATCACCTATACATTACTTACCATGCCTTCCCTGCCAAGAAGACACAAGTTAGTTGCAACAGGTTTAAATATACAAGGGGATCACTGGCACGTTGCCATAATGGATGGGCTAGTCTCGGGACGGAATGGCGTGCGGCACAGAGGATAGGAGGTACCACAAGCCACTCCATCCGAAGCAGGCGACTATCGTGAGTTCCGTCCAGATCGGATCGGTGCTAGTGCCCCAGCGACTGTCCGCAGGAACTAAGACCTTGTGCACAAGTTGTCCGTGATCAATGCAGTACACTAAGTTAGCATTTGAGGCAATACAGGGCAATATCAGGCACAGGGCAATAACAGGGCAAGACCTACTTTTGCATAGTCTTCCTGTTGAGTTATTGCATTGAAGATGAGTTCTATACATAGCACAATTTTAAGAAGAAATATACATTCTAACTTATATTTATGCATATGATGAACATTCCAAACGAGCAAGCATGTAAGTAAGTAACCGTTCACAAGTTTCATTTGACAAGCATAACTTTACCCAAGTCTATTCCCTTTATTATCTTGAAGTCTTTTAGTTATTACTTGATATCGTTTGATCGGGGCAAGCACGAACACAAGATTTAGATGTGAAGACTAGCAAGAAGGGCTAGCTAATCGGGTTGGTAGCCACTCACTTTAGTAGTTGGAAGGAAGAAGGAAAGAAGTGCTTTAGGAGTCCGCTCGAGCGACGCCTACTGCTGGATCACCTGTATTGCCACGAACAGCTGATCAGTACTTCATCCTCTCTTTCCGTTATCGAAATTTAAGTGCGGTCCTAAGAACGAAATTAATGAAATCTATCGAAATCGTTCAAGAAAACACAAGCAAATCTGAAACCAACTCAAGGCACGAAAGCAACAAGCGACAGCAAAAACTAGGCAACAAAAAAATACAGCAGAGAGGTCCCTCCTGACTCTGCCGCTAAGTCGATCCCGGGGGCACGGTCCACTGAATATGGGAATCGATTCCGAAGAGACAAATCCATAACGAGGATGAGTTCTTGATTCAATCTATCCCGATCGAACGATACCGTCTAGTATTTCTTAGCCGCGCTCCCCGAATAGGGGGAACGGGGCACCACATCCTACCCAACTAATTGGAAGTTTCGTCCCGAAACTTAAAGAATAGAACCTACCACTAGGAAATAATGAGGGGAACCTTTCCCTCATCTTTGTTTCAAGCTCCCAAGTAGATTCTTCGATAGAGTAATTCCGCCAAAGCACGCGCACTAGAGGAACCGAACGGGTCCGAAGCAGCTTTTCTTTTCTATCCAAAATTTGTACAGGTTGTTCGACATACGTCAAGTCGGGCTGAAGGTTCAGTTGCTCCAGGTCTACCACGTGGCTTGGATCGTACACATATTTTCTAAGTTGGGAAACATGGAATATATCATGTACGTCGGATAGGGATGGTGGTAGGGCAATCTGATAAGCAACTGAGGCAACCCGCTTTAGTATTTCGAACGGGCCGACAAATCGTGGACTTAGCTTTCCCTTCGCTCCGAACCTGCTGACTCCTCGCATGGGCGAGACCTTGAGGAATACCCGGTCGCCTACTTGGAACTCGAGCGTTCTCCGATGTACATCCGCATAGCTCTTCTGACGACTTTGAGCTATCTTTAATCTGTCCCGAATCAATCGGACTTTCTGGACGGTCTGCTCCACGAGCTCAGGGCTAAGTACTTGCCGTTCACCAACTTTGTCCCAACAGATAGGAGATCTACACTTTCGCCCGTATAATGCCTCATACGGCGCCATTTGGATGCTTGATTGATAACTATTGTTGTAAGCAAATTCGGCTAGAGGTAGATAAAGGTCCCAACTAGTCTTCGTGTCCAAAGCGTAGAGTCGCAGCATGTCTTCGAGGATCTGGTTGACGTGTTCTGTTTGGCCATCGGTCTGTGGATGGTAGGCGGAGCTGAATTTCAACTTCGTCCCTATTGCTGACTGCAGGCTTCCCCAGAAACGTGATATAAATCGACCATCTCTATCGGAGACTATAGATACGGGCACGCCATGGAGCCGAACGATTTCGTTGAGATATATCTGAGCTAGGCGGTCGGTACTCCAAGTAGATTTGATAGGCAGAAAGTGAGCTGACTTGGTGATTCGATCGACGATAACCCAGACTGCATCATCTCTCCGTTGCGTCCTCGGTAAGCGAACAATAAAATCCATCGTTATATGATCCCATTTCCACTCCGGAATAGCAAGGTTCTGAAGCTCTCCGCCTGGTTTCTGGTGTTCGGCTTTTACTCGTTGACAAGCCATGCAATGCGACACAAACTGCGCCATATCCCGTTTCAAGCCGTGCCACCAAAACGTCGTGCGAAGATCCCGATACATCTTAGTGCTACCCGGATGAGAAGTATAACTAGCATAGTGGGCTTCCGTGAGTATCTCTTGTCTGAGGGCCGCGTCGTTCGGAACGCACAGTCTCCCCTTTACTCGAAGCATCCCGTCCGTGCTTACCGCAAAGTCGGACGCCTTCCCTGCTGAGATAAGGGCATGAATCTTTTGCAGGAATGGGTCATCCTTCTGAGCGATCTTTACTTTATGTAACAAGTCGGGTTCGAGGCGCAGTTGAGCCAGTTGCCCCGTCTTCTTGTATCTAATCTTTAGAGTAATGCCCAATGATTCAAGATCTCGGCGCAGCATATCGTTGACAGGCAAGCTCCCTACGAACACTCGACTCAGTGCGTCAGCTACCACGTTTCCTTTACCAGGCGTGTATCTGATCATGATATCGAAGTCGCTCAGGAGTTCAAGCCATCGCCGCTGCCGAAGATTCAAATCCTTTTGAGTGTACAAGTATTTCAGGCTTTTATGGTCCGTATAGATTTCGCACGGTACACCATAAAGATAGTGACGCCACAGCTTCAATGCAAACACTACCGCGACAAGTTCGAGGTCATGCGTTGGGTAGTTTTGCTCATGAGGCTTTAGCTGTCTAGACGCATAGGCTATCACTTTGTCTCGTTGCATCAGAACATATCCCAATCCTTTACCCGAAGCATCACTGTATATTTTAAAGTCATTTGGTCCGTTCGGCAGAGTGAGAATTGGGGCAGAGACAAGACGCTATTTTAACTCCGTAAACGAAGCTTCACAGTCGTTCGTCCAAGTAAACTTCGCACCCTTCCGTGTGAGTTGAGTCAAGGG
This sequence comes from Iris macrosiphon, assembly GCA_036927795.1. Taxonomy (NCBI): domain Eukaryota; kingdom Viridiplantae; phylum Streptophyta; class Magnoliopsida; order Asparagales; family Iridaceae; genus Iris; species Iris macrosiphon. The sequence goes on from JAYESA010000004.1 coordinate 185,215,295, forward strand.
CAAAGCAATTCTAGCAAAATTCTGTATGAACCTACGGTAGTACCCTGCTAGACCAAGAAAACTTCGGATGTCGCTAGCTGACTCCGGACGTTTCCACTGTGTAATTGCTTCTACTTTCTTCGGATCAACTGAGATGCCTTCCGAAGAGATGATATGCCCCAAAAAGGAGATACTGTCTAGCCAAAATTCTGATTTGCTTAATTTGGCATACAACTTGTTGTCTCGAAGGGTTTGCAGCACCATCCGCAGGTGTCCTGCGTGCTCATCCCTAGTCTTCGAGTACACTAAGATGTCATCGATAAACACCACCACGAATTTATCGATGAAGGGCCTAAATACTTGATTCATCATATCCATGAATGCAGCAGGCGCATTCATCAGTCCAAACGGCATCACTGCAAACTCGTAGTAGCCGTAGCGGGTTCGGAAAGCAGTCTTGGGCACGTCTTCTAGTTTAATCTTCAGCTGGTGGTAACCCGAGCGAAGATCGATCTTAGAAAACACGGTTGCCCCTTGTAGCTGATCGAACAAGTCATCTAACTGTGGCAGAGGATATTTGTTTCTGATTGTGACCTTGTTCAATTCTCTATAGTTAATGTAGAGGCGTAGCGTTCCGTCCTTCTTCTTCACAAAAAGCACAGGAGCGCCCCAAGAAGACACGCTCGGACGGATAAACCCACGATCAAGTAATTCTTGGAGTTGGCGCTTTAATTCATTCAGCTCTGCATGTGCCATTCTGTACGGAGGTTTGGAGATTGGCTGCGTATTTGGAAATGTATCGATAGTGAATTCAATCTCTCGGGCGGCCGGCATGCCGGGTAGTTCGCTCGGAAACACATCGGGGAACTCTGTCTCAACGGAAGTAGACTCGACGTTTGCGTAGTCCTGCCGTGTGTCCCGAACCGACGCTAAGAATCCCTCGCAACCTGTGTGGAGCATTCGCCGAGCAGATTTTGCCGAAATCACCATGCAGGCCCTAGTCGCATCTGACGCTGGACTACTAGTGTAACAGAACTCGGCTTCTCCGGGCAGACGGAAAACCACTCGCTTCTCTGCACACTCTATAGTTGCTGCGCACGCGCCGAGCCAATCCATTCCCAAAATGATATCGTAGTCCCGCACATCAAGAACTAAAACATCAAGTGACAGCTTTCTCTCCCCAATACAGATATAACCGCCTAGGCATGCTGAACAGACAGGTATTTTTGTACCAGACGGGGTGCTAACGCTTAAATCTAAATGCAACGGAGTCATTTTCACATTGTTCTCCGTGGCAAAGTTTGTAGAAATAAAGCTATGGGTTGCACCTGAATCAAATAGAACACGAGCAGGTATATTATTGAAAAGTAAGGTACCTGACACGACGGTATCCGAAGCTAGAGCTTCTTCCCGTGTCATGGTGTAGACTCGGCCCTGAGCTTGATTACGCCCTTGCTGAGGCGCCGCTCGATTTGCCTGAGGTGCCGGAGTCTGATTCTGTTGTTGATGAGGCGGAAGGAGTGGACAGCTGCTAATTTGATGGCCAGGATCGCCTCATCTGAGGCAAGTGCCGAGCCGTTTGCGACAGACATTCTCGGTGTGCACTCTTCTATTGCAGTAGGTGCAACGCTGCCCCTGGTTTTCTCGCTGACGACCGCCGTTATTTTTACGCTTTGCAACGTTGTTTCCTCTATCGTTGCCTTGGCATTTGTGATTGAAAGTTTGCACAGCGCCGGCAGCAACGTGAGGATACTGCGGTTCGAGCGAAAGGGCATGGTTTAAGACTTCCCTCATCGTCTGATACTGCGGAACGACTACGTGCCCGTGGATGCCAGGACGTAGCCCTCCTTCGAATCGTCTGGCACGACTCGCTGCATCCGGTAGATAAGCGGTAGCAAATTTGGCCAGTTTGTTGAATTCTGCCGAGTATTGCTTTACCGTCATGCTGCCCTGCCGTAGCTGGACAAACTCGTTTTTTCGCTGACGGCATACAGGTGGGGGAATAAACTCCTCCTCAAATACGGCACGAAAAGTCGTCCACGCGATCGCCTCCTCTCCATGGCCAAGTTGAAGAGATCGTCGATGCACGTCCCACCAGTCGTGCGCATTGAGGCGGAGCAGTAATTGGGCACAGGTGACACGCTTGTCTTCCGGCACTTCTAGGAGAGAAAAATGATCTTCAAGCTCGGCGAGCCAATCTAGGGCCACGATCGGGTCCTCAGTCCCATTAAACGGCGTATTGCAGACCTTCTTGAAGTTACCAAAGGTGAAGGCAGTCACTTCCCTCTTCCTTGGCACTAGCGGTGTCTCGACTTCAAGTGCTGGCTGCTCCACCGGGGTAGCTGTCGTTGCGGCGGAATGGTTGGAGGCCAGGGTCTGAACAAGCTGCTGCAGGGTATCTACCTGCTTTTGTTGGACTGAGAGTCGGGCCTCAAGATTGCTCTCAAACTTGGCTTGGCAGGCATCATCCCTCTGTCGTTGCTCCGTTAACATTTGCATCACCTGCTGAAGCGAATCTGCTCGAGACATGCCCCGTTGGCTCCGAGAGCTTCCTAAAGTTCCGGAACTGCTCTCCTGAGTCCTTGTCTCGCCTGGCGGTAGCGCTGATGATTGCGCTTGCGCCGTTCCTTGGAAAGAAGGTAAATTACATCAGGATCATAATGTATTATGGGCTTATTGCATGAACGTATCTCATTTTGGTCTTAACGAGTTCAGGAGTTCGTACAGGGATTTATCGTTAAAGGAACTTTTCCCTTTCAAGAGTCAAAGAAACTTTGAAGTTGTGCTCTGATACCAACATGTCACGCCCGTATTCCTAGGAATCGATAGTCGTCCCCCGGGCGTGACCGCCGTACGGGCCTAGGTTGCGCACCGCACAAGGCTCAGTATTTTGTTTCGCATAGCGAGCACATATTCAGAGTACGCAGATAAGTTGAACAAAGATTGAAGCATGGAAAAGTTCTCTTTTATTGATAATATGAACATCTATTACAAACTCTTTGAACTGAGTCATAAGGATTGCCTCTATGGGATTACAAAAGTGTTGACACAAAATGAGATAGCAGTCCTGTACATTACATCCTTACTAAACTCAAAATATAAGACCTTGTGTCGGAACGACTGCTTTGCCACGAAGTTGCATGGTTACTTGGTGGCTAGCTTCTTCAAAATGCTTCTTTAAAAGGTTGGCACGGTCGAGGCGTGCCTACAGCTTGGACTGGATTGGGGGTTTGTCTTCTGCTCCTCGCTCGGCTCTCCTTAGTGCGGGGAACCTGTTTCAACGAGGGTCAGTACATCGAAACGTACTGGTGAAGGCAAGCTAACCCAACTATACCAATCAACACGTTGTTTTAATGAAGCATGCATATTTTGTGGGTTTCTATCTTGCCTTAGTTCATTTTACAGCAAGAAATAGATATATGAAATCAATGAAATAACCTGCCACCGCTCGGTGACATTTACCTGCCCGTCTGAATCACCTGTACATTACTTACCATGCCTTCCCTGCCAAGAAGACACAAGTTAGTTGCAACAGGTTTAAATATACAAGGAGATCACTGGCACGTTGCCATAATGGACGGGCTAGTCTCAGGACGGAATGGCGTGCGGCGCAGAGGACAGAAGGCGCCACAAGCCACTCCATCCGAAGCAGGCGACTATCGTGAGTTCCGTCCGGATCGGATCGGTGCCAGTGCCCCAGCGACCGTCCGCAGGAACTAAGACCTTGTGCAAAAGTTGTCCGTGATCAACACAGTACACTAAGTTAGCATTTGAGGCAATACAGGGCAATATCAGGCACAGGGCAATAACAGGGCAAGACCTACTTTTGCATAGTCTTCCTGTTGAGTTATTGCATTGAAGATGAGTTCTATACATAGCATAGTTTTAAGAAGAAATATACATTCTAACTTATATTTATGCATATGATGAACATTCCAAACGAGCAAGCATGTAAGTAAGTGATCGTTCACAAGTTTCATTTGACAAGCATAACTTTACCCAAGTCTATTCCCTTTATTATCTTGAAGTCTTTTAGTTATTACTTGGTATCGTTTGATCGGGGCAAGCACGAACACAAGATTTAGATGTGAAGACTAGCAAGAAGGGCTAGCTAATCGGGTTGGTAGCCACTCACTTTAGTAGTTGGAAGGAAGAAGGAAAGAAGTGCTTTAGGAGTCCGCTCGAGCGACGCCTACTGCTGGATCACCTGTATTGCCACGAACAGCTGATTAGTACTTCATCCTCTCTTTCCGTTATCGAAATTTAAGTGCGGTCCTAAGAACAAAAGCAATGAAATTCATCGAAACCGTTCAAGAAAATCCAAGCAAATCCGAAACCAACTCAAGGCACGAAAGCAACAAGCGACAGCGAAAACTAGGCAACTCAAGGCACGAAAACTAGACGGAGGAGTAGTAGACTCCGGCCTGGAATTGCTCGTCCCAGGAGTACTGTCATGAGGAGGTGCAAGTGGTCGAAAGGGTGGAGTATTGCTCGTCCCAGGAGTGCTCATCCCAGGAGTACTGTCATGGGGAGATGCAAGTGGTCCGGTCCTAGTACCCGGTACCGAAGGAGTGCTGTCGCTCGGAGCACGGTGTCCTCTACATGCTCTTCTATGTCTGAACCCTCCGTGTCGTCCTGTCATAACTGATAACAAGATATGATGATAAAACAAATATGAAGATATATAACCCTAGTACCCGGTACCGAAGGAGTGCTGCCACTCGGAGCACGGTGTCCTCTAGATGCTCATCTACATCCTAACCCTCCGTGTCGTCCTGTCATAACTGATAACAACATATGATGATAAAACAAATATGCATATATATATATATATATATATATATATATATATATATATATATATATATATATATATATATATGTATATAATACGAACAAAATTAAATGAAGAAAATAAATAAATAAAATCTCACAGTCATAATAGAATTACACACAAAAAGTCTAGATAACCAAAAAGTCTAGAATTTTGGTAATAATATCCAAGAAGTCTAATCTAGAAAAATATAGTACATGTCACAAGACTAAATGGATTTAATTTTATTTTTAATTCTCTTCTAAAAATTTATCTTCTACGTTATCCTTGTCCTCCTCTTCCTCGGCCTCGTCCTCCTCTTCTTCACTTTTGTCTACTTCGTCTTCCTCTTCGAATAATTTTACATCTTCAACACGATGAGCCGTATAATGAGGAACTTCCGTTGAGTCCACCTCTACAATATTTGTTACAAGAGGTAGCTCATCCTCCTGATAAGCTATTTTGTCAACGTCCACCTCTACAATATTTGTTACAAGAAGTCCTTAGGCAACTTAGCCCCCTCCGACATGATCTCTATAATCAACTCCATCAGTCAGTTGTAGCATTCTTGCGACATGTTAAAATTGGACTTGATGCTTAACAGTCCTGTAACCACCTCCAACGGTGAATGATCCTCACAACCAGGATATAATGGAGTCCTTGCATTTTCTAGTAACTCCATAAACTTTGCAGCATCGGCATTCAGTGCCTCCTCAGCTGTATCATGATTGTCCGAATCAAAACTATGCCCGGTAGCGTCAAAAATCATGTTCATGCACCCGTCGTCGTAATCAACGTGTTCGTGGTTATCCATATACGGCTCCACATAGGGCTTCAGATCTGATGCTTAAGACACAAGTTCTCCGTGTGAGTCCACTGATAGTAATTCAGCGTAAAATCTCTCGAGTACAAATGATATGTCACATCCACTTCTGAGTGATATTTCAAGTTGCGACATGTCACACACGAACACTTAATTTTGGTGCCGTCCATGTACTGAGGGAACACCTTCACGAACTACAGAAATGGTTGTACACCCTCTATGAATTCATCCCGCACACCGCACATGTCATCAGGATGACGGTTGTACATCCACGAACGATGACGCAGGTAGTAATTCATCTCTAGATACTTCTAAAAAGATGAATAAACATCGTTCAAATATATATCGTTCAAATGGAGGCAAAGATGAATTAGAGGCATTTATTTACTCCTCTCAAAAAATTATCTGGAAATATATTTGCAAACTGTAATAGCCTGAAAAGGCTTGCAGAAGTAAAATTTCTTTTCAGAGATATGAACACGTGGACACTCACATACTCAATATACTCACGTGTATCTTGACCTAGCTAGATACCTAATAAGAAATAGGTAAATAAACCTATAAGCCATGAGACCTTTGGCTCTACCATACACTCTGGTGCTGAAAGTCATGAGACTGAAATATGAAGGAGAAGAGAAGACTTATGTCTCATGGCTTCAGGTACCAGAGCGAAAAGTAGAGCCAAAGATTTCAAACTCTAGTAAATAGATAGCTCATACAAGTTAGCTAATACTAGAGTTACATTAGTATCAATATACTAATCTCTAATATCACAAAGCTAGTACTATAGCCTTGGTACTAACCTACACATATCCTACATTGTGACACTACACTCATGACTTGGTATTACATTACTATCAATTACTTCCAAGTTATCTAGATACATAACTTACATTATATGTATAGGCATCACATAACCACATACATATATATATATATATATATATATATATACCCCTAAAGCACAGACACTAAGACACTCACTAATACTTGGTTTGAACACTCCTACATCCACTCACTAAACACCCTCTCAAACTAAATATATATAAACACTCACCAACAGATATCTATATACATACTAAATTAAATACTAAGCACATTTCCCTTAACTGCCTGCAATGCCCATACCTAAGCTTCCCCCTCTTTACCTGGCACACATACACACAAACCAAATTCCAACCTACACTAACAGTCCTTGTACTGAGCACACCCTTACTGGAAATGATCTGATACCAAACCTCATTCCTATACTACCTGACACTAAGTCACACAAACCAACCTACTCTTGAACACCCAAAGACTGATACACTATAGTGCAAACACTCAACACACACACTAATGTATCTAACTAATAACTAAAAGATAACGTATACTAACTTACATCATGTATATATCCATAGAACATGTACACTTATGCAATATCTGATACTTAAATACTCGTACTGTCCCTAACTTGCAATTGATATTACACTCCAAGATATCCTACCTTGATACACATCCTACACTCTGAAATATAACCATATACTTATATTCGTGGTCATGCAACATAAGTCCAAATCTAAGTACGAAAATTAATTTTTTTTTTACTATAATAAAATCTAAACCAAGTAAAAATTAAAAAAAATTATATTTAAAATAATAATTAAATACTAATTACTTGTTCATTAATTAATACTAAAAAAATTTAATTTTTAGTATTATAGCAAAACAGTAAAGATTTAGGGCAATTGTCTGTGTGTGTGTTGAGTGTCGTGTCTCTACACCCACCATGAACAGTGTCGTGTCTGTGTGTGTCGTGTCCGTGTTTCTGAGAGAGAGATAGGTTTAGGGTTTACCTAGAGGTGGTCGGAGCTGTGGAGAGGTCGTCGGAGGGGAGGAGCTGTGTTGAGGGAGCACTAGGAGGGAGGGGAGCTATGCCGGAGGGGGGGGCAGCCGCGTTCGAAATTTTGGGTGATCGAATGGGGGAAAATGAGAAGGGCAGCCAAATCCTATATTAAATAAATTAGCGACGTCCAAAATATACGTCGCTAAACGTCGCAGATAAATAAAAACTTAGCGACGAAATAAATGTAGCTCAATGTCGCAGATAAATAAAAAAAGTAGCGACGAAATAAATGTCGTAAAACGTCGCTATAAAATAAAAATTTAGTGACGTTCAACGACCTTTGTCGGCGTATATTTTTTTACAATGAAATGATGTCGCTGAATGTCGCAAAAATGTCGCCATATATTGAAGCTTTAGCGACGTTCAGCAACCTGTACCGACGTATATTTTTACAATAGAATTGTTGTCGCTAAATGTCGCAACTAGCGACGTTTAGCGATACGTTTTATTGTAGTCGCTAATATTACAAAAATAAGCGACGTTAATATCTAGAGTCGCTAAAAAATGTCGCTAATAGCGCAGATTTTGGTAGTGTACGAGCGTTCCAGAAGTTCTCTTGAGAACTTTCTGGCTCCTGGGAGCAGATCGTCGATAGATGACGAATCTTGCTTTGAGCAACGGTGGTCTTCACCACCCCAGCAAGAATAATTTTTATTCTATATTTCTCTCCTCTTTTTCTAGTTGTAAACGTTCTATCCCAATTGCAACTGCGTTTGCAAGGAAGAATGTATTTTTGGTTCTTGAATTATGTGATTCAGAAGGAGTTGTAAATAGCTACTATATTATATAATTATATAGTTCTTCGTTTGATTGAGGTATATCAGAGAGGAAACTTTTGTGTGAACTCCTGATCTCGACTTCAACTTCTTGTTCTACCATCTTTGATTAAGCCTCGGGATATATATATATATATATATATATATATATATATATATATATATATATATATATATATATATATATATATATATATATGTGTGTGTGTGTGTGTGTGTGTGTGTGTGTGTATAAAAAAGGGATATGAGCCATAGGCTCATATTCCAAATGAGCCAATGCACATGTGGACCAATAGGAATGGAGTGTACTAGTGCATATGGATGCACATGGGATGTAGGAATACATTTCTATTGGTCCACATGTGCATGGCTCATATAGGAATATGAGTTTATGATTCATATCCCGTTTACCATATATATATATATATATATATATATATATATATATATGTCACTACTATTGCAAATGACGTATAGTCTAGTGGTTAAGACCGATGCATACGCTTCTTCAAAATATATATATATATATATATGCCACAATTATTCCATCCTCCACCATGACTAAAGTCTAAAGTAAGGAAACCTTTATTCTGTGATGTCACCTGCAAGTTAGTTTGGCTGTGTTCCACGAGATTCCACTCAAATAATTTGCGACATCCCTTTCAGGACGGCTCCAAAAAGAAGCAACAGCAGCAGCAGTGTGTGTAAGCAATCAGCCAATCATCTAACAACCACCATACTATTTAAGTTCATCCATCACTTGAAACCTCTTCATGCCACTACTGCAATCACACAGCAGCACTGATGGCTGCAGTGAGGAACTCCAAGCAGCAGCAGCGCAGAACCAAGTCCTTATGCAAGAGGTCGACCGAGATCGCGCTCAACATAACCAGGCTCTCCTTCCTGTACCTCTCAAGGCTGACTCTCGGCCGGCACAGGCCAACAAACAAACGGAGCGTGGAGGTACCCGTAGTCTTAGAAGAAGTACTCGAGGGCGAGGGCGAGGGCGAGGGCGAGGGCGAGCGGGTGGTGGAGTCGACCAGCACGACATCGAAGTATGTACTGATGGAGGCGGACGTCGGGGTTGACAGTCAAGCTGATGAATTTATCCAGAGGGTCAGGGAGAGGATTCGGGAATCCGATCCTGCAATTGGTAAGGAAGTTTCCAAGTGCCTCCCTCCCCCTCCTCCTCCTAGTTTCAGACTCCCTCGCTAGCTAGCTAGCTACTACTTCGTATATTTAAGATTAGCACCATCTTAGATAGATTACTACTGTACCCTTCTCGACTTGGATAATGCACCTAGCTGAACCTCTATTATCCTCACTCAGTGTATATATGGCACAATAAAAGTGGAGAGTAGTATCTGTGTGCGTATCTTTCTCGTTTTTTAAGATTAGCACGATCTTATATTATTGTACGGATAATGCACCTAAACCTCTCATTATCTTCATGCAGTGTATACATGGAATTAAAGTGGAGAGTAGACTCCTCTGTGTGTCTAGCTTTCTCCATTATGTGAATCATGTTTTATTATTTAAGAGAACCAGAGCATATTATGTTGGAGTGGGTAGAATTTTCAATCTATGTGAAGAATATCCCGGAGTGCTACGAGCGTCATCCGTGTGTCGGAGAAGCTCGGAGAGACGACGAGTGTCATTCGGGAGGACGAAGAAAATCGGAGAGCAGCGAGGAGCATTTCTGTCCAGCTAGTCGAGGCAGAGTTCGGCCCGAGTTCTGTCCGCTGGGGACAGAAGCTTGCTGTTTCGAAAGACTCGCTAACACCGACTCAGCCGAGTTCAGTCTGAGTTCGGTGTCGGAGGCTGAAGCTGATTTTTTTTGTGACTTTTATTCACAATTGGATCTTATCGTGCGGTCCAGATTAGTTGCGGGTTTGAGGGTTATAAATTAGGGATTTTCTAACCCTAATCCATAGTAAGAAAGATAGAAAAATGTGGCAAGAGTGCTTTGCAACATTGAAAGGAGAAAGAGGAATTGACGGTCGGTTCGAAGAGGAGATCGTTTCGGGTATTATTTCTCGTCATCTTCGATTCTTCGTGTGTGCGTGTAATCATATTTTTCATCTTCCAAAGAGTTGTGGTAATCTGTTTAGATCGGTGAAGAGTTTGTAGATGGAGTAATATTATATTCTAATAGTTGAGGCTTTTCAGGATTGGACTCCGATCGTCCTGTGGTTTTTCTCGCAAATATTTTTCACGTAAAAACGCTTGTGTCTGCGTTTGGTTCTTTTGTGATTTTTGGCATTTGGTTTGTGTTTCTTTTCTTCGGTTCTCTCGCAGGCTCTTTGATTTGGGGGAACAATTTTTCGAGTTGCGTTCCCAACATATTATACTTCATGCAATATATATATGGAATAAAAGTGGAGATCAGTAGACTTAAAACTATTACTATTTTGAAGTATTTTGAAGCAGGTTCAATTTGGAGAAAAAAATTTCAATCTATACAAGGGTGTAATGTATGGGATGACAAGTATTATTTTAAGCAGCTTGTTAGTTTTTTGTTGTTGTTTCAATGAATGTAGCTGAAACGACATATCAATGTATTCAATATCAATGTAATTTTTACTGCAAGTTATTAATGAAAAGCTATTTCCTTCCTACACTTTGTGATCAACTTTATGCTATAATGTGATTTCAATCTATGTTTAAAAGAATTACTAAAATGCAAGTTCTTGCTTAGTACAAGTGCAGTTTAGACTTGTATGACATTACGTCCAGTGGCGACTTAGCGATTCGACAAAATTGGGACATGACATGAGTCGTATCCTTTTTTGCTCTGAGAGCTTTTGTTACAACACGTGAGTGCTCCGTCCGGGAGAAGGGTGTAACGACCATTTCTGCTCAAGTGGAGAGCCGATTCAAACGGCACTAGTGCGATGTCACGCCCCAGTCCCAAAATACGTAGGACTAGGAATACGTAAGCATGTCAGCCGTATGTATATGGCGACTCCAATATATGGAAACCATAACACATACGTACATTGTATTATGAACAATAATTCACAAGTGGTATATAATTATCACAAGTCGCGATACGGAAACTTTTTACGGATACATGTTGATTCCGACGCACACACACGTCTAAATCAGTTTTCGCGAAAGTCCACACATCAGGATATACCATACACGTCTTTCGGTACAATTGGTACACGACGGGGCGGTCCCGTTTGGCGGGGGGCGCTCCGTATCACAATTTTCCAATATTAAAAAGTCAAGTTTTTGGTCAATTTGGAGGTCGAATAATTTTACACATAGAATAAATTAACAAAAACTAAAAGAACAAAAAAATTTCCGGTTATATGGAGAAGAAAATCTTTTTATTTGTTTTCGAAAATAATAAACAGGTTGATGGCAAATTGGGCATGAACATGGGATTTTGGATTCAAAATTCTGAACTGTTTTGGTCAGTTTTCCGGTCATTTTTTTGTCAATGTTTTGACCAATACGGGACACGAAAACTTGTCCCGCTTGAATAAAAATCCTAGAGGGTTAGGTTATGAACGTACACGAACAAACCTCTCGAGAAAATGACGAGAGATGAGAGAGATACATCACCTTGAAGATGGGGCAAAAACTGTGCACATGCGCGCGCACACGCGGACGCGGACGGCGCGGGCGGCGGCGCTGGCCGGCGGGGGGGGGGGGGGGGGGGGTCGACGTCCGCCAGAGGTCGCTCGCTGGGCGGCGGTTGTTGGGTTAGGGTTAGGGCTTGGTTGAGGGTTTGTGTATAGTTTATATGTAATATATATATGTGTATATATATAAGGGAGAGGGAGAGATGGGGAGAGCGGGGAAGAGGTTCTGTTGGTTTGGGGGTGGGGTTGTATAGGGATTAGGTTATTGATTAGGTCTTGGATTAGTCTTAGTTTGATCACTACCAGAATAAGCGGGATTAACAACATTTTTTAGCGACGTAAATCGCTAATATTAAATAAATCAGCAACTCCAAAGAATAACGTCGCTAGACGTCGCTAATTGGCGACATATAGCGACGTTTAGCGACTGTTATTCAGTTTTCAAAATATTAGTCGCTATAAATTTAATTAAGGTCGCTAAACGTCACTAATTTATTTTATTTAGCGATGTTTAGCGACTTATTTAGCGACGTTCCTCTTTTAGACATTTAGCGACGTATTTAGCGACGTCCAAGACGTCGCTAAATTAGCGACTTCTTTACTGGCGTCGCTAAACGTCGCTAATTTGTTTTATTTAGCAACGTTTAGTGGCTAACTTAGCGACGTCATGACGTGCGTCGCTAAAACGTCGCTAAATAAGTTTTATTTAGGGTTTATTCCCCCATTTCTTTCGATCCCTTTTCCAAATATTTTCCCCCCTCTCCCAAATATTTTCTCCCCCTTCCCGTGTCCCCTCCTTCCTCCAGCGACCCTCCTCCCTTCGGCGACGTGCTTCCTCCCTCCTGGCAACCCCCCTCCGGCCGCGTCCTCCCCCTCCGGCTCCCCTCCTCCCTCCGGCGTCCCCTCCTCCCTCTCGGCGACCCCCCTCCGGCCGCGTCCTCACGCCTCCGGCCGCGTCCCCTCCTTCCTCCGGCTTATCTTCTTCCTCTGGCTTCCCTCCTCGGTGAGCTCCTCTCTCTGTCTCCTTTCTCTATCTCTCTCTCTCTCTAACAAGACACAACACGATACGATACGACACTAACCCTAACTCTCTGCTGCTGATTTTATCTTGGAGTGTCCCCAAATGCAATGCCCTTCAGTTTTATTTATTGGCTCTCGATAGCGGTTCACTGTGCAGAGACTTGTTAGTGTTAAATTTTATTTTAAAGCACCTTATGACCTCATAAATTCTTCATATACTATGATAAATATCCTTTGGACATGCTTTCAAGCAGAGCTAAAAGAAGTAGATGATGAACTCAGTAGATGCTAGCTCCTTCCCCATACAAAATTTGTATACTCGAGGTTCTGGGAACTGTGTTCAGATATACTGTATGTTTGAATAGTATGTTGTGACTTCTTCATCTATTAATACAAAATTTAGTACATAAGGTTCTTAGACAAAATATTCATACAAATGCTGGATGACCACATCAAGATCATTTTTAAGGCTGGAAGCCTGGAACAACCAGGATGAATATGATTTTAGATATGTCTGGATTATATGTATACAATTGCTTGCAAAAGGGTTATATTGTGTGCGTGTGCGTGTGGAGGGCATGATTATAGCACTTGGCCATGTAAAACTGTTATTGTCTTGCGCCTATAAATTTACATAGTAGGCCCTTCTTGACGGTGATGCATAATTATGAGAAAGTTTCTTTTTAATTTGAAGCCTGCTTGTGTAGGTTATAGGTCTAAATGTTGCTACCTCTTGCCCTCTCTCTCTCTCTCTCTCTGCCTCAAGAATTTAAGAAATATTTATATACTCGCATGTGAGTGATACTCATGTGACTCACTCTGATACTAGCTCGTAGATGATATCTCGGACTACTGATGCGATTGGCTAGTAGATGATGAGTTGGCTATGCTCCTGAGACTCTTGCTACTCTGTTACTAAGCTGCTGTTGAACCTCTGCACTTTGTCACTGTACTGCATACATTTCGATATTGCTACTGGAAGTGAAGCTCACTGGTTTGGGTTCGTAACAAACTCGAACACACATACACACCCTCATTCCCGTGTCCGTGTCCGTGTCCGTGTGTCCGTATCAGTATTAGGGTTAGTGTCCGCATTTCTAGCATTCAGTAGGGAAAACAAGAACCATGATTAATGTTGAGAATCTGGCTCAACAATAATTGATTTGATTCATTTCAAGTACAATATACAGGAGAGGCTAGGTGCCCCTTCCTAGACATTTCCTGATATCTCCTACAAAAAATAATAAAAGAATAGGGCATCTTGACATTTACAATTGACCATTTTTGTCATCCGGGTGAAGCCTCGTTCTCCTGATGCATTTATGTGTGACGACTTGTCCTAACTAAGTTAAATTATAGTTGTCTACTTACTTTTTATGTGTGACGACTTGTCCTAACTAAGTTCATAATCACACTATATGTAATAATTTATAGGATACATACTGTATGTAATGATTTATAGGATACATACTGTCATTTTTGCAGAAGTATCTAGAAATGGATATGAATTACTATCTGCGTCATCGTTCGTGGATGTACAACCGTCATTCTGATGACATGTGCGGTGTGTGGGATGAATTCATTGAGGGTGTACAGCGGTTCCTGCAGTTCGCCAAGGGGTTCCCTCAGTACATGGACGGTACAAAAATTAAGTATCCGAGTGAGATGTCGCAACAGGAAATATCATCCAGAAGTGGAAGTCACATATCATTTGTACTCGAAGGGCTTCACGCCGAATTACTATCAGTGGACCGCGCACGGAGAACTTGTGTCTCTAGCATTAGAGTTGGAACCTTATATGGAGCCGTATATGGATGTCTACGACCACGATGCTTATGACGACGGGTGGGTGAATATGGTTTTTGATGCGGCGGGGCCTAGTTTCAATCCGGACAATAATGATACGGCGGGACCTAGTTTCAATCCGGACAATTATGATACAGCTGAGGAGGCACTGAATGCCGATGCTGCAAAGTTTATGGAGTTGCTGGAGAATGCAAGAACTCCATTATATCCTGGTTGTGGGGATCATTCACCATTGGAGGTGGTTACAATATTATTGAGCATCAAGTCCGATTTTAATATGTCGCAAGAATGCTATAATCGACTGATCGATTTGATTATAGAGATCTTGTCCGAGGGTGCAAAGTTGTCTAAAGACTTCTATCGATCTAAGAGGATGGTGAGATCACTCTAAATGGGATACGAGAAAATCAATGCATGTCACAACGGGTGCATGTTGTACTACAAAGACGACAAGAATGAAGATGCGTGCAGATTCTGTGGTGCTGATCGCTACAAGGCCACTGTTAGAGGAAAGTCTGTCGGTGCAAGGAAGCCTACCGATTCGATGCACTACTTGCCTTTGACGCTGCGTTTGCAGTGGTTGTTTATGGTTAAGGAGACTGCAGAAAATATGAGTTGGCACAGGCGGAAACAGATCGAAGGAGTATTGGATCATCCATCCGATGGAGAAGCATGGAAGCACTTTGATCGAGAGTATCCATATTTTGCTTCGGATCCACATAATGTCAGATTGGGGCTCTCCTCTGACGGTTTTACCCCATTCGGACTTCAGGCTCCCAGTATTCATGTTGGCATGTGATCGTCACTCCGTACAATCTACCGCCTTGGATGTGCATGAAGACTCCGTATATGTTCCTAACCGTTATTATCCCGAGTCCGAATAATCCAAAGAGGAACATCGATGTGTATTTACAGCCTTTGATAGATGAGTTGAATCAGCTGTGGAAAGTAGGTGCCAACACGTACGATGTTTCTAAAAAGCAGAATTTTCAGATGAGGGTAGCACTTATGTGGACCATCAACGACTTTTCGGCCTATGAAATATTATCGGGATGGAGCACCCAGGGTCGTCTCTCATGTTCGTATTGCATGGACCGTACTAAGGTTTTCCGTTTGAAACATGGAGGCAAACCGTGCTTCTTCGATTGTTATCGATAATTTCTACGAAGGATCATCCATACCGGAGGAACAAGAATGCTTTTCGCACGGACGTTGTGGAGAAGTCCAATCCACCGCCAAGGTGGCCTGGATACATGATATAGAAAGAGGTAAAAGATTTACCAAGTGCTATCGAAGAGCCTGCTAAGGGGTACAAGTATGACGGATTTGGTCGCACCCATAACTGGACGAAGAGGAGTATATTCTGGGATCTGCCATATTGGAGCATCAATCTGATCAGACATAACCTTGATGTCATACATATCGAGAAGAATATGTTTGATAACATAATTAATACTGTAATGGAGGTAAAGGGGAAGACGAAAGATAATCCGAAGGCCATGTTGGACTTAGAAGAAATATGTAGACGTCCTGTATTGCATTTAATAGAGGAGGGGAATGAAAAGCTAAAGCAACCTAAGTCAGTTTTCTCACTGGAGAAAGAGGATAAAGGGAGACTTTGTAGGTGGATTCAGGGACTAAAGTTTCCAGACGGGTACGTGTCGAACTTGAGAAGATGCGTCGACCTCAAGGAGAACAAACTGGCGGGTATGAAGAGCCACGATTGTCACGTATTCATGGAGAGGTTAATTCCGATTGCATTTCGGAAATTCTTACCGCAGGTCATTTGGGATCCATTGACAAAGCTCAGCATATTCTTCAGAGATCTTTGTTGTACTAAGTTGCTCGTCGATCGTCTAGAAAAGCAAGAGAATGATATTACGGTAATACTATGTAAGCTCGAGAAGGTGTTTCCTCTTGGATTCTTCGACTCTATGGAGCATTTTCTAATTCATCTTTCCTATGAGGCACATGTTGGTGGTCCTGTCGGTTATCGGTGGATGTACCCCTTCGAGCGGCATCTGAATCACCTAAAGGGAAAGGTAAAAAATAAGGCACGGATTGAGGGCTCTATTTGTGAAGTTTATGTTCTTGAGGAGATTACAAACTTTTGCTTGACGTATTTCAAACCTCATGTTGCTACTAAAGAAAAAAAGCTCCGAGAAACGACGATGGATATCAGGAATCTAATGATGCAATACTCAAAGTATTCAATGCATCCGAAAATCCTTCGGGAAAAATGAAGAAGAGATATTTGAATGACGACGAGCTAAGGGCTGCTCAGTTGTATATATTACTCAATTGCGACGAGGATAAAGTGGAGAAGCTAGAGGGGTAAGCAATTAATACGTCCACATTTACATCATCTCAATGTAATAGTATAAGCTACTAATCAGCAGTTGCTTCATTGTTTTTTAGCTCATATAATGATGAGTTGAGGTCGGTTAGACCCTACATAACAGACGAAGAAGTAGAACAAGAAATGAGATGTCATTTTCTTTCTTGGTTGAGTGCATATGTAAGGTGCTTGGTAATTACTTTTTATTTCTGCACTTGCACCACAAATAACTTACTATCGGTACTTTGGTATTTAGGTCGATCGTCTAATAACACCCGAGACTGAATCTATTAGAACTCTAGCCAAGGGACCAATTACTGCCGTTAAAATATGGCCAAGTTTCTGTGTGAATGGGTTTAGGTTCAAGTCAACAAATGCTCCTATCAGAGACAGCTTTCTAGATCTTGATTCCACGAAAAACAGTTATTTGTGTATCAAATCTTCGAACTACAAAGACGTCGATCCAGGCAATGATTTCTTTGGCATCTTACGAGAGATTGTGGAGTTGACATATAATTATGGCACAGAACCTGCTAATATCGTGCTATTCAAGTGTGAATGGTTTGATCTGATTCAAGATCAAGGTTGGAAAATTGACAAGTATGGCCTTGTGAATATAAACTACAAGCGTAGATATCAAGGCTATGAACCATTTGTCCTATCAAGTCAGGCTCAGCTCATGTACTTCACAACTTATCCTAGACGGGGGACAGCGAGGTCGGATTGATGGACAGTATACAAGACTAAAGCTAGAAATACCTTTGACATTGATAAAATAGCTTATCAGGAGGACGATCTACCTCTTGTAACAAATATTGTAGATGTGGACTCAACGGAAGTTACTCATTACACGAGTAATAATGTAGAAGATGTAGAATTATTCGAAGAGGAAGACGAAGACGAAGTAGATGAAAGTAAAGATGAGGAGGAGGAAGAGGAAGAGGAGGACGAGGAAGGCGAACAAGATAAATTTTCTGAAGATGATTAAAAATAAAATATTTTGCCTGTAGAATGTAACTATATTTTGACTATAGAATGTACTATTTTGACGAATATATGTATTATATTTTGACTGTAGAATGTTGTGAGATATGCATAATATTTTGACTGTAGAATGTACTATATATTTGTGTTTTTCTTTATTCATCATATGTTGTTATCAAGTATGACAGGACGACGTGGAGGATTTGGCAGGTCCCAAGGTAGACAGAGTGCTCCTCTAGTACTGCCTACTATTGGTTCCGGATCGTCGTCGCCCAGTACTCCAGTATATCAATCAGTCACATCTTCGACTAAGACGACGTTACGTGGCATCACTCCTAGGACGAGTAGTTCCAGGCGTGATAGTACTCCCTCGTCCAGCATTTCTCCTGCTGACGGTACCATTGATACAAATGAGCATGTAGAGGAGGTCGTGCCGACGTTGTCCCAGCATCAGCAAGATCCTCCATGTGCACCTCTGGAAGAGACGAGGACAGAGATTTGGGTCGACGGTACAAAGTAAGTCAATTAGATGGTTTAGCATCATATATATCGTGTATTTCTTTATTCATCATATATTGACTTTTTTGATCAAAATAATTATCTCTATATAGATATCGTCCATCGTCGGTTCAGAGACGCCTGAGCCTATTTCTGAGGAACAACTATGGTGGCCCTTGGATCAACTACTCTGAAGCTCCGGAGGAGAGAAAGTCGTTCTGGTTTGCGTACTTCAAGGTAAAAGTATATTATATAAATTCTCTAATTTATGTATATTATATAACTTATCCGTGATGCTCACTTACTAAATTATTTATTATAGCAAACGTACTTCTATCCTCCGCACCGGGCCGAGTTGATCGAGCGGCTGTTTCCTACCGTTGCCGCCAAGCTTATCCATGATGCTCTGGATGACCAGAAGGCTCGTGATCGTGCTGGAAAATCGATCCAAGGTTGGATCACGCCTGAGCAATGGACTACGATAAGGGCTAGATTCGACGATCCGAGCTACAAGGAAAGGTCTGAGAAGGCCAAGGCGGCTAGGCAGAATGCTGCCAAGTGGTGTGGTGGCTCGATTCCGATGACGGAACATTTCCGTCGTTTGGTATATTTTTTATTTAAGATATATTATTTTAATGTAAGTACGATAAAATAGTAGTAGGAAAAAATATTTAAGTTTAGTATAAAATAATATATTTTTAACAGGTACAGAGGGGTGAGAATGCAAACATGGTGACCATCTTCTTGGCCACCCATCGCAAGGACGGAAATCTCATTGATGAGAGGACCTCGCAGACCTATGTAAGTATTACTTTACTTTGTATTAATTTTAATATAACTTAGGCAATTATCGAGTTTCCAAACTTTTCTAGGCCGAGTATCTTAGGCTGCGTGAGCGGGCGACTACTAGTGCACCTACAGCTGGAGAGGCTGGTACTTCCTCGCAGCCCGCTCCAGCTCCATCGGCGGACGACCTGTGGGTGACCGCCGCTGGTGGTCTCCAGAGGGATACGTACTACGGTACTGGATCCTATGGCGCCCTGGTTGCGACGCAGTCATCTAGGGCCTCCCCGACAAGTGCGCATTCCCCACAGCCCTCGCAGTCGTCAGCCAGAGTCCAGGAGGCCGTTGACCGACAGATTGCGTCTCTCCGTGACGAGTTGCTGCGAAGGATGGAGGAGGAGCCCCGGTCCCAGCCGCAGGCGGACGATCCGACGCTCATCGCACGATTCGATATGCTCGACTGCAGCATCACGGAGCTCCGAAATTTGACAAATGATCTTAGAGCCTCGACATAGCGCAACGTGACGGAGCTGCAGGTATCACAGCTATCCATGGGCGAGAGGCTGACAATGATGCAGGATTCAATGGTTCATAGCAGTACGAGGCTGTTGTCTACCATGGATTCTTACAACCAGCGACTCGCAGACTTGGAGCGGATACGTCCTCCTGGTGCGCCTACATCGACACAGGCTCCACCGACGTCACTGCCTTCTCCATCGACATCGGTGTCTATTTCACGGGGGCAGTATGATCTGTTCTTATCCTTCTTGCGCATCGGTGGTCATCCTCCTGTAGATCCGCAGTAGTATAGTTACTGGATATTTGTTTTCTTTGTATTATTTAGGATGAGACTTATTGTATGGATATATATTTGCTGTATTCCTTACGATGATATTTGCTGGATGTTTTATTTTCTTCAAATTTTATTATATTATCCATATTAAGTATATGTTAATTTACCGGTGTTGAGTGTTCAACCCAAGGGGGTCGGTAAACCCAGAAAATTCAACAGAGGGTTGCTCCGGGTCTATTTGTACAGATTGTGAATTAATAAACTGCAGGAATAATAGTTTGGAAACAATTCAGTATTCATTTTTTTTTATTTTTTTACTGTACAATTAGCGACGTTTTTAGCGACGTTAAGCGACGTTTAGCAACGTTAATACATGTCGCTAAATATGTCGCTAATTAGCGACGTTTCTACACGTCACTAATGACGTCGGTAAAAACGTCTGCTAAAAACGTCGCTGTACGTCACAACTTGCTGACATGGCAGTATTGCCAGGTCATTATAGACGTCGTTGTAACGTCGCTATATACGTCGCTAATTAGCGACGTTTAGCGACTGATTAGCACGTCGCTAATTAGCGACGTTGCGTCGCTAAACGTCGCTAATCTAGCGACACATTTACGTCGCTAAAAAACGTCGGTATAGCGAGTTTAGCGACGTTTTTCCTTTCAGCGACTAGCTGAGTTCCGACTTCTGTAAAACGTCGCTAAAAGTGATTAGCGACATTTTTTTGTCATTTAGCGACGTTTCTTTACGTCGTTAATTTAACTTTTTCTGGTAGTGGATTAGGAGTTTAGGGTTAAGTTATTTTAGGTTTTATTTATTTTATCTTTTGCTTTTCTTTTCTTTTTCTTTTTCTTTTTCTTTTCTTTTTATTATTATTATTATTATTATTATTATTATTATTATTATTATTATTATTATTATTATTATTATTATTATTACTATTGCTATTATTAATACTCTTATTATTATTATTATTATTATTTAATAAACATATATTTATTTACATATATTCTAATATATAAATGAGAAAAATCCAAAAATAATATTGTCGACCAAATAAATTCTAGAAAATTATTTTATGAAGCCTTAATAAAATGCTACACTCCAATTATTTGATAACATATTTTGTAATTAATAATTATATATTTATCTAGATATATAAATCGAATCATTGTATTATCTAATTAAATAAGTAATTAATTAAATGGTCATCCACCAAATAGGTAATTGTAAATAATATGCACATCTTACAAAAAGAAAATATACCAATTTGGCACAAAAAATTATTAGGTGCTAATTATAGGAAGTTGGGATAGAAAAATAACCATAATTAAATTATATATAAATATTATCTTCATATTAACACAAAATCTATGGTCGTTACACTAATATCATACTAATGCCAAGGGGTCGAATTTTTGTGCCACAAAAAGATCCTACATGTAGTGTCTCATGTGTATGCTACTTCCTCTGAAGGGAGATACAGATTTTGGGGCCATCCTATATTATTAATGTCCAAACCACGGTGAAGCATCCTAATAAAATTTATTGGGTTTAATTTGTAAAAAAAATAACCTAAAATAAATACAAGAAATAAAATACACACAAAATACCTATTTTTGGGTGAGGGGGTTTACATGCGATGACCCGACCTGCTTTGCTTAGTGAGAAGACTCGCTTGAGGAAAATAATTTCAGACTTGGCCCTTCAGGACTTCAGACTTAAACTTTCAAAGGCGCGCTCGGAGTATCGCTCGACCGAGACAAATAATTGCTAAGGTGGGTGGTTACGATAAACTTGTCTTTGCTTAGCCAGCACACATAAAATATGGACGATACATGCTAGTCGCTAGAAGAATCACCTCTTGCATGCTAATAAAGAATACAACACACCTAGCTAAGGGATTAATCCCATCTTGTATTGCTTGTGTTAGAACATCGAAATAAAACTTGGCTTATAGTTGGACCTTCGTATGCTACCTTAGCTTCGTGCAAGTAGACTCAGCTAATGCTTCGAGTATATCATTATATACTCTTCATAGTACACTGCTTCACATGTTTATACGTATCATCTCATAGATTATGCCGCCTGATATGCCCCTGTACGGTTTCACTCCTCGCACTACCCCTTAGACCCATGCTAGCGTAATCGCTTATATTTGTAAGTAGACTAACAAGTTTCCTTATGCTTATGTTTCAACATTGTTTTAATGCTTGTCTGCTTTACATATTCGCTATGCTTGTTGTAATTTCATGCAACAATCAGGTAGCACTATCCATATCTTGCATTCATCTAGTTAGTCGGAAGACTATTGAATAGTCGTTCTGTGCAATATAAACATGCAAGTATTCGGGACCGTTAGGTCGCCAAGGCAGTTTCCAAACTAGGGGAATGCATTAAGTCAAGTTGAACTCTGAACGAGAACCATGTCAAGGTAAGCAAGAATTATAGTTCGTGGAACAATATTCGTTCTGAACAAGAATCAAGATCCTGACTACTACCTAACAAGATCATGACTAATACCTAACAAGATCCTAACTAGTACGTGATATATCATGACTTGTACCTGTACCTGCAAGAATCTGGAATACTTGAGGATACGCGCGGTCACGGACAACTTCTGCACAAGGTAAATTTTTGAATCCAGTTTCGTGGACGATCGCCGGGGCACTGGGGCCAATCCGATCTAGACGAAACTTCTGAGTAGTCGCATGTATCGGCGGGATGGGTGCAATGCCCATGTTATATTTGCTTTCACACCATATTTGTCTTATACTATATTATCCATTATGGAAGTCATGCCAGTGACCCCTGTTCATATAGATAAGTTATCCTCGCTTAGCACAATCCGCGTGCGAGTCATTGCATCACATCTAGTATCTGGAATACCTGAACGAATGTGAGTATAAGACATATGTACACAATTGAACACGTGGACAATCTGTTGTAACCCATCTGAGTAATCTATGTAACTCGTGCACCTGAGTCAGAACTTCGCTCGTGATACTTGTTTACGATTCCTTGGATTTCATTATATATATATATATATATATATATATATATATATATATATATATATATATATATATATATATATATATATATATATATATATTCGTGCTTGGTTTAACTTGGTTTTATCTTTAGACAAGGAATGATGGATGGTAAGTTGGTAAGTCTCGTCGTGTTACTCTTATATCGCACGACGCATTGCCACACGAGTTAGGCTTTACATTATGCCATGAAACTGATTCTAAGGCAAGACTAGAAAGATAACTTAATATATGGTGCACGGAACCTATATAATGTGTTTGGATTTGTCGAGTGGGCGAGAAGCCTCCCCACCAGTGTATTCATGTACTGATAACCCACCAGATTGCTTGCAGGGTGCAGGAGAACCTCGCTCAGTGCGGAAACCCCTCATGCGCGCTAAGGCGTGGAGTTCGCTCTGGAACCTTGGAGTGTTGCATCCGGAGCTGAAGCACATATACAAGACATAATATTGGAACATCGCCTATGTATCATTTCATGTTGTAAGCCACTTGGCACGCCTTTATTGTTGAGAGAGAGAGGACTTGAGCATCTTATTCAATATCAATAAAGTGCTTGTTTTACTTCCATACTTGTGTTATTTAATGCTTCCGCAATGACGACTCTATGAACTTGTTACCGACCGCCTATTCGTTTCTTATTCCGTTGCATACGGACTATCTGTATGACTCTATAGCTTAGCTATTTTTTGCATGTTCGAATTCATGGTCTTGCACAGGCGCAGCTTGTGCTCGTGCGATATCACGTCCTAATGGACATGATCGTCCCGCGGGAGCGCTGGTGCCGTGATTCGCACCTAGCAGGGACGATCGATTCCGCAGGAGATCGAGGCATGACAAAGGGTGGTGACTTGCAATGAGCGTTTCAGAAGTTCTTCTGAACTTGTTGGTTCATAAAAGTGGATCAAAGGATACGATAGAATCTTGTCATGAGCAACCACAGTTCTGACCACCGAAGCATATTGTTCCATCTTTCTAGAATTCTGCTCACTATGAGAAAAAAAAATCTTTTTACAACGTTGTAAAAGGACTTCTACAACATTTAATAGAAGATGGTTATATCCAGGGTTGTAAAAGGGGAAGGTATCTTCCACAAAATACGTTTGAACGTTGTAGAAGTTCTTCCCACAACAGTTTACAAACGTTGTTGAAATTTATAAAATCTGATGAAAATATTTTTACAACGTTTTTCAAGTATTGTAAAAATAAAATTTAAAACGTATTACAAGTATTGAATATAATTTTCAACAACGTTCTACGAGTGTGGTAGAAAAAATATCTATCACTTTTAGTAAACGTTGTGCATAGATTTTTTTTTTTTTACAACAGTGCACGAACATTGTAAAAAAAAAAGTTTAACAACTTTTGAAAAATGTTGTATGCCAAGAAAAAAAGGTCATTCTTGTCGATGAAAAACCGTCAAGAAAAACTATTTTGTAGTAGAATACCTAATTGTTGACATTTTATAACCATCAAGATAAGTTAATAAAAAAAATTACCAAAATTATTTTATAATTATATATTATATACTTCCCTTTGCCTACTACCGAACAAACACGCATATAATATTAACATAAACCAAGAACATCACATACATCCAAGAACTATAATACACTTAATACACATGCTCTTTATATTGATAAAAAAAAAAAAAAAAAATTGTACACCACAAACATCTAAACCTATATATACAAAAAAAATTCAAAATTTATGGTCTGTACAATACTACAAACGTCCAAGAAATATATATATATATAAACCAAAATATATGACACATTGTCTAACTGTAACAAAATTGCACAATGCCTAAGATCTCCCTTGTACTTTTCTTAATTTCCTCCAGCATACTTTTGTGTGAAGGCCCCTCAAATGCTGAAGAAGCTCAAAAACAATCTCCTTCCTTGCATGGAGAGAGCATTTAACTCTAATTACCTGTAACAATGTTACACTAGCAGTAGTTATTAATTAGATATGCAAAAATAGGGGATTCCAGAATATATAATGACTTTGTACAAACAGTATCCAAAAATTCACTGCTACGAAAAGTTGTTGCCAGTGCAAAATATGTGTGGACTTGAAACTAATAATACTCTCTTGTGTAATCTATAAGTCTGAAATGGTCTGTAGCAAACATTTTTGAGGATCTTTACCTATCAGATCGTCATGCAGTGAAAATTTCAATCACTCATCTATGCATTGGAAGAATTGGAATGCTTAATTCTCATTGCAACATATCCCTTGAATATTGCCCAGTTGAAAGAGATTTTAATTCAATGTAAGGCCACACTATAAATAAAACTAAATTTGCTATCAGTTGCGATATATTTTAAGGTCATACCATGCAATTGCAAAGAACCCTGGGAGCATTTGAGTGGTTCCTATATCATAGTTTACAGTTAGTGTATATATAGTATAGAATATTAAGATTGGATTGCCACTAGGACATGTTTGGTTGAAAGATATTAGAATTATAACTTTAAAATTGCAGGAAAACTAACGTTTCTGAAATTGCAAATTTGATTTATATTGTTTGGTTGACAACTTAACATGTTAAATGACTTTGCAGGAGTTGGTGATGGGATAATTCGATGTTGTGGCCAAGAATTTTGATAATTACTTTGATTAGTTCAACTAAGTATAACAGTGCCTCAAACAAGACTACGCTTACTTGATAAAGAACAAAAAGATCTCGTCTAACTTAATTTGTTCAAAGAAAAAAAATCAAGATTTTGCAAGTTTTGTCAATAAATCCGCCCAAAACTCGCCACACTTCTACTCAAACAATTTCTAAATGATATGGCAAGATTTTATCCAATGTATGCCTAAAAGTCACTGACTTACCAAACAATCAATCCTTATTCGTCGACTGATCAAAGGACAGGTTTTGATACATATGAAAATTAACTAATCCACACTTTTAATACATGCATTAAGCACAAGAAAATATCAAAGAAATTTTTTAGGGTGAAAGGATTTTCATCGCCCACATGCAATTAAACCAAATTGTATCGTCTATTTATAAGAACAACTAAAGTGTGTGACATCAGGATAATGTCTCACCTTTGCACGTTTGATACTACTTTGAGAATTTTTTCCTCAGCCCACCAACCAACTGATTTGTCGGCTTACGAGTACCTGTCAGCTAATTTGGGTGAAGCTGAAGAAATTTCAGTTTTCAAACAAAGTTCTTGAATAATTATATATCTTCTAACCTTCTCTTATAAAAAAATAAATAATTCAAATCTACTACCCAAATATAAGACTCAAATATCTTTTACTGAGTCTGAGCATCTATGGTTACACATGGGATACATTTGGGGGTGCTCACATAGGTCCCACACCCATTGTAAACATTCATATGATCCCTTGTCATACTACAAGAAAATTACAGCAGCTATTTGTTTAAAGCAATATGTTCATAGGGAAGTAGACATGAATCTTCAAATAAGTAAGAAAATTGGGATACCTCAACAAATCCATCTCCGAAATTGACACCGTTGCCAAGATTGTAAGTCCGAGCGATGTCTATTAAGAGATGTATAATTGAACTGGATCATAATAAATATCTTGTTTATGCTGTTGTTGATGCATGTTACTCATCAGAATGTCTACAAGCCTATAGCATCCTCCGACAGGAACTTGCTATATGCAAGCACCACTCTTTAAGATGATTTGACTTAGAGTGGAACCATCTGTGGCAAGGTTTTATAGTTAAATCTACACAGAGAACCAAGAATAACTACTTAAAGCTTCCATCTAACAAAGACTAGTGTGATACTAGCATCTTCGAATTTAGCTAGGTAGGGAAAACAATGTAAACTCGTAC
The DNA here is from genome assembly GCA_036927795.1 of Iris macrosiphon. NCBI lineage: Eukaryota > Viridiplantae > Streptophyta > Magnoliopsida > Asparagales > Iridaceae > Iris > Iris macrosiphon. Next base: position 185,242,265 of record JAYESA010000004.1, read on the forward strand.
ATAGTATAAATAGTAAAGAACAATTGATTACCTGGGAAAATCAATATACTTTGAAGGAACTTTACTGGAAACGAAAGAAGTTTTTGAAATCAAAATCAACCACATGACCAATGATTACAAGATCAAATTAAGCCCTCCACCCAGTATGATTGAAGCAACACTTGGGGCCTGCCTTCTGCTTCCCAAACAGGGGTGGCTGAAATACCTGCAACTCAACATGATGAAATTATATATACTAGCATATATGCACGTGTTACTTGGGAAGAGCAAACGATAGTCTTTTAATTTTTTACTACTTGAAAATAACAAAGTCTCTTAATTTTTTACTGCTTGGGAAGAACAAACAACAAAGCTCTTACTTTTTTTCCCTATACGTAATTACCTAACTACCCATGTTAAATTTAATGAACAATTTAATTAGTAAACATAGATACGGATATTTTTGGAAGAAAAACTTCCACGGTGAAGCCCGACTTTTCTATATATATATATATATATAATATATATATATATATATATATATATATATATATATATATATACCCAAGTAGTTGAAGAAGAAGTCAACAAGAAATAATTAAGATCATAAACTGTAGTAGGGATTAGTGATCTCAGCGGCCATTACATAGTTTCATTGTTGACATCCGAGGTCAGAATATTTGTCGTTGTAATATAGCATGTAGAGGAATCCAACAAATGTCTGATAGAACAAATAGAATGATTTAAATACGAGAATCCAAACCTTTGCAGATGGTGTAAGCAATCTGTAGGCGGAACCAATTGAATTGGCAGCTTTGTAGTTTGTGTGTCTTCTGATGCCTCTTCACTATCATCATAATCTTGGTCCCTATCCTCGTCAGGATTTTCTTTCGAATTTAAGAGTAGAGGTTGTGCAAGACCATTTGCTATCTCTACATGTTCACTCAATCCTGCATTGAGAAAACAATACAACAGAATTGATGGTGCAAATTTGTGTTTGGAAGGTTCTTCAGTACACCATGACAGATTACTATTAAAGGTAAAACACAGTATTCATGATAGTATCATTTCACATACTAAGATATCAAAGAACCAGATATTTGTCCTTTCTGCTGACTAACTTGGCATGGTCACAGAAACAATCAACTTTGTGAAGGTGTAAAAGGGAGGGTGTTAAAGAATCACAATATGAACAAAGGGTTGATCAAAAAGGTATGTTAAAAGATACTGAAAACAGTTCCGGTACTATTGCATGGAGCATACCATCATAGAAAATTCTATCAAAAGAAAGAAAATAAAGGTTGCATATTGGGACGGTCAGGATTTAATGCAACAAAAGAAACCATAAGAAACTCAACATTATTGATAGAATGATTGTCCATGAAGGAACGAGATGATGGCAATTGATGCCAATGTCTTCATTGTCAGATACGAAAGAAGATCAAGATTAATATAAGATTTTCTTCTTGTATAGCAGCAGGAAAGAGAGAGGTTCTAATGAAGATTCATTGAAACTTAAGTAGAAATGCATAGGTAAACAATTTATGGTTCAACTTTTGTTTATTTTCAAAACACTGATCTGCAGTTTGATTAGTAAACCATTAACTAGTGTTTAAAAAATGAAGTTATTGAGGGTGTGTCTGTGTTAACCAGCTACCTCGAATTTTACACTAGATCTATTCCTCTATTAATCATCCTTTCTATTTTACAACCAATATACAGACCAAATAACTCTCCAGAAGCTCTAATTTCGTATACTTGTACTAATGGAGTTTCTAGACAAGTATTTCTGCACTTTGTGGACAGCAAGAATATGACTCTGGGTTCCACCTAAAACATTTTAACTTCCCCTTAAGTAACTCCTTCGTACTCAAGTTCCTATCGCACATCAAATGCAAAAAAGACCAACACATAATTTAATATGACAGGACAAACAAGGATAGCCACTGTGTCATAATTGGGTTGAACATTTTAGTAACAACAACTGAGTTTGAACCTGATACATAGTCTACCTGAATTTGAACAAAACTGGAAACTGTGAATAGTTAATACTCCTAAGCGCAGAGCTGCCCCAGATTTGGCTTCCTAGAACCATATATGACAAGAGTGCTTATAGCAGAATTTAGGACACTTCATTTGACCATGGCGCTAGTTTGTGGGTACCTTTATCCATGAGACGATCCACATAACCTCCATCTCCATCTCTGCTTTGCTGTTGGCTCTCATCATTTTTGCCGATGGTGAAACAGTATGCAGGTTCCTGCTACTCTGAATCTTCAAATGCTGCCTCCACCACTACCCCACCGAGGCTGATATCCCTGCTAGATAAAACAGATCTTGTGGCCTCATTGAATCTTCTATGATAGCAGCACTATATAAGATGATCCGTAACCGACTACTCACTAGAGACCGTCTGAGCAGGTTTGGTGTGGACTGCCAGGATAAGAAATGCTGCTTATGTGGGTATATGGATGAGACCAGGGACTATATTTTTTTTGCTGTGACTTTGTTTGGGAGATCTTGATTAAAATTTGCAGATGCTTTTGTAAACACCCTGATTTTTTTATAATAATTTTAATATAATTTTTTCCAATTTTTCGGTATTTTTCTGGATGAAGAACCAAGGTAATTGTGTTCAAAGGATTTTTAAATGCAGTTAATTGATGTTAAAATATTATAGAAATAATATTTTATGGTGTAAAATAGAAAACCGGACATAGGGTATTTTTCTGTGAATTTATTGGACTCCGGAAACGCGTTTAAAGCCTTAAAAGTTATTGGAAATTTAAACCGAACCAAACCTGACTGAACCGAACCGTTGATTGAACCGAACCGAGCCAAATCAGCATAACGGGTCGGGTCAGGTCGGATCCGACCCAAACCCGAACCCGACCGAACCCAAAGTTACCCCCCCCCCCGCCGGATTCACTGTAGCAGCATATAAAACCCCTCGGCGTGCGTGCCCAGCCCTCGGAAACCCTAGCTCAACCCCCGCCGTCATCTCCCTCCGATCTCTGTCACACCCCGTTCCGCTCAAGCGGACTGCCGACTCAATCGGCAAAAATGCAACTGTCCCGACCCGCTTTGCCTCGATCAAGAAGCAAAGGATATCCAGACTTGCCCCTACAGGATCCGGCTTGGACTTTCAGAGGCTCACTCAGACGTATCGCTCTACCGAGGCGAATCATCGCTAAGGTGGGTGGCTACGGTGAACTTGTCTTTGCTTAGCCAGCACACATAAAATCTGGAATGTTTATGCTAGTCGCTAGGTGAATCACCCCCTGCATGCTAATAAATCCAACGCACCTAGCTAAGGGAATAATCCCAACTCATATTGCTTGCTAGAACATGGAAAAGGAAATACTGCTTATATTCAGACCCTCGCATGCTAAGTCCCTTAACGGTTTCATCTCTCGGACTACCTTCGGGCCCGAGCAACGTGCTTGCTTATGTTCCTAGAAACGCATGCTTGTCTGCTTGATAGTTACCGTGTTTTCATCCAAACTCCGGGAGACTACTCAGTAGTCGTTCCGTGTATGATTGATCCTGCAAGTATCCAGGACCGTTAGGTCACCAGGCAGCCCCGAACCAGGGGAATGCATCAAGACAAGATATTCACTGTACAGAATCATGATTCAAGTATCCCGTGTACTCGTGTACTCGTGTTCCCGTGCACTCGTGTTCTCGTGTTCTCTTGTTCTAGTGCACGCGTGTTCTCGTGTTCTCATGTATCTCGTGATAATTGGAAAGACCCAATGCTTGTATGTCGCGGACAACTCAGACCCGAGGTAAGTTCCACGGACGGTCACCGGGGCACTGGGGCCGATCCGGTCCGGATGGAGCTCGTGTGTAGTCTTCGTGTTCGGGACTGGGTAGCTTGCAGCTCATCGTGTACTCTTGTAGCAAGCTATCCTTGTCCCCGGCTACGTCCATAATGGCTTTGCCAGCGACCGTGTTCATATAGATAAGTCATCCTCGCTTAGCGGCTATCCGCGTGCGAGTCACTGCATCGCATCAAGAACAACTAAACACCTGAACGATCATGTTAAAACGACCCTCCTGTTTGCATATGCTTGCCTCCTGAATGTCTATACATGCCTCTGCTCGAATTTATATTGTTTGCCTCAAATGTTTGCCTTGGACAGGGAAGGAGATGGTAAGTTGGTAAGTCTCGCCGTGTTTCCTCTAACATCGCACGGCGCACTGCCCGACACGTTAGGCTATTCAATATCTGCATGAAACTGATCCTAAGGCAACTAGAAAGACAACTTAATAGTTGTGCACGGAACCTGTATTACGTGTTTGGATTTGTCGAGCGGGCGAGTAGCTTCCCCACCAGTGCATTTAATGTACTGATAATCCACCAGTTTGATATGCAGGGTGCGGGAGAACCTCGTTCGGTGCGGATGCCTCCTTCGTGCGTGCTAAGGACAGGAGTTCCCTCTGAAGCCTTGCAACGGTGCGTCCGGGACTGAAGCGCATATACAAGACATAATGTTGGAGCGTCGCCTGACCATCGCCTGTACAATCATTCCACAGTTGTAGCCACTTGGCACGCTTTTACTGTTTCAGAGAGAGAGGCTTGAGCGACTTGTAATCTCGGCTATACGCCGCCTGTAATACATGTTTCATATCAATAAAGAGATTACTTTACTTGTTTCGATGCTTCCGCTATATTGTCGACTCAGTGAACCTGTTACCGATCGCTATGCGTTCCTAAACTCCGCTGCACTCAGACAATCTGTGCGACTCTGTGGCTTAGAACTCTTGCTGCCAGCCAATGAACCATGGCCTTGCACGGGCGTGGATCACGCTCGTGCGGCATCACGCCCAGATAGGTTAAGCGATCGTTCCGCGGGAGCGCTGGCGAGGGTGATTCCCGCCTAGCGGGAACGGCCGATTTGTCTGCGGGAGATCGGGGCGTGACAATCTCCCTGGCCTAAACCAAAGCCGACGACCTCGTCGACCCCAACTCCTCAACCCTAACTCCTCCGTCAGGCCGCCCTCGACCGGACCCCTCTGTCAGCCTCGCCGTACCCTTCCATCGCCGACCAGCCCACGACCCCGACGCCGCTCCGCCCAGTCCAGCCCGACTCCACCGTCACCTCCCCGCTCGACTCCTCGCCTCGTCGCCCTATCTCCGCTCAGCCGACTAACCACCACTTCATCTCCACCGACCCACTCGACCCGAGACCAGTCGACCCCCGCCGCTCGAGACCCGGCCGCCTGAGCCCTAGCCACCTCGAGCCTCGCCGACCCAGCACCGGCCGCATCCGCCGTGTCCGCCGACCGCAGTCGACCCCAGCAGCGAACCCTAGACTCGACACAGCGGACACGACCAGGACACAGCTCGCGTCAAGTTGACGCACGGACACGTGAAATTCAGATTCACGGAGCCCTGTTCAGGTAACGTTTTCTCTCACCTCGTAACTCCATTTTCGATTCCGTCTGTTGCAACGCGTAGACTGTGTAACCCTCTCGGTGTCCGTGCAACCCGCTCGGTGCATCGCGTCCTGTGGTGATCGCAAACCGCGATCCAAAAACAGGAAAAACAACGCCATGTTTCACCCCGGAACTGAGTACGTCCCGCCAAACGGGACGACTTGGTCGCACGCTGTCTTTACCAAAACGTGCGCAACGTTGATACGGACGTGCGAAATTTCGCAGAAGTTGATTTGGATGTGCGTGCACACCGGAATCAACGCATATCCGCCGACAACGCCCCGTATTCGTCCATTCTGGAACACGCTGTAACTTTGTGTACACACGTCGGATCGAGACGAAACTTGCGCCATCGGACTCGTAGCAATACGCTGGTCCTTTAACCCAAGTTTGGTTCGATTCTGAGAACATTGACAAAATCGCGTATCGTGGGCCCCACGGGCTCCACTTGACGGGCGATTTTGTGATCGGCTCATCGGAATCCAATTCTGAAAGTTCCGTTGGGTTCGTGTCATCGTTCCTGACTTGTAGACACTGAGTTTGAGGAATTTGGAGACCTTTGACCCTAACACGCTTTTCGGTGCAAAGTGGCCCACATGTGGATCCCGCTTTGACCCGGAAATGTCATTTCTGCCCTTGTGTCCAAATTGGACTTAAGGACAGGCGTTTCTAGCTATTTGATATCTTCTGAGACTGTTGGTGATATTTATTACAGCTTTTGGAGGAGTACCCACAGGATCCACTGACACAGGGACGACTGTTGGTATTCAAACACCAGGCAAGTGTATCTTGCCAAACTTTGCAGTATTGTTACATATTTTTCTTGCTTTATTATATTGTTGTGCATGCTTAACCTAGGACCGTGTGACGTACTTAGCGTCCGATTATTAGTCGGGTGCCCACACCGTACGCGGTGTTGTGTATTGTCATCTAGAGATGGACATTCGTGACACTTTACATTCTCGTACTTGTCTTATCAAGTACACTATGACCCAGGACACTTGACACTATTCATGAGACAGGGTCTTCCTGAGATATTCATGGTAATTCTGTATAGGATACAGGACTTGACAGAGATATTATATTCATAGATACTTTATGACTTGTGCATTAGCTATGATCCCGCTTGACATGGACATAAGACGTTATGGTCATGATATGTGTGGTTACATTGGGTGGAGAGAGACACACAGGCTATAGGCTGTTTCATATATATATCTACTACTATTGTGAGGTCGTAGACTCTCGTAGCAGAGCTAGGCACATTACGTGTTATTACCGCTACCGGCTCCCCGACACAGAGCTTGTAGTGGCTCAGCCTGAGTACTCGTGTTGCTCTCATCTTGCATTTCACATAGATGGTTACTTACTTGCCCTATTTATTTCATTATGCTCTGCACTGCTTATATTTTGGCTTGTATTATTATCTGTACCTTGCTATGTCCCCTGAGGACCTGGATATGGATTATGTCCCCAGGATTTGAGGACCAGATCTATCCCGAGGTATACGGGACTGCAGCAGGAGCTGATACAGGAGCTGTACCGCCATCCGAGGATGAGGTGTTAGCTGAAGACTTTTCCTGAGCATCTATGTTTCATGCTCAGCATTTACTTTATTCAGTCATTTATATTCTAGTCTGTTGAACCATTGTATTAGATTTTTTCGGGTTGTTCCCCGAAGCACTTTGTGGAGACAGGTTGATGATTTACATTCCTTATATTCTGTGGATCATATTTTATATCTTGTGTGGATGAGATTAGTTGTGCCATGTTGTCGTAGACTTGATTTTACAGCTTAAGTACGTCCTGATGGATCCATTAAATTGGGTTTGTCCATCAGTGTGTGCTGCTGGCCATTGCCACGTGTCTAGTCCCTCGGTATTTTGGGACTGGGACGTGACAAGGTTTTTGTGGTGGCCCATGCAGGTCTACGACTAATTTGTTTCGGTTTTAACTTAGGGATCGAACACGCCTGCCCTAAGGATAGGATAAGTTATAGGATCTCATCCATTATTTGAACCATTATTGAACTCTATATCGAAATCGAAATTGTTACTTGATTTGCATCCTGTGTTGATTCCTCTGAGCGTTCTTATAGTTTATCTTTTGATTGCAGAGTAATGGATCCCAGGAACGGAGATGACAATCCCTTGGATACGCCACACGACGCTGTGGTTACTTATATAGACGGAGTGACACCAGGGAACGGAGGACAAACATCGCAGAGCGATCAAACCGGTCAGCCTAATCCAAGGTTCCGAAGAGATGACATCCCACCTCCGCCATAGTTCACTCCACAGATGCCAGTTTTCCCGCCAGGACAAGCCATGGACGGACAACAGATGTTCTAGATGATGTATGCCATGATGCAAGCCCAGCAGCAGATTCAGCAAGAGGCCCATCGTCAGGAGGCAGAGTATCTGAGAACCAGCCTGGTATCCGCATTGGAGCAGGCAAATCCACCAGCGAGGCGATCAACGACGGGATCTATCACCGATTTCCGTCAGCTCAAGCCTCGTACCTTTTCTGGTAAAGAGGGGCCAACAGAAGTTCACGAATAGCTCACGAACATACAGCACCAATTGGAAGCAGCTGAACTTCCGAGAGATAAATGGATGACTGTAGTCAGAATATAGTTAACTGAAAATGCACATCACTGGTGGTTAGCAGAAGAGAGGAGGCTTGGACAGGACCGAGTCACTTGGGAAGAGTTCTCCAGACTCTTCCAAGAGATGTATATTCCAGCAGTTGCACGGTCAGAGCTCAGAGACAAGTTCAACCGCCTTATCTAAGGCAATATGACAGTGGAAGAATACAACGCAGAATTTATTCACCTAAGTCGCTTTGCCCCAACCTTGATTTCGACAGAGGAGGAGAAAGCTGAGAAGTTCTTTGACGGACTGAAGTTCGAGCTTCAGAGATTGATTGGATCGGTCGTACCTACATCATATACCGATGTTCTTGCAGCAGCACGACGCATGGAGCGCGTCACTAGAAGGGAGTCAAATCTGAAGAGGCCCATCACATCAGCATCATCCAGGACAGGACATGGGGATTCTGCAAAACGATCCCAGAGGAGTATGCCAGATAGAGCAGCACACAGGGCCATATCCCTTCCTACTTGTCACCACTGCGGCAAGGTAGGACACATTGAGAGAGAGTGCAGGCGCAAGTTGGGACTATGCCTGCTTTGCGGATCCAACCAGCATCTATCCAGAGACTGCACTAAACATAGAGAGGGAGCACCGAGACTAGCTTTGCCTGCACCAAGGCCAGCTTATCCAGCAGTGGGAGCACCGCAGACAGAAGTTGGTGGAGTCAGACCACCAGCTACAGGAGGCTACCAGCAGAGACCACCACTGGCGCCACAGGCAGCTCTATTTCAGCAGACTCAGCAGCAGCAGAGAGGTCCAGCTCAGGGACGAGGACAGGCATTCACATTAGCTGTTGAGGAGGAAGCTACTGCAGGCGAGGTTATCGCAGGTACTATTTTAGTAGCTTCATTACCAGTTGTAGCTTTATTTGATTCTGGAGCATCGTATTCATTTATAGCAGCTAGCTTTGTAGCCACCCATAGAGTAGCTACTGTCACGCCCCGAGGCGTCCCCCGAGTCACGACCGCCGTGCGGGCCTGGAGTTGCGCCCGCACAAGGCTTTAATGATTTGCATAGCAAGCACATATTCAGAGTACGCAGATAAATTGAAACACAGATTTGAAACATAGAAAGGTTCTCTTTATTGATAATGAACATCTATTACAAACTTCTGAATGAGTCAGCTAACATGCCGAACGGCTTACAAAAGAGATGACTCAAAATGAGATAGCAGTCCCGTACATTACATCCCTTTATAAACTCAAAATGAAAAGGACCTCCTGGCTGGAGGATAGCTTTGCCACGGAGCTGCATTTGTGTATGAAGAGTTGCAAGCTCCTGACTTGAAGATGCTTCGAGGGCGCGGTGAAGATGCGCCAACAGCTGGACTGGATCGGGAAGACGACTTCGGCTCCTCGCTCGGTTCGCCTTAGTGCGGAGAACCTGTTTCAACGAGGGTCAGCATATCGAAACATGCTGGTGAAGGCGAGCTAGCCTAACTATACCAATCAACACGTTGTTTTAATGAAGCATGCATATTTGTGGGTTTCTATCTTGCCTTAGTTCATTTACAAGTAAGCAGCATATTGAATTTACTGAAATGAACGTGCCACCGTTAGGTGGATTTTACCTGACCGTCTGAATTACCTGCACAATACTTACCTTGCCTTCCCTGCCACGAAGACACAAGTTAGTATACAACAGGTTTAAATATACACGATGATCACTGGCATGATTGCCATAGTGGACTAGTCCGAGGCAAGGATAGCATGCAACGATAGTACACGAGGCGCTGCAAGCCACCTTGTCCCGTACATGATGACTATTACACGAGTTCCGCCCGGATCGGATCGGTGCCAGTGCCCCAGCGACCGTCCGCAGAACTATACCTTGTGCACAAGTTGTCCATGATCGTACACGATTAACACGTTAACAATTCATGCAGTTGAGGCAACATGATTGCAAGAACACGAGTGCAAGTATACGAGTGCACGACAAGTAGTAACGCATGATTTATTTAGCATAGCCTCCCTGAACAGTTACGCATATACAAGATGTGTTCTATACTTAGCACGTTTTATAGAACATTTGCACGAACAAGCATACGATAAGGCAACAGTTCACAGGATTGATTGACAAGCATAATAACCAAGTATATTTGTCTTTTATCTTGGTTTCTTTTATTATTATTTGGTATCGTTTGATCGGGGCAAAGAAGAGTGCAGATTGATTAGCTGTGAAGCTTGGAAGCAGGACTAGCTAATCGGGTTGGTAGCCACTCACTTAGATTTTGGAAAGAAGAAGGAAAGAGGCGCTTCACGACTCCGCTCGCAAGCCGCCTACTGCTCGTTCACCTGCACACGAACAGCTCGATTAATACTTCTTCCTCTCTTTCCAAATCTCGGAATAGAAGTGCAAGTCAATGAACGAAAATAATGAAAACTATCGAAACCGTTCAAAGAAAACAAGCAAATCCCAAAACCAACTCAAAGCACGAAAGCAACAAGCGACATCGAAAACCGAGGCAATAAAAGATAGCAGCGGAGAGGTCCCTCCTGACTCTGCCGCTAAGCCGATCCTTGGGGCGCAGTCCACTGAATATGGGAATCGATTCCGAAGAAACAAATCCATAACGAGGACGAGTTCTTAATTCAATCTATCCCGATCGAACGATACCGTCTTGTGTTTCTTAGCCGCGCTCTCCGCACCGGGAGAACGGGGCGCTACATCCTACCCAACTAATTGGAAGTTTCGTCCCGAAACTTAGGGTAGAACTTACCGTTAGGGATTATTTCGTTGGGGACGACGATCAGGAAAGTTCGGACAGGAATTAATGGCATGGCCTAATTGTCCACACGCTAGGCATAACCCAAGTCTCAAACGACAATTGTTGGCAGTGTGCCCACGCTTTTTACAGAAATTACATGATGGCCCTGGGTTTCCTCTTTGGTGCCCTCCGTTGTTAGGGCATTTTGCAGCAGTATTTCCTCTATCGTTGCTTTGGCGTTTGTGAGTGGATGTATGCACAGCGCCGGCAGGAACGTGAGGATAGTGTGGTTCGAGCGACAGGGCGTGATTCATGACTTCACGCATTGTCCGATACTGAGGAACGGATACGTGCGAATGGATGACAGGGCGTAGTCTACCTTCAAACCTTCTAGCTCGACTCGCTACATCAGGTAAATAGGCCCTAGCGAATTTGGCGAGTCGGTTGAACTCGGCGGAGTACTCTTTAACTGTCATACTGCCCTGCCTCAGTTGCACGAATTCGTTCTCCATCTGACGTTGGACTGGAGGGGGTACATACTCCTCTTCGAACGCGGCACGAAAAGTCGTCCACGAGATCGCCTCCTCTCCGTGATCAAATTGGAGAGATCGTCGATGCACGTCTCACCAATCTTGTGCATTGAGGCGGAGCTGTAGTTGCGCGCAGACGACGCGCTTCTCTTCGGGGACCTCTAGCAGAGCAAAGTGATCTTCAAGTTCGGCCAACCAATCTAGAGCTACGACTGGGTCCTCAGTCCCGTTGAATGGGGTATTGCAGACTTTCTTGAAGTGGCCAAAGTCGAAGGCAGTCACGTCCCTCGCCCTTGGAATTTGCGGCGTCTCTACTTCAAGCACGGGCTGTTCCACCGGAGTCGCTGGCGTTGCCGCGGACTGGTTGGATGCCAAAGTCTGAACGATCTCCTGCAGGGTATCTACCTGCTTTTGTTGGACTGAGAATCGTGCTTCTATATTGTCTTGAAACTTGAGCTGACTCTCTTCCGCCCGCTTCTTGGCCCGTTCATAGCGAGCCTCGTCCCTTTGTTGGTTTGCCTCCAACATCTGCAACATTCGTTGGACGGGATCGATGCTTGGCACGGCTCGCTGGCTCTTTGAACTTCCCGAAGTATCCGAACTACTTTCTTGGCCTTGCGTTTCGTCCGGAGTTTGCGCTGCAGATTGCGCTGGAGCCATTCCTTCAAAAGAAGGTAAATTACATTAGGATCATAATGTATTATGGACTTATTGCATGAACGTATCTCATTTTGGCCTAGCGAGTTCAAGAGTTCGCACAGGAATTGATCATTAAAGGAACTTTTCCAGCATGAAGTCTAAGGAACTTTGAATCTGTGCTCTGATACCACTATGTCACGCCCCGAGGCGTCCCCCGAGTCGCGACCGCCGTGCGGGCCTGGAGTTGCGCCCGCACAAGGCTTTAATGATTTGCATAGCAAGCACATATTCAGAGTACGCAGATAAATTGAAACACAGATTTGAAACATAGAAAGGTTCTCTTTATTGATAATGAACATCTATTACAAACTCCTGAACGAGTCAGCTAACATGCCGAACGGCTTACAAAAGAGATGACTCAAAATGAGATAGCAGTCCCGTACATTACATCCCTTTATAAACTCAAAATGATAAGGACCTCCTGGCTGGAGGATAGCTTTGCCACGGAGCTGCATTTGTGTATGAAGAGTTGCAAGCTCCTGACTTGAAGATGCTTCGAGGGCGCGGTGAAGATGCGCCAATAGCTGGACTGGATCGGGAAGACGACTTCGGCTCCTCGCTCGGTTCGCCTTAGTGCGGAGAACCTGTTTCAACGAGGGTCAGCATATCGAAACATGCTGGTGAAGGCGAGCTAGCCTGACTATACCAATCAACACGTTGTTTTAATGAAGCATGCATATTTGTGGGTTTCTATCTTGCCTTAGTTCATTTACAAGTAAGCAGCATATTGAATTTACTGAAATGAACGTGCCACCGTTAGGTGGATTTTACCTGACCGTCTGAATTACCTGCACAATACTTACCTTGCCTTCCCTGCCACGAAGACACAAGTTAGTATACAACAGGTTTAAATATACACGATGATCACTGGCATGATTGCCATAGTGGACTAGTCCGAGGCAAGGATAGCATGCAACGATAGTACACGAGGCGCTGCAAGCCACCTTGTCCCGTACACGATGACTATTACATGAGTTCCGCCCGGATCGGATCGGTGCCAGTGCCCCAGCGACCATCCGCAGAACTATACCTTGTGCACAAGTTGTCCATGATCGTACACGATTAACACGTTAACAATTCATGCAGTTGAGGCAACACGATTGCAAGAACACGAGTGCAAGTACACGAGTGCACGACAAGTAGTAATGCATGATTTATTTAGCATAGCCTCCCTGAACAGTTATGCATATACAAGATGTGTTCTATACTTAGCACGTTTTATAGAACATTTGCACGAACAAGCATACGATAAGGCAACAGTTCACAGGTTTGATTGACAAGCATAATAACCAAGTATATTTGTCTTTTATCTTGGTTTCTTTTATTATTATTTGGTATCGTTTGATCGGGGCAAAGAAGAGTGCAGATTGATTAGCTGTGAAGCTTGGAAGCAGGACTAGCTAATCGGGTTGGTAGCCACTCACTTAGATTTCGGAAAGAAGAAGGAAAGAGGCGCTTCACGACTCCGCTCGCAAGCCGCCTACTGCTCGTTCACCTGCACACGAACAGCTCGATTAATACTTCTTCCTCTCTTTCCAAATCTCGGAATAGAAGTGCAAGTCAATGAACGAAAACAATGAAAACTATCGAAACCGTTCAAAGAAAACAAGCAAATCCCAAAACCAACTCAAAGCACGAAAGCAACAAGCGACATCGAAAACCGAGGCAATAAAAGATAGCAGCGGAGAGGTCCCTCCTGACTCTGCCGCTAAGCCGATCCTTGGGGCGCAGTCCACTGAATATGGGAATCGATTCCGAAGAAACAAATCCATAACGAGGACGAGTTCTTAATTCAATCTATCCCGATCGAACGATACCGTCTTGTGTTTCTTAGCCGCGCTCTCCGCACCGGGAGAACGGGGCGCTACAGCTACCGCACCCCTTCCGAAGATGAAGAGAATTCTTACGGGAGGTGGAATTATCCCAGTTAGTGACGTCTGTAGATCATGTTCTATAGTAGTTTGTGGAAGAGAGATGCGAGCTCAATTTCTGATCTTTTCTATGCCGAATTATGATGTTGTACTTGGTATGGACTGGTTAAGTCAGTACCATGCGACTCTTGATTGCCGACTTGGACGGGTTATATTTAGACCGCCTGGACATCCAGAATTTGAGTTTCTTCGAGGAGCAGTAGAGCAAGGAGTTCAGCCTACTCTTAGGGTACTATCTGTAGAAGGGGAGACAGGTTACCCAAGAGTCATATCAGAGTTTGTGGATGTATTTCTTGATGATCTTCCAGGTTTACCGCCTGATCGGGAAATAGAATTCACAATAGACTTAACTCCAGGAGCAGAGCCTATCACTTCATCAGTATATCGGCTAGCACCTAAGGAGTTAGTGGAGTTGAAGGAACAGGTTGATGATCTTCTGGAGAAGGGTTTTATCTGGCCCAGTGTTTCACCTTGGGGAGCACCCATATTATTTGTGCCAAAGAAGGATGGAACAGTACGGTTGTGCATTGACTACAGGGTACTAAATGCTGTGACCATCAAGAACAGGTATCCCTTACCACGCATTGATGATCTATTCGATCAATTGAGTGGTGCTAGGGTATTCTCAAATATTGACCTTAGATCCGGCTATCATCAGATCAAAGTAAGGAAGGAAGATATACCGAAAACAGCTTTCAGGACCAAGTATGGACATTATGAGTTCTTGGTAATACCGTTTGGTTTAACCAACGCGCCAGCAGTGTTTATGAGTTTGATGAACATAGTCTTTCATCAATTCTTGGATAAATTTGTGGTTGTGTTCATTGACGACATTCTAATATATTTCAAGAGCCACGAAGAGCACGAAGAGCATCTCAAAATTGTGCTAGAGACCTTGAGACAGGAGAAGTTATATGCCAAACTCAGTAAGTGTGAGTTTTGTATGGATAAAGTGCCTTTCTTGGGACATATCATCTCAGGAGAAGGACTTTCAGTTGATCCGGCGAAAGTTGCTGCAATAGAGACTTGGCCTACACCCACATCAGTTGTAGAGGTGAGAAGTTTTCTCGGACTTGCGGAATATTACCGAAGGTTTGTAGAAAAATTTTCGAGGATTGCGGAGCCAATGACGAAGTTGACACGTAAAGACCAGGAGTTTATATGGACAAAAGACTGCCAGAAGGCTTTTGAAGAATTGAAGAGAAGATTAACAATAGCACCTGTCTTGACTCTTCCTTCAGGGTCAGAAGGTTTTGTTGTTTACAGTGATGCATCAGGTAGTGGACTATGATGTGTTTTAATGCAACATGGCAAAGTCATTGCTTATGC
Source organism: Iris macrosiphon (assembly GCA_036927795.1). Taxonomy (NCBI): domain Eukaryota; kingdom Viridiplantae; phylum Streptophyta; class Magnoliopsida; order Asparagales; family Iridaceae; genus Iris; species Iris macrosiphon. Next base: position 185,257,536 of record JAYESA010000004.1, read on the forward strand.
ATCGAGACAATTGAAGGTCCACGAGAAGAACTACCCAACACACGATCTGGAGCTAGCAGCAGTTATATTTGCACTGAAGATTTGGAGGCACTATCTTTATGGGGAGAAGGTAGAAATCTTTACAGATCACAAGAGTCTGAAGTATGTATATACTCAGAAGGAGCTCAACATGAGACAGAGACGTTGGCTTGAATTGATGGTAGATTTTGATATAGATCTGCAGTATCATCCGGGAAAGGCGAATGTCGTAGCAGACGCTCTCAGCAGGAAGCCTACGGCTTATTTCTTGACGATGCAGCCCGAGATATTGAGAGATCTACAGGAGCTTCAGATAGAGGTTGTTTTACCAGGACAGAGTGGCTTGCTGGCTAATCTTAAAATTAAGTCGTCACTTGTAGAAAGAATTAAAGAGGCATTGCCCACCGATGCTAGATTTCGAAGACTCAAAGAGAGGACAGAAGCAGGCATGCAAACAGGACTTCGCATACATGAAGATGGGACATTGAGGTTTGGGAATCGTATATATGTTCCAAATGGAGAATTGAGACAGGAGTTAATGACTGAAGCACATAGCTCTATGTACTCTGTTCACCCAGGAGGAACCAAGATGTACCGAGACTTGAGACAGTATTATTGGTGGCATGGAATGAAAAGGGAGATTGCAAGATTTGTGGCTAAATGTTTAGTCTGTCAGCAAGTAAAGGCCGAGCATCAGAGGACTGCAGGTATGTTACAGCCGCTTCCTATACCAGAATGGAAGTGGGAACATATCACGATGGATTTTGTCACAGGATTTCCAAGGAGCCCCAGCAGAAGAGATGCAGTATGGGATATTGTGGATCGACTCACTAAATCGATACACTTCTTGCCATTTAGAGTTGGACAGTCCACAGAGGTACTAGCCGATATGTATATACGACAAATCGTAAGATTACATGGAGTGCCGGTTAGTATTGTATCGGATCGAGATTCGAGATTTACATCTCATTTCTGGCGAAGCATGCAAGAGAGTCTTGGCACCAGACTCAAATTCAGCACCGCTTACCACCCACAGACAGATGGCCAATCGGAGCGCACCATTCAGATCTTGGAGGATATGTTGCGATCATGTTTGCTAGACTTTGGAGGAGCTTGGGAAGATCATTTACACTTAGTGGAGTTCTTCTACAACAACAGTTATCAGGCCAGCATTCAGATGGCACCATTCGAGGTATTATACGGAAGGAAGTGCAGATCGCCAATATGTTGGAGTGACGTTGGTGAACGTCAAATACTGGGTCCAGAATTGGTAACGCAGACAGTGGAGAAGGTAAAACAAATCCAGAATCATCTTCGAGCAGCTCAGGACAGACAGAAGCATTGGGCTGATACGCACAGGCGTCCCCTAGAGTTCAAAGAAGGAGAGCACGTATTCTTACGGATTTTGCCCACTCGAGGTACTATTAGATTCGGGAGAAGAGGCAAGTTGAGCCCAAGGTATATTGGGCCATTTGATATTCTGGAGCGCATTGGTGAGGTGGCTTATCGTCTTGCATTACCTCCATCCTTAGAGGGAGTACATGACGTATTCCATGTCTCACAGCTGAGAAGGTACGTGACCGACCCAAGTCACGTAGTCGATCATTCAGAGATCGCAGTGGGCCCTAGCTTGAGATATGAAGAACAACCAGTTGGCATCCTCGACGTCAGTGAGAAGACATTGCGAGGACAGACAATCAAACTGGTTCGTGTAGCATGAAAACATTATTCTCCTGGCGAATCGACCTGGGAACGGGAGGATAGTATGCGCCAGCGTTATCCTCACTTGTTCGCGGATGCAGTTATAAACTAAGCATTCTTGTATTTTTCCATAGTTCTTCCTTTAGTAGCTGATTCTTTGATTGCGAGGACGCAATCCTCTTAAGGGGGATAGATTGTAAATACCCTGATTTTTTAGAATAATTTTAATATAATTTTTTCCAATTTTTTGGTATTTTTCTGGATGAAGAACCAAGGTAATTGTGATCAAAGGATTTTTAAATGCAGTTAATTGATGTTAAAATATTATAGAAATAATATTTTATGGTATAAAATGGAAAATCGGATATAGGGTATTTTTCTGTGAATTTATTGGACACCGAAAACGCGTTTAAAGCCCTAAAAGCTATTGAAAATTTAAACCGAACCAAACCTGACTGAACCAAACCGTTGATTGAACCGAACCGAGCCAAATCAGCATAATGGGTCGGGTCAGGTCGGATCCGACCCAAACCCGACCGAACCCAAAGTCCCCCCCCCCCTGCGCCAGATTCACTATAGCAGCATATAAAACCCCTCGGCGTGCGTGCCCAGCCCTCGGAAACCCTAGCTCAACCCCCGCCGTCATCTCCCTCCGATCTCCCTGGCCTAAACCCTAGTCGACGACCTCGTCGACCCCAACTCCTCAGCCCTAACTCCTCCGTCAGGCCGCCCTCGAACGGACCCCTCTGTCAGCCTCGCCGTACCCTTCCATCGCCGACCAGCCCACGACCCCGACGTCGCTCCGCCCAGTCCAGCCTGACTCCACCGTCACCTCTCTGCTAAACTCCTAGCCTCGTCGCCCTATCTCCGCTCAGCCGACCAACCACCACTCCATCTCCACCGACCCACTCGACCCGAGACCAGTCGACCCCCGCCGCTCGAGACCCGACCGCCTGAGCCCTAGCCACCTCGAGCCTCGCCGACCCAACACCGGCCGCATCTGTCGTGTCCGCCGACCGCAGTCGACCCCAGCAGCCAACCCTAGACTCGACACAGCGGACACGACCAGAACACAGCTCGCGTCAAGTTGACGCACGGACACGTGAAATTCAGATTCACGGAGCCCTGTTCAGGTAACGTTTTCTCTCACCTCGTAACTCCGTTTTCGATTCCGTCTGTTGCAACGCGTAGACTGTGTAACCCTCTCGGTGCCCGTGCAACCCGTTCGGTGCATCGCATCCTGTGGTGATCGCAAACCGCGATCCAAAAAAAGGAAAAATAATGCCCTGTTTCACCCCGGAACTGAGTACGCCCCGCCAAACGGGACGACTTGGTCGCACGCGGTCTTTACCAAAACATGCGCGACGTTGATACGGACGTGCAAAATTTTACAGAAGTTGATTTGGATGTGCGTGCACACCGAATCAACGCGTATCCGCCGACAACGCCCCGTACCCATCTATTCTGGAACACGCTGTAACTTTGTGTACACACGTCGGATCGAGACGAAACTTGGGCCATCGGACTCGTAGCAATACACTGGTCCTTTGACCCAAGTTTGGTTAGATTCTGAGAACGTTGACAAAATCGCGTATCGTGGGCCCCACAGGCTCCACTTGACGGACGATTTTGTGATCGGCTCATCGGAATACAATTCTGGAAGTTCAGTTGGGTTCGTATCATCGTTCCTGACTTGTAGACACTTAGTTTGAGGAATTTGGAGACCTTTGACCCTGACACGCTTTTCGGTGCAAAGTGGCCCACATGTGGACCCCGCTTTGACCCGAAAATGTCATTTCTGCCCTTGTGTCCAAATTGGACTTAAGGACAGGCGTTTCTAGATATTTGATATCTTCTGAGACTGTTGGTGATGTTTATTACAGCTTTTGGAGGAGTACCCACAGGATCCACTAACACAGGGACGACTGTTGGTATTCAAACACCAGGCAAGTGTACCTTGCCAAACTCTACAGTATTGTTACATATTTTTCTTGCTTCATTATATTGCTATGCATACTTAACCTAGGACCGTGTGACTTACTTAGCGTTTGATTATTAGTCGTGTATTGTCATCTAGAGATGGACATTCGTGACACTTTACATTCTCGTACTTGTCTTATCAAGTACACTATGACCCAGGACACATGACACTATTCATGAGACAGGGTCTTCCTGAGATATTCATAGTGATTCTGTATAGGATACAGGACTTGACAGAGATATTATATTCATATATACTTTATGACTTGTGCATTAGCTATGATCCCGCTTGACATGGACATAAGACGTTATGGTCATGATATGCGTGGTTACATTGGGTGGGGAGAGACACACAGGCTACAGGCTGTTTCATATATATATCTACTACTATTGTGAGGTCGTAGACTCTCGTAGCAGAGCTAGGCACATTACGTGTTATTACCGCTACCGGCTCCCCGACACAGAGCTTGTAGTGGCTCAGCCTGAGTACTCGTGTTGCTCTCATCTTGCATTTCACATAGATGGTTACTTACTTGCCCTATTTATTTCATTATGCTCTGCACTGCTTATATTTTGGCTTGTATTATTATTTGTACCTTGCTATGTCCCCTGAGGACCTGGATATGGATTATGTCCCTAGGATTTGAGGACGAGATCTATCCCGAGGTATACGGGATCGCAGCAGGAGCTGATACAGGAGCTGTACCGCCATTCGAGGACGAGGTGTTAGCTGAAGACTTTTTCTGAGCATCTATGTTTCATGCTCAGCATTTACTTTATTCAGTCATTTATATTCTAGTCTGTTAAACCATTGTATTAGATTTTTCGGGTTGTTCCCCGAAGCACTTTGTAGAGAGGTTGATGATTTACATTCCTTATATTATGTGGATCATATTTTATATCTTGTGTGGATGAGATTAGTTGTGCCATGTTGTCGTAGACTTGATTTTACAGCTTAAGTACCACTACTAGAAAAAGCGGGATTAGCGACGTATTTTAGCGACTCCTGGTATAAACGTCGCTAAATCAGCAACTCCATTAAAAACGTCGCTAAACGTCGCCAAATGGCGACATTTAGCGACGTTCAGCGACTTTTATTCAGATTTTAAAAGATGAGTCGCTATAAGTTCAATTAAGGTCGCTAAACGTCGCTAATATATTTGATTTAGCGATGTTTAGCGGCGTAATTAGCGACGTATATATCAAAAATATTTAGCAACGTGTTTAGCGACGTCTTTGACGTCGCTAAATTTTAATTTAGCGACGTTTTAATTAGACATCGCTAAACGTCGCTAATTTTTGGTTAATTAGGGCTCAGATTCTTTTCCCCCATCTGTCGAAAATTTTGAACGTTTTCGATTTCCCCCGCACCCCCCCCTCCGGCGACCGGCTCTCCACGGCTGCGGCTACTCCGGCACCCCCCTCCTCCTCCTCGAGCTCTAGGTAATATCTCTCTCTCTCTCTCTCTCATGTGACACTGACACAACTGATGACTGGACAGACACGACATACGCACACAGACACGACACACGCAGACACACACTGACAGACACACACGACACACACACACAGACGCAGATACACACACACACACTCACACAGACACTGACATGGGACTGATTTACACAGGGAGTCGGGTTCTTTACTGTGTCTTCACTGTATGTGCACTGTGTTGGCACTGATACCTTAGTGTATCAGTCAGTGGAGAGCTTGGGTTTCTTTGTATGGGTAGTTCAGTAAAAGAGGAGTGAGGGTTAAGGTTTTTCTAAGTATTTAGCTAAGTTTTCAATCATGAGATATTTGGTGGTGTTGAATGTGGGTAGTGTTGTTTTACATGAAGGTAGGGCTATGTTGAGCTTAGTGTATCAGTGAGCTAAGTGCATCAGTGAGTTTAGTTTAGTGTATCAGTGAGTTTAGTGTATCAGTGAGTGAGTAAGTTCAGTGACTTTATATTTTTGTGTGAGGGAGGGAAAGCTCGGGCCGTAAAACTGTGCATCAGTATGCCAGTGTATCGGGGGGAATCGGTTTCACTATGGTGTGCACAGTGTGCCTCGACCACACTGTGTATCAGTGTACTAGTGGTCGAGCCTTGTAGTGGGCAGTGAGAAGGAGGTCTGCAACAGTGAGCAGTCAACTGAAGAGGAAAACCATCAGTACTGTGTCATTTCAGCAACCATGTATCAGTAAGTATCAACAAGTCCCACTGTATCAGTATCCGTTTTCAGTTGCATTTAGTGAGCTATGTATACTAGTGTTAGTTAGCTTAGTGTCAAGGTATTGGTTAGTTGGTTTAAGATGGGTTAGCATGAGTTATTGGGTAGAAGTTAAGGGTATCAGTTTACTATTAAATTAGTAAATAGTTAGTGTAGTTAAATAGTTACTTACTGATATACTTGATTTTGTTAATAGTTAGCTAAGTAACTATATGTCCTAGTAAGCATTGTATACAGTAAAGAACCCAAGCTTTTACCAATAGTATAAAATATTAAAAAACTAAGAGACTTGGCCTCTTTTCAGTTGTTTTGAATATTGCTTATTTTAGACTTTGATAAATGAAAGTATGTATTATATCAGTTATGATTTTTATAGTACGGTTAAGTTATAAAGTTAGGTGATAAACCACTGTATGTAATGATTTATATGATACATACTGTCATTTTTGCAGAAGTATCTAGAAATGGATATGAATTACTATCTGCGTCATCATTCGTGGATGTACAACCGTCATCCTGATGACATGTGCGGTGTGCGGGATGAATTTATTGAGGGTGTATAGCAGTTCCTGCAGTTCGCCAAGGCTTTCCCTCAGTACATGGACGGTACAAAAATTAAGTGTCCGTGTGTGAGATGTCGCAACAGAAAATATTATCCAGAAGTGAAAGTTACATATCATTTATACTCGAAGGGCTTCACGCCGAATTACTATCAGTGGACCGCGCACGAAGAACTTGTATCTCTAGCATCGGAGTCGGAGCCCTATGTGGAGCCGTATATGGATGTCCAAGACCACGATGCTTACGACGACGGGTTGGTGAACATTGTTTATGATACGGCGGGGCCTAGTTTCAATCAGGACAATTATGATGCAGCTGAGGAGGCACCGAATGCCGATGCTGCAAAGTTTATGGAGTTGCTGGAGAACGCAAGGACTCCATGTAAGCCCCTGATTTTTTTTCAAAAATATTAAAATTGGATTTTTCGCAATTTTCTAGAATTTTCTGGGAATTTTCTGTAAATAAAATCAAGGCTTTAAATTATTAAACAATTTTTAATTGTTAATAAATAATATTAAAATATTATGGAAATAAAAATTTTGGGTGTAAAATGAAAAACTGGACTTAGGGTAATTTTTCTGGAATTTTTTGGGCCTCAGACCTATTTTTAAATGCCTAAAAACTATTTATTAATTTTTATTATTATTATTATTATTATTATTATTACTAATATTATTATTATTTATATTTTGTTAGGCCGGCCCGGCCCAGTGAGCCGAGCCCAGCAATCCAGCCCAGCCATCCCTAGCGGGTCGGGCGGGTCCACCCGAACCCGACACGCCACCCGCGACCCGCTCCCCAGCCCTCACCCCCGCAGGACCCGCGCTGCCCCCGCGTCCGGCGCCGCCGCCCGCGCCCGCCGCGCCACGTCTCCGCCCCCCCCGCGCCCCGCGCGGCCACGACCGCCATGACCCCGCCTCGCTCGGCCCGACCCCCGGCCGCTCCGCCCTATATAAACCCCTCTCCCCAGCCCTCTCCGGTCACCACCCTCTTCTCCGGCCACCCCGACCACCCGCCGCTCCTCCCTGAGCCACCTCCATCTCCGGCTGCCCCGCCCTCCTCGACGACTGCCTCCGGCCAGCGCCCAAGCAGCAGCAGCAGCAGCAGCGGGCAGCCCGCCTCCGGCCAGCAGCTCCGGCCGCCGCTGCCTATAGCCGCCGCCACCGGCCAACTCCCCAGCTCCCCCCGGCGAGCCGTCCCAGCCCCCTCCGGCGCGCCTCCGGCCGGCCACCCGCCGTAGCTTCAAAACCCTAACCCTAACCCTAAATCCCCAAATTTCGTGTCGACGTGTCGGACACGACACGGACACGAGAAAACCCCGTTTCGAGGAGCCTCGTTCAGGTACTCGTATCTCGCACCCCGTATCTCCGATTTCAATTCCGTAAATTGCGCTGCGAAGCCTATATGACCCTCTCGGTGCCCGGACAAACCGCTCGGGGCATCGCATCCTGTGGTGATCGCACACCGCAATCCAAAAACAGGAAAAACCAGACCCTGTTTCACCCCGGAACTGAGTACGCCCCGCCAAACGGGACGACTTGGTCGCGTGCGGTCTTCACAGATACGTGCGCGCCGTCGATACGGACGTGTGGGATTTCACGAAAGCTGATTCGGGTGTGCGTGCACACCGGAATCAACGTGTATCCGCGGACATCGTCCCGTATCCGACTTTTCTGCAATTTACCCCAACTTTGCGTACACACTTCGGATCGAAACGAAACTTGCACCAACGGACTCGTAGCGATACGCTGGTCCTGTGACCCAAGTTTGGTTCGATTCTGAGAACGTTGACGAAATCGCGTGTCGTGGGCCCCACAGGCCCCGCTCGACGGGCGATTTCGTGATCGGCTCATCGGAATCCAATTCTGGAAGTTTCATTGGGTTCGTATCATCGTTCCTGACCTGTTGACACTAAGTTTGGTGAATTTGGAGACCTTTGACCCTGACACGTTTTTCGGTGCAAAGCGGGCCCACATACGAATCCCGTTTTGACCCGAAATTATCGTTTTTGCCCTTGTCTCCAAATTGGACTCAAGGACAGGCGTTTCTAGCTATTTGATATCTTCTGAGCATGATGGTAATATTTATTTCAGCATCTGGACACATTTCTAAAAATTTCCCCGAGATACAAACTATAATTGGATCCAAACAACAGGCAAGTACCTGCACTTCAAGTTTAATCTCTATATTGTGATAATTAATTTCTTGCTCTACTAGTACTATTTGATGGTTACACGTAGTGTTAGAATACCGAATTTCATGTCTTGAATACTGGAGTTCATGTCTTGCTTTCGTGTCGGATGGGAGAATACTAGAAGGCATGTAGTTTACCCTTCTCCCTGCCGTGTTTAATAGCTGTTGGTACGCGACTGTACCCTCAGCCGGATCTCGATTATTCATGTTTAATAGCCGTCTATGACGGCCGGATTAGCCTTATAAACCCCTACATGCCAACTATGTATTCTAGAATAACACAAGTTCACACACATAGCTTTCTGTCTGGTTATAGTTCTTATTGGCTGTTGTAGTTTCATTTCCTATCTCATATTATTCCTGTTTACTCATATTCCTGTTTATAGTCTTAACTCTTAGTTATTGTTATCTCTTTTATGCATATTCTCAATATGATACTCAGTCAGTTTTTTTTCTAATTGTCATAAATATTTAGTTTAATCTTGTTGTGCATTGTGTACTCTGCTCCTTTCCTGACTGGATCCGTTGATTTAGGCGATGATGATGACTTTGCCCCTACCTATTATGGCCCCTATGAGGGAACAGATGACACATATGAGGAGCCAGTTCCCACCCAGGAGACTACTTCTGCAGAGTAGTTAGCAGTAGCTATTTATTTGTGCTCTTCTATCTTAGTAATCGGGTTTGTCCCCGATTTTATTTCTGGATTTTGTATTAAACATTTGATCTGTTGTCACATTTATTTCATTTGAAATCTCAGTATTCTTTTTCCTGTTATTATCTTTGCCTATTTCATTATTTGTGAATGAGCTAGATGTTTCAACTGTGGATATGACCTAGACAGCGTACTACCGCCGACTCTGCGGCGTAGGCTGGACGTACCCACGTACTCGTGTCCGAATTTCCGGGTGCGGGTCATGACACGTTTTTATGGTGGCCCATGCAGGTCAAACGACTAAATTGTTCGGTTCCAACTTAGGGACCGAACAGGCCTGCAACAAGATTGAGGATTTTAGGATAAAGCTCATTCACAGAATAGGATCTTTTATTTCAAACCTTGATATCATTCCTAACCAATTTTCCTATCGCCCTTGATTTCCAAGTAATCTATTCTAATCTTCCTATCCCTTCATCTCCCAGAATGGTTCAGACGAGGAACACAGTAGGAGGCACATCAGAACCAGCTGAGCAGACTGTGCCTGAAACTCTTGCACTCCCGCCGCCTCCATCTACTCCAGCAGTTACTCTAGATGGGGCACAGCTACTTGGAGTATTCCAGGGACTAGTAGAATCCCAGAAAGAACAGACTGCACTCCTACGAACTAGCCTTTCGGACGCTCTTCGGTCCCAGGAGTCACCGCACAAGAGGCCAGGAAGTGCCAAGGACTTCAAGAACCTTAAACCCCTGGAATTCTATGGAACTGAAGGCATTCTCTATGCCGATGAGTGGATAGAGAATGTGGAGCGACTCCTGAAGACTGCTCGGGTCCCTGATGATCTCAAAGTGGAGTCCGCAAGCCTGCAACTGTTCGACATAGCTCGGACCTGGTTTAGAGATGAACCCCAACTATCTGCTCCTGACCTCACCTGGGAGGACTTCAAGAGGCTATTCAAGGAGAAATTCTACCCCGAAGTGGCTCGGGAAGCTCTCGAAAGCCAATTCGAGAGACTGGAACAAGGTAACCTATCTGTTGATGAGTACACTGCTGAATTTAGCAGGTTGAGCCACTTTGCAGAGTACATAGTTCGTACCCCGGAGGACAGAGCCCGTAGATTCAAGAAGGGGTTGTCTCCTGATATTCGCCTTGCTGTCACCACTAGCCGAGCTCGTACATACGAGGAAATCTTGAGCGTGGCACAAGGTGTTGAAAGAGACATGGGACATAGATTAAAGCGGGAAAGAGATACTGGAAGTATGGGGCCCCACAAACGCCCATTCCAACAACAACAACAGCAGAAGGCCCCGCAACAAAACCAGCGTCCTCTCCCTCAAGCCACAGCACCCCAACACCAAGCTCAAGGACAGAACCAACAAGCTCTCACTTGTAACTTTTGTCATAAACCAGGTCACGCTTGGCAAGTTTGTAGGAAGAGGTTAGGTGCCTGTCTATATTGTGGATCGGCAGCACATCAGATGAGGGACTGCCCTGCTGCTCAAGGACGCACAGCTGAACAAAGAGTTCCAGTTCAGGCCAGGCCCCTAGCAGCGCAGCAGAGGGCACCACCTCAAGGACACGGATAAGCTTACGCAATAACCGTGGAGAACGCGCAGACTCTTGGAGCAGCTAATGCGCGTAAGTGATTCGTAGATACCTTTTCTAGTACTGTTTAGTTTGTGCCTATTGGTTCGTGACCTCAGCCCCAACCTAGAAATTTTGAACTTGCTAATAACCTGGTATGCTTTATTTTGATAACTATAGAGATCATAGAGTCTTTTGTTATTGTGCTTATTGTAGGTTGTTTTGTGTACTTAAATAATTTGTACCTCATTTTCATCATCATCTAGCGCACTTAAAATTGCTGAACTTGACTTATGCTGCTATTTTATAGCCTAGTTTTGCAAGCTTACTCTTTATCGGGCTTGTTCATGACACATGTATTATTGAGGCCTGATCAACCCCACTAATACAAGTGTCTATTCAGAATCAGTGTACTACGGTCTGATCAACCTTAGTGCATTTTGATTCGCACTTCGCACGACTACTTTACGTGGATTGAGATATATAGTTGACCAGTATACTCGCCCCCTAAATATGTCTGAGCATATCATATCAGTTACATAACTGTACTAATACGAGCATGCGAATAAATGATTACCAGAATAAAATTTTAATCCATAACCGCCTGACAATTTCTATTAGAATTCTTTAAACGCCTTGATCCCTATACCTCTGTTCTACCACCTCGCCCTTAAACTCTTTATTTTTGATCCTCGTCTTCCCTTATTTCAGAATGACAAAATCCTGTGCTTGGTATAAGTTTGAATTATAAATAGTACTAGATATACCCCTCAGACTGGTGATGACCCTCTATGACTAAGGGAATACCATAGGTGGTGTATTTGTGTTAAAGACTTAAGGATTCAATACCATGAATAATTAAGTTGGGACATAGCTTTACTGGTTGTATAGTCTTAGAGGATAGATGGGTAAAATCTAAGTTGGGTAGCGACCACAATGTTCACCTGAGAGAAACCCGTTAGACTGTAATCAAGTGAGATTGGACAGAGAGAACCCTGCCATATTTTAAATTTCGAGGACGAAATTTTTATAAGATGGGTAGATTGTAAGCCCCTGATTTTTTTTCAAAAATATTAAAATTGGATTTTTCGCAATTTTCTGGAATTTTCTGGGAATTTTCTGTAATTAAAATCAAGGCTTTAAATTATTAAACAATTTTTAATTGTTAATAAATAATATTAAAATATTATAAAAATAATATTTTTGGGTGTAAAATAAAAAACTGGACTTAGGGTAATTTTTCTGAAATTTTTTGGGCCTCAGACCTATTTTTAAATGCCTAAAAACTATTTATTAATTTTTATTATTATTATTATTATTATTATTATTATTATTATTATTATTATTACTAATATTATTATTATTTATATTTTGTTAGGCCGGCCCGGCCCAGTGAGCCGAGCCCAGCAACCCAGCCCAGCCATCCCTAGCGGGTCGGGCGGGTCCACCCGAACCCGACCCGCCACCCGCGACCCGCTCCCCAGCCCTCACCCCCACACGACCCGCGCTGCCCCCGCGTCCGGCGCTGCCGCCCGCGCCCGCCGCACCACGTCTCTGCCCCCCCCCCCCCCCCGCGCCCCGCGCGGCCACGACCGCCACGACCCCGCCTCGCTCGGCCCGACCCCCGACCCCCGGCCGCTCCGCCCTATATAAACCCTCTCCCCAGCCCTCTCCGGTCACCACCCTCTTCTCCGGCCACCCCGACCACCCGCCGCTCCTCCCTGCGCCACCTCCGTCTCCGGCTGCCCCGCCCTCCTCGACGACTGCCTCCGGCCAGCGCCCAAGCAGCAGCAGCAGCAGCGGGCAGCCCGCCTCCGGCCAGCAGCTCCGGCCGCCGCTGCCTATAGCCGCCGCCACCGGCCAACTCCCCAGCTCCCCCCGGCGAGCCGTCCCAGCCCCCTCCGGCGCGCCTCCGGCTGGCCACCCGTCGTAGCTTCAAAACCCTAACCCTAACCCTAAATCCCCAAATTTCGTGTCGACGTGTCGGACACGATACGGACACGAGAAAACCCCGTTTCGAGGAGCCTCGTTCAGGTACTCGTATCTCGCACCCCGTATCTCCGATTTCAATTCCGTAAATTGCGTTGCGAAGCCTGTATGACCCTCTCGGTGCCCGGACAAACCGCTCGGGGCATCGCGTCCTGTGGTGATCGCACACCGCAATCCAAAAACAGGAAAAACCAGACCCTGTTTCACCCCGGAACTGAGTACGTCCCGCCAAACGGGACGACTTGGTCGCGTGCGGTCTTCACAGATACGTGCGCGCCGTCGATACGGACGTGTGGGATTTCACGAAAGCTGATTCGGGTGTGCGTGCACACCGGAATCAACGTGTATCCGCGGACATCGTCCCGTATCCGACTTTTCTGCAATTCACCCCAACTTTGCGTACACACTTCGGATCGAAACGAAACTTGCGCCAACGGACTCGTAGCGATACGCTGGTCCTGTGACCCAAGTTTGGTTCGATTCTGAGAACGTTGACGAAATCGCGTGTCGTGGGCCCCACAGGCCCCGCTCGACGGGCGATTTCGTGATCGGCTCATCGGAATCTAATTCTGGAAGTTCCGTTGGGTTCGTATCATCGTTCCTGACCTGTTGACACTAAGTTTGGTGAATTTGGAGATCTTTGACCCTGACACGTTTTTCGGTGCAAAGCGGGCCCACATGTGAACCCCGTTTTGACCCGAAATTATCTTTTTTGCCCTTGTCTCCAAATTGGACTCAAGGACAAGCGTTTCTAGCTATTTGATATCTTCTGAGCATGATGGTAATATTTATTTCAGCATCTGGACACATTTCTAGAAATTTCCCCGAGATACAAACTATAATTGGATCCAAACAACAGGCAAGTACCTGCACTTCAAGTTTAATCTCTATATTGTGATAATTAATTTCTTGCTCTACTAGTACTATTTGATAGTTACACGTAGTGTTAGAATACCGAATTTCATGTCTTGAATACTGGAGTTCATGTCTTGCTTTCGTGTCGGGTGGGAGAATACTAGAAGGCATGTAGTTTACCCTTCCCTCTGCCGTGTTTAATAGTTGTTGGTACGCGACTGTACCCTCAGCCGGATCTCGATTATTCATGTTTAATAGCCGTCTATGACGGCCGGATTAGCCTTATAAACCCCTACATGCCAACTATGTATTCTAGAATAACACAAGTTCACACACATAGCTTTCTGTCTGGTTATAGTTCTTATTGGCTGTTGTAGTTTCATTTCCTGTCTCATATTATTCCTGTTTACTCATATTCCTGTTTATAGTCTTAACTCTTAGTTATTGTTATTTCTTTTATGCATATTCTCAATATGATACTCAGTCAGTTTCTTTTCTAATTGTCATAAATATTTAGTTTAATCTTGTTGTGCATTGTGTACTCTGCTCCTTTCCTGACTGGATCCGTTGATTTAGGCGATGATGATGACTTTGTCCCTACCTATTATGGCCCCTATGAGGGAACAGATGACACATATGAGGAGCCAGTTCCCACCCAGGAGACTACTTCTGCAGAGTAGTTAGCAGTAGCTATTTATTTATGCTCTTCTATCTTAGTAATCGGATTTGTTCCCGATTTCATTTCTGGATTTTGTATTAAACATTTGATCTGTTGTCACATTTATTTCATTTGAAATCTCAGTATTCTTTTTCCTGTTATTATCTTTGCCTATTTTATTATTTGTGAATGAGCTAGATGTTTCAACTGTGGATATGACCTAGACAGCGTACTACCGCCGACTCTGCGGCGTAGGCTGGACGTACCCACGTACTCGTGCCCGAATTTTCGGGTGCGGGTCGTGACACTCCACTATATCCTGGTTGTGAGGATCATTCACCATTGGAGGTGGTTACAAGATTATTGAGCATCAAGTCCGATTTTAACATGTCGCAAGAATGCTATAATCGACTGCTCGATTTGATTATAGAGATCTTGCCCGAGGGTGCAAAGTTGCCTAAAGACTTCTATCGATCTAAGAGGATGGTGAGATCGCTTTGGATGGGATACGAGAAAATCGATGCATGTCGCAACGGGTGCATGTTGTACTACAAAGACGACAAGGATGAAGATGCGTGCAGATTCTGTGGTGCTGATCGCTACAAGGCCACTGTTAGAGGAAAGTCTGTCGGTGCAAGGAAGCCTACCGATTCGATGCACTACTTGCCTTTGACGCCGCGGTTGCAGCGGTTGTTTATGGTTAAGGAGACTGCAGAAAATATGAGTTGGCACAGGCGAAAACAGATTGAAGGAGTATTGGATCATCCATCCGATGGAGAAGCATGGAAGAGCTTTGATCGAGAGTATCCACATTTTGCCGAGGAAGCGCGTAATGTCAGATTGGGGCTCTCCTCTGACGATTTTACCCCATTCGGAATTTCGGGCTCCCAGTATTCGTGTTGGCCTGTGATCGTCACTCCGTACAATCTGCCGCCTTGGATGTGCATGAAGACTCCGTATATGTTCCTAACCGTTATTATTCCGGGTCCGAACAATCCGAAGAGGAACATCGATGTGTATTTACAGCCTTTTATAGATGAGTTGAATCGGCTGTGGGAAGTAGGTGCCAACGTGTACAATGTTTCTAGAAAACAGAATTTTCAGATGAGGGCAGCACTTATGTGGACCATCAACGACTTTCCGGCCTATGGAATGTTATCGGGATGGAGCACCCATGGTCGTCTCTCATGTCCATATTGCATGGGCCGCTCTCAGGCTTTCCGTTTGAAACACGGAGGAAAACCGTGCTTCTTCGATTGTCATCGACAATTTTTGCCGAAGGATCATCCGTACCGGAGGAACCGGAATACTTTTCGTGCGGGAGTTGTGGAGAAGGCCAATCCACCGCCAAGGTGGCCCGAATGCACGATATGGGAAGAGGTAAAAGATTTACCAAGTGCTATCGAAGAGCCTGCTAAGGGGTACAAGTGTGACGGATTTGGTCGCACCCATAACTGGACGAAGAGGAGTATATTCTGGGATCTGCCATATTGGAGCACCAATCTGATCAGACATAACCTTAATGTCATGCATATCGAGAAGAATGTGTTTGATAACATAATTAATACTGTAATAGAGGTAAAGGGGAAGACGAAAGATAATCCGAAGGCCAGGTTGGACTTAGAAGAAATATGTAGACGTCCTGCATTGCATTTGATAGAGGAGGGAAATGGAAAGTTAAAGCAACCTAAGTCAGTTTTCTCACTGGATAAAGAGGATAAAGGTAGAGTTTGTAGGTGGATTCAGGGTCTAAAGTTTCCAGACGGGTACGTGTCGAACTTGAGAAGATGCGTCGACCTCAAGGAGAATAAACTGGTGGGTATGAAGAGCCACGATTGTCACGTATTCATGGAGAGGTTAATTCTGATTGCATTTCGGGAATTCTTACCGCAGGTCGTTTGGGACCCATTGACAGAGCTGAGCATATTCTTCAAAGATCTTTGTTGTACTAAGTTGCTCGTCGATCGTCTAGAAAAGAAAGAGAGGGACATTGCGGTAACACTATGTTAGCTCGAGAAGGTGTTTCCTCCTGGATTCTTCGACTCTATGGAGCATTTGCCAATTCATCTTTCCTATGAGACAAGCGTTGGTGGTCCTGTCGGTTATCGGTGGATGTACCCCTTCGAGCGGCATCTGAATCACCTAAAGAGAAAGGTGAAAAATAAGGCACGGGTTGAAGGCTCTATTTGTGAAGCTTATGTTCTCGAGGAGATTATAAACTTTTGCTCGACGTATTTCAAACCGCATGTTGCTACTAATAGGACGAAAGCTCCCAGAAACGACGACGCATATCAGGAATCTAATGATGCAATACTCAAAGTATTCAATGCGTCTGAAAAGCCTTCGGGAAAAATGAAGAAGAGATATTTGAATGACGATGAGCTAAGGGCTGCTCAATTGTATATATTACTCAATTGCGACGAGGATGAAGTGGAGAAGCTAGAGGGGTAAGTAATTAATACGTCCATGTTTACATCATCTCAATGTAATAGTATAAGATACTATTATGCTACTAATCAGCAGTTGCTTCATTGTTTTTCAGCACATATAATGATGAGTTGAGGTCGGTTAGACCCTACATAACAGACGAAGAAGTAGAACAAGATATGAGATGCCATTTTCCTTCTTGGTTGAGCGCATATGTAAGATGCTTGGTAATTATTTTTTATTTCTGCACTTGCAAAACAAATAACTTACTATCGCTACTTTGGTATTTAGGTCGATCGTCTAATATCACCCGAGACTGAATCTATTAGAACTCTAGCCAAGGGACCAATTACTGCCGTAAAAATATGGCCAAGTTTCTGTGTGAATGGGTTCAGGTTCAAGTCAACAAATGCTCCTATCAGAGACAGCTTTCTGGATCTTGATTCCACGAAAAACAGTGGTTTGTGTATCAAATCTTCAAACTACAAAGACATCAATCCGGGCAATAATTTTTTTGGCATCTTACGAGAGATTGTGGAGTTTGACATATAATTATGGCACAGAACCTGCTAATATCGTGCTATTCAGGTATGAATGGTTCGATCCGATTCAAGACCAAGGTTGGAAAATTGACAAGCATGGCCTTGTGGATATAAACTACAAGCGTAGATATCAAGGCTACGAACCATTTGTCCTATCAAGTCAGGCTCAGCTCGTGTACTTCACAACTTATCCTAGACGGGGGACAGCGAGGTCGGATTGGTGGACAGTATGCAAGACTAAAGCTAGAAATACCTTTGACATTGACGAAATAGCTTATCAGGAGGACGATCTACCTCTTGTAACAAATATTGTAGATGTGGACTCAACGGAAGTTACTCATTACACGAGTAATAATGTAGAAGATGTAGAATTATCCGAAGAGGACGACGAAGTAGATGAAAGTGAAGACGAGGAAGAGGAAGAGCAGGACGACGAAGGCGAACAAAATAAATTTTCTGAAGATGATTGAAAATAAAAAATATTGCATGTAGAATGTAACTATATTTTGACTGTAGAATATAGATCAAGGTTGGAAAATTGACGAAGTAGATGTACCCATTAACGAATATATGTATTATATTTTGACTGTAGAATGCTTTGAGATATGTATCACATTTCGACTGTAGAATGTAGTATATATTTGTGTTTCTCTATATTTATCATATGTTGTTATCAGATATGACAGGACAACGCGGAGGATTCGGCAGGTCCCGAGGTAGACAGAGTGCCACTCCGGTACTGCCTACTGTTGGTTCCGGATCATCGTCGTCCAGTACTCCAGTATATCGATCACTCACATCTCCGACTGTTGGGACGAGTAGTTCCTGGCGTGATAGTACACCCTCGTCCAGCGTTCCTCCTGCTGACGGAACAATGGGGACAGATGAGCATGTCGAGGAGGTCGTGCCGACGTTGTCCCAGCATCAGCAAGATCCTCCATGCGCACCTCCGGAGGAGACGAGGACAGAGATTTGGGCCGACGGTACAAAGTAAGTCAATTAGATGGTTTAGTATATATTTGTGTTTCTCTTTATTCATCGTATATTGACTTTTTCAGTAATCTAAATTATTATCTCTGTATAGATATCGTCCATCGTTGGTTCAGAGACACCTGGGCCAATTTCTGAGGAACAACTACGGTGGCCCTTGGATCAACTACTCTGAGGCTCCGGAGGAGAGGAAGGCGTTCTGGTTTGCGCACTTCCAGGTAAAAGTATATTAAATAAATCTTCTAATTTATGCATATTATATAACTTATTTGTGATGCTAACTTAATGAATTATTTATTGTAGCAAACGTATTTTTATCCTCCGCACCGGGCCGAGTTGATCGAGCGGCTCTTTCCTACCGTTGTCGCCAAGCTTATCCGAGATGCTCTGGATGACCAGAAGGCTCGTGGTCGTGCTGGAAAACCGATCCAAGGTTGGATCACGCCTGAGCAGTGGACTGCGATGAGGGCTAGATTCGACGATCCGAGCTACAAGGAAAGGTCTAAGAAGGCCAAGGCGGCTAGGCAGAATGCTGCCAAGTGGTGTGGTGGCTCGATTCTGATGACGGAACATTTCCGTCGTTTGGTATATTTTTTTTAAATATATTATTTTAATATAAGTACCATAAAATGGTACTTGGAAAAAATATTTAAGTTTAGTAATAAATAATATATTTTTAACAGGTACAGAGGGGGGAGGATGCAAACATGGTGACCGTCTTCTTGGCCACCCATCGCAAGGACGGAAATCTCATTGATGAGAGGGCCTCACAGACCTATGTAAGTATTACTTTACTTTGTGTTAATTTTAATATAACTTAGGCAATTATCGAGTTTCCAAACCTTTTCTAGGCCGAGTATCTTAGGCTGCGTGAGCGGGCGACTGCTAGTGCACCTACACCTGGAGAGGCTGGTACTTCGTCGCAGCCCGCTCCATCTCCGTCGGCGGACGACCTGTGGGTGACCGCAGCTGGTGGTCTCCAGAGGGGTACGTACTACGGTACGGGCTCCTATGGCGCCCTGGTTGCGACACAGTCATCTAGGGCCTCCCCGACAGCTGCATATTCCACACACCCCTCGCAGTCGCAGGCCTCGCAATCGTCGGCCAGAGTCAAGGAGGCCGTCCAGGAGGCCGTTGACCGTCAGATTGCGTCTCTCGGTGACGAGTTGCTGCGAAGTATGGAGGAGCAGCCCCGGTCCCAGCCGCAGACGGACGATCCGATGCTCATCGCACGATTGGATATGCTCGACCGCAGCATGACGGAGCTACGGGATTTGACAAATGATATTAGAGCCTCCAATGACCGCAACATCATGGAGCTGCAGGCGTCACAGCTATCGATGGGCGAGAAGCTGACGAGGATGCAGGATATGGGTCATAGCAGTACGAGGCTGTTATCTACCCTGGATTCTTACAACCAGCGACTCGCAGACTTGGAGCGGGCACGGCCTCCACCGACGTCACTACCTTCTCCATCGACATCGGTATCGATTCCATGGGACGAGTATGAGGAGTTCTTATCCTTCAAGCGCGCCGGTGATCATCCTCCTGCAGATCCGCAGTAGTATAGTTATTTTTATTATTATTTAGGATGCGATTGTATATTATGAATTATTGATACTTCAACAATAGGCATGATGTATGATGCTTCTTGTGGTCTTTAATTTTTTAGTTAATTTAATTGGATTATATAGTTATCTTGCATATCCACATTTGTCCTATACTATAATAAATTTTTTTATGTGGCCCGATATTTCGCACGGGACTTTGCGCATACTTCGTTGCACGTCTTATGGGCCCACTGTCCCCCTCAACTCTCACCATTAATAAATGGAAGGAATAATACGCCTCCATGGCTTGATCCATTGATCTTCCGCCACCTAGTCAGGAACTTATACCTCTCTTCGGTAAACACAATGGTCACTCGAGTTCGATTTCTATATTATGAATTATTGATACTTCAACAATAGTCCTTGGTATTGGATACTTATCTCGTATTTGTACTGTCCATCTTATATATTGTTAAACTTTGGCTACATCTACAATTCCAGCATTGAATACTTAATTCCAGCATTGAATACTTACTTGATATGTCCCCACAAGGCACAATACAATGTCTAATATATATAGTTCCCAAAATATTAATATATATTGAATACTTACTTAATATATACTTACTTGATATGTCCCCACCAGTAGATTAATTTAAGTAGCCCCAAGTTCAATTCCTTCTGGACACAAATTTTTTTTTATTTTTTTTTAAAATTAGCGACGTTTTTAGCGACGTTTAGCGACGTTAAGTTACGTCGCTAAATAAGTCGCTAATTAGCGATGCTGTAACAAGTCGCTAAATACGTCGCTAATGACGTCGCTAAAAACGTCGCTATACGTCGCCAATTGCTGACATGGCAGAATAGCCAGGTCATTAAAGACGTCGGTGTAATGTCGCTATATAAGTCGCTAATCAGCGACGTTTAGCGACTTTAAAAACGTCGCTATTTAGTGACTCGGCGTCGCTAAACGTCGCTAAATTTTGTGACACACTAAAGTCGCTAAAAACGTCGGTATAGCGACGTTTAGCGACGTTTTTTTTTGCGACTTGGTTTTTTCCGACAACTTTATAACGTCGCTAATTACGTCGCTAAACCAAATTAGCGACGTCATTTCGTTTTTTAGCGACGTTTTTAGACGTCGCTAATTTGACTTTTTCTGGTAGTGTACGCCCTGATGGATCCATTAAATTGGATTTGTCCATCAGTGTGTGTTGCTGGCCATTGCCACGTGTCTAGTCCCTCGGTATTTTGGGACTGGGGCGTGACAGCTTTAGACTTTCGGCTACGCATAATAGGGACCTATTGTCAGTCTTGAACGAGGTCATAACTCAAAAAGATGTTCATGAGTATTCACAGGAGCGCAGATCCGGACTGGTTACTAATATTTCGAGGAGGTCTTCTCTTCGAGCCTCGTGATTATTAGTGATGTACTTATATTGTGTTTGCTTTTATATTCTAGTTCGACAGTGGATTTGTTTCCATCTGACTGTCATCCTTAGATACTTCATATTGAGATCTAGTTATATAGATATTGGTTATTTATTTATTTATGATTTTTGTGGATGAGATTTAGTTATAACCTGTGACTTGTGATAAATTTTATACCACTTGTGAATTGTCATTCATATTACAGCGTACGTGTGTTATGGTTTCCTATATTGGAGTTGCCATATACATGCGGCTGGCATACTTACGTGTTCCTAGTCCTACGTATTTTGGGACTGGAGCGTGACAGAGGCTGCATAGGGCGTAGTCGCATACGAGGGAACACGTGGCATGGCACGTTTATCGAAGCAATTAATGCATTGATATGACTTATTGTCTTTTTTTGAGCCGTCATCTTCACGAGTCTCATAGCGTCTCAGAGTGATGAGTGATGTGTCAGAGCTTCTTACAGACATCAAAATTTGTGTCAGGGATCCTTATGCGGCCTTCCTGCTCTGTGGTTGTTCAGACCGCATATAGTATACTATGCGGCTTTTCTGTAATTTGGTTTATCAGGCCGCATATGGCTCTTCTGCGACTTGACTGTTCAGGCCGCATGTGGCATCTCTGCGACTTGATTGTTCATGCCGCGTGTGGATCTTTTGCGGCTTGACTGTTCAGGCCGCGTGTGGCTTTCTGCATCTTGTTGAGGGGGAATAACCTTTATGCGGCCTGTATAATTTTTTTATGCTTCTACAGTTTTGCATGGCCAGGTTTCGAGCCAGCACCCGAGGATCCAACGTACTTTCCCCTAACTCATGGCGCGTACCAGGAACATGGTCGCAGAGGATAACAAGTGAGTTTTCTTCTTCCCTGCTTATCATTGTACACTTACTTCTTTTGGACGTTTAGCCACCGGCACCTATTAGCCGGCTCGTCTGGACATTAGTCTCCTTACATAATTGTATTAAATCAGACTGTAGCTGATCACTGTCATGTACTTTTGTTACTCTTCCAGGTTCTTATTTTGCACAGCTGATCTCCCGAATATTTTGATAAAGCATTTGGGACGCCTTATTGCTTTATCATATATGTTCTATGCTTATTGTTCTTATTTGAATGATTGAGAAATAGAAGTTCTTGACCCTAGGAGACGTGATTGTAGCATGCACCCTATTGTCTTATACAGCCGTGATCGCCGTACGACGTATAGCACCTTGTACGCGGTAGCTGGCCATGTCTGTCTCAGTATTCCGGTACTGGGGCGTGACACCAAGACTCGTATCAGTGTTCTTGCAATCTATGTTGATGATATTGTTATTATTGGAGATGATAATAAGGAGATCATACGGCTGAAGAAAAAACTTGGAGGAATTTAAAGTAAAGGATTTGTGACAGTTGAAGTACTTCTTAGGAATTAAAATTGTAAGGTCACGAAAGCGTATAGTGCTTTATCAGCGAAAGTATGCTCTGGACCTTCTTTCAGAGACAGGAATGCTGGATTACAGAGTTGCTTCTACTCCTATCGAGCAGAATCACAAGTTGTGTGCCGAAGGTGGTGATCTGGTAAGTAAGGAGCAATATCAAAGATTAGTTGGTCGGCTTATATATCTATGCCATACGAGACCTGATATTACTCAGACCGTGAGTGAGGTGAGTAGATATATGCATGATCCTAGTGAGCAGCATATGGACATATAGAGGCAGTTCGCAGAATTTTCAGGTATATTAAAGGAAGACCAGGAAAGAGGTTATGGTTGAGAAGTTCTGGATATCTGAGAGTTGAAGACTACTGTGATGCCGATTGGGCGGGTTGTATGGATGATCGCGGGTCAACTACATGTTACTGTATTTTCGTTGGAGGCAATCTTGTATCTTGGCGCAGTACAGGCTAGGTCTACAACTGAGGTCGAGTACAGAGCTATGGCAATTAGCCTATGCAAGATGATGTTGGTGAAGAGGTTATTGTTTGAGATGTATTTGTTTAGAGTAGACTCACTGCAACTTTGTTGTGACAACAAATCAGCAATTGATATTGCAAACAATCCAGTTCAGCATGATCGCATCAAACATGTGGAGATTAATCGGTTCTTCACCAAGGAGAAGCTGAATAGAGAAATTTTGACTTTGAGCTATGTAAAATCAACGGAGCAGTTAACTGATTGTTTAACTAAAGGTTTAGATTCTAGAAAGTTTAATATCTTTTGTAAGTATATGGGAATGATTGATATCTATCGCCCATCTTGAGGGGGAGTGTTGAATTATAGGGATTTATTTAGTCCCACATCGGATAAAAAATAAAGAGGAGACTACCTCCTCCTAAATATATCTACTCCCACTTGAGAAATAATCAATCAATTACTTTATTTCTACAAATCTCGTGTAGTATTTTATTTTAGTATACGTGCACATGTGTTGCACATAATTCATACTACTTGGAAAGAACAAAAGTCTTAAAAAAATTTACTACTTGAAAAGAGTAAAGTCGTTTAATTTTTTTACTACTTGAAAAAAACAAACAACAATACTCTTACTTTTTGTCCTATACGTAATTATCTAATTATCCATGTTAAATTTAATGAACAACATTAATTAGTAAACATAGATAAGAGTTTTTGGAAGAAAAAAATTTCTACGATGAAGTCTAATTTTTCTTATTATATAGTAGCATAGGTATTAATGCGCACAAAATTTAATAGAATAATTCATCTAATAAAGTTGGTTTTTACTTGTATCTCTTATATAGAAGTGCAGGAGTTCAAATTTTCTTGTTTACAAGTTTTTCAGTTTTTATTTTATTTTTATAACGAAGAGTACTATTCTAACTTCAGTTTTTGTTTTATTTATTTAACAATCATCCGTACAATATGTCATGCACATCCAAAAACTTATAACAGGCCCGGCACACACGCTCATAAAATTTTAGTGAGTACTTTTACCAAACTAAATTATCAATATCGTTCTCTGGACTGGAAAAATATCCATCATTCCTATTGTTCAGCTTGTCTATCACACTGGTATTTGATTCCCATATAATGGAAAAGTAAATTTAGTAGCAAAATATTTATCTTAATTCTGCATATCATTTGTACATCAAATAGGAAAAGTCACTTCCAGCATGTAAAATATGACTTGCACAAAACTTCATGGAGATTAACCTCTCAAATTCATATTTCTGTACTGTTTAATTTTCTCAAAGAAATTAAGAGAACATATAAACGTACCAAATCATTATCTTCTTACTAATATAATGCAGTTTAGAAATAGCTCCAAATGGAATCGTCTAAGTCGTATATATATCATCAATCAATTAATTTAAAAACTAAAAAATAATTTTAAGTACTAGTCGTTTTCTTCTGGAAAAAAAAAAAAAAAAAAAATTTGAAATCCTCCTATCTACCTGAACACATATATAAATCCTAAAATATTTTAAATTTTAAATTATATTTAAACTAACTAAATTATATTATATAACTAATCATATATCCAAAATTTTAAAAACATATTTATAATAAATTATAACTAAAACATATGCAAATTATATTTAAAATATTTTGACATAATTTAAATTTCTATATTTCAATAATATCGTAAATTTTTTGTTCTTTTTTTTACGTGCAACGTACGTGAAAGTAACTAGTATCTATAAAGTACCAATGTTTTAAAAATCGGACCGATGATTGAACCCAAAAAATTTGGTATAGGTCGGACCGGGGTTCAACCGGAGTTCAAATAGACCATTGACGAGAACCAAATCAGATAAGATATCCATATTTACTTCTTGGTTTGGTTTGGTTTAATTTGGTTCTGAGTAGTTTGGTTTGGTTTTGCAACTATAAGGTCTCTCAAAACCAATCCAAGTACCTAATGATCCAAATCTCATATGATAAACTTTTCTTAGTTTTTTAAACCAGAATCGACCGGTTCAATCGGCCGGTTCACCGATTCCGATTCAGAAAGAAAAAAAATCCGTCAATTCTTAAAATTAAAAAAAAAAATCGGTTAAAGTCAGATCGGACCGATTTTTTGATCAGAACCGATCCGACACGGCTCAACTGCCGGTCCGGTTTTGACGACAACGGCTATAAACTCAGTAACGAAGCATATAATTTCTCGAATAACTCCCTAGTTCCTACTGTCGGGTATCAATAACTCGGCCTTGGAAGGTTCCTAATGCTTCCTTCTTCTTTTTTACAAAGCTTATTTCTTATAGGACTTGGAGGGTTCCTAATGCTTCCTTTTCTTTTTCTTTTTTGTGGGGTTCCTTTTCTTGACATGTGAATTGGTTTACTGTATATATCCTCTTATAGGACTGGAAAGGTTCCTCCTAATGCTTTTTGTGGGATTCCTTTCTTCCGACATGTGAATTGAATTGGTTTACTATGTCCTCCACCTTGCTTCTCGTGAAAGAATGGGAGACCCAACATGAGTGAAGCTTCCGTAAACAACGTACAAGCGTAGCGCTTTGTATGTGAGATGACGGATGTGCTTCTTTCCTTCGTCATTTTCACATAAAAGTTCAAAGAATTCCATCCTCACGAAAGATGCTTAGCGACGACGAAGACTTCCAGTAGGAACGATTTTAATTAATGAGACTTCCTAAGCAAGATATCTTGCTTTACAATAATTATGATAAACTAACTAAATGATCTTATTCTTCTGAATACTAGCTAATCTAATAGTCCCTTAATACAGTATTAAAGAACTAATATATT
>JAYESA010000004.1:185283695-185506195 GCA_036927795.1 Iris macrosiphon
TACCAGGCCAGTATAAAGATGTCACCTTTTGAAGCTCTATATGGTCGGAGATGTCGTACTCCTTTGTCTTGGGACGATATTGGAGAGAGAGTTTTGCTTGGGCCAGAGATGGTTGTGGATGCAGCGGAGAAGGTTCAGTTGATCAGAGACAGACTTCGAGTGGCGCAGGACAGACAGCGGCATTGGGCCGATAGCCATCGAAGACCTTTGGAGTTTGAGGTATAGTTTAGATTTTGTTTGTGCTTGTTCTTGTTTGTTATAGATTAAGTTCTTAAGATGGTGTTTTATTCTAGGTGGGTGGTTTGGTGTTTCTGAGGATTTCTCCGACACGAGGCACGATTCGCTTCGGTGGAGGCAGAAAGCTTAGTCCGCGATTCATCGGACCTTTCACTATTCTAGAGAGGGTCGGTGCAGTTGCTTATAGACTAGACTTGCCACCTGCATTGGAGGGAGTGCACAACGTATTTTATGTGTTGCAGTTGAGACGATACGTGGCAGATCCTAGTCATGTATTGGATCACTCAGAGATAGAGGTGGGCCCTACTCTTAGCTATCCAGAGCAGCCAGTTGAGATTCTGGATCGGAGAGAGAAGGTGCTGAGGAACCAGACTATTCCTTTGGTACGCGTCGCATGGAGGCATCACTCTCCGGGAGAGTCTACCTGGGAGAGAGAGGATGACATGCGAGAGCGTTACCCATATTTGTTTGTACCTTGAGGTATGTTATTCTCTAGTTATGTTCTGTTCATTGTTATGTTTTGTTCATTAGTTAGTTGTGATTCTTTAGTTATGTTCTGTGATTTTCTGGGGGTAGTTTTCATCTTTAAATTTTGAGGACAAAATTATTTTAAGGAGGGTAGACTTGTCACTACCACAATTTTTAGGAAAGGGTATTTTAGTAATTTCCTATTTAAATAAATATTTTGCATGGTAAATAATTTTTGTTGTATTATTTAATTATTGTTGGATGTTATTTAATTATTTTGGACTTATTTTAGTAGACCCAACTAGTTTAGTTTGGACCAATGGACCAACATGAATTAAATAGTTAGACTTGGCCCATTTAGAAAGCCCATGGTTAAGGAGATGGATTAAATTAATTAAGTGATTAGACTAGAAGCTTCCTTCCTTAATTATTTCTTCATGAGAGGCCCCAAGGGGTACATTGGACATTTTATAATTGCTTGGGGAAGGGGGCATGGCCGGCCTATATTAGAGGGAGGGAAATTTCTCTCTCCTCTCATTCTCATTCCAAATCTAGATCTAGAATTTTCCACTCCCAAATTCCCTCCATTCCCATTCCAATTCTCCACCAAATTCATTCCAAATTCTTACCAATTCACCATTAGAAAGTTGAGAAGTAAGGATCTAGAAGGAGAAAGCAATGATCTACAAAGAGGAGCAAGGATCTACAATTTGGAAGCAAGTTCATCTCAATTGGAGGTTTCATTGGAAATCCATCTCCCAATAGGTATAATTCAGTTTTTTCCATTAAAATAGCTTCTAAATCTGAGATTTAATCATGTAAAATCAACCCATATGTATGTACTACCCATAGGACTTTGTTTTGTGTTCATAGGAGACCCATGGAGAAAGTTATGGTGCTTTTTGTGTCAATTTTGTTGGAATTCCGAATTTATATTTTGTTGTGTGTGTCAATTGATCCTATAGATCAATTGGGCATGTGTTTTTGTGTTTGGGGCTAGTGTCGTATCCATAATTTGGTACATGTGGTTCGTATCCCAACTATTTGGTGATACGTGTCATTTTGGGGGTTTTCCCTCCGACACGGGGCTTTGAACATGTCGTATTTTGACACGGACACATAGATCTACTTTTGACACTTTAATTTATTCATAAATATTATTTGTGACTTGTTTGTGTCCTTCGGGGTACAATTGGTTGTGTGTTGGACTCGTGTCACATGCGTATCCTAGATCTAGTGGGATACGGTGTGAAACTTTCCAATTTGGTGTGTTTATGTGTAGATCTAACTATTTATGCTTTAAAATCTTTATTTATAACTAGTAAATATATATAGATATTATATATTATTTTAGTATATTTATTATGGTATTTATTGTAGTATAGATCTATAGATATTTCTATGTGTTCTAATGTGGTGTATAAATATATGTATGTAGCTTTCTTGCATGCAAATATATATGTACTTATGTTAATAACATAAATTATACATAAATATTTTATAAAATATATTTATGTGTTTAAATGTGTAATTATATTATTTATAATTATTATGTAATTATTTGGATATTAATGAATGTATTTTTATGTGTGCTTCTAGCCATGTAAAATACGTACATATGTGCATGTGTTTGGTATTTTAATTTTGTAAGTTTATATATATGTATATATAAGTATATAGTTATTAAATTGTTTATATATATATATATATATGCATTTTGATTTATATATGTATATATATATAGGTGTTTTTGTGAGGTATAATACTAATAATAATATATTATTTTATTTGTATAAATATTGGTTTGTATATACATTATTTAGAGTGTGCATTAATTGTATTATTAGTATACTTTGTGTGGGTACCAATTGGGATCTAATTTTGATTCCTAAATTATTGTATTTTATTTCTATATTATTTATATAGATTTCTTGTGAGGTTGACCTTGGTTTGACCATGTTTGACTTTAGTTGACTTTAGAGTTGACCATACTTGACTTTTGACTTAGAATTTATTTATTGACCTAGAAGTTGACTAGTTTTACTTGTTCTCTTTCCGGGACCTTATTTTAATGTGGTATTCCATATCTAGGTCTTCGAGGCACCGAGTCAGACATCTGTGAGACTGTTCTTTGGACTTCAGGCGAGTACATTCTCTGATAGTTTTTTATTTATGATATCCTCTATGTTCGTTGTATCTAGTGTAGATATACATGTTTCTCTTGACACTATGGTTACACGGATTGGTATATCCGGATCTCGTTATGAGATGTTATTCCTTGGTATACGGTATATATGGTGCAAGTATTGTTCATTGGTTATCTTGTACATGTACAGACACCGATTTTCGGGAGGAGTCGCTCTCTTCTTGGGGAATCTAGTGCCATAGCATACCGTGGTTGGATCTATTATACTAGTTGGGGGTGGGGAGTATTAGTATAGATATGTGATCAAATCCCTATTGAATAAAGTATTGGTAAGCGAATAGTGTTGATCATGCACCGCACGTATGATTAGCCAGGCCGCATTGTATCTTGCCCAAGCCGATCACATGTTAAGCTAGTACTCACACACTTAGTCATTAATATTATTGTTTCATTGGCATATTGTTCATTATTGTATTTCTTTCCAGTATTTCTTTATTGTCTATATATCTCTTGTATCTATTTTGTGCATCTTGTTTATCCACAGCTATTTACTGTTATATAGTTTTTATCATGGATTAGAACTGCTGTTAGAGATGTACTCTGCTCCTTTCCTGACTGGATATATTTTTTCAGATGACACTGAGGAGTACCCTACCTATTATGGACCTCAGGATGTTGTGGGTTTAGATTCTGAGATCCTGGCTCAAGAGGGACTTATCCCAACTGAGACAGTTGACCCTGGAGTGTAGCTTTGTAGTATGGTAGTATTCTTTTGTACTGGATTTGTCTCCAGCTTATTTTTGTTACTCTTCAGACTCATTGATGTATTATTTTAAACTCATAAGTCGTATGATGACTATTCTATTCTTATCTGATTCGTGCTCATTTCCATCTTAAGTTCTGTGATTGAGTATTCTATCATTATTGGTGGTTCATTACTTTAGATAGACTATCTCGACAGCGTTCTACCGCCGATTCTGCGGCGTAGGCTGAGCTTTGTTTCCGACTAGTATCCTTACATCGGGTACGGGTCGTGACAATATTCACGATAATTCTGTATAGGATACAGGTTATGACATGGACAGTTTATTCCTAGACATTATATGACTGCTGCATTAGTTATGATCTTGCGTGTCATGGACATGAGATGTGTGATTACATTGGGTGGGGAGAGACACACAGGCTACAGGCTGTTTTCATATATATATACTATTAGTGTGAGGTCGTAGACTCTCCAGCAGAGCTAGACCCTTTACGTGTTATTACTGCTACCGGCTTCCCGACACAGAGCTAGTAGCGGTCTCAGCCTGAGTTCTAGTGATGCTCTCAACTTGCATTTATCACTTAGCTGGTTACATAGTTCACCCTGTTGTCTCCTTATTTCTGCACTGCTTATATTTTGGCTTGTATTATCTGTACCTTGCTATGTCCCCTGAGGACCTGGAATGGATGATGTCCCCAGGTATAGCTGAAGAGATCCATCCAGAGATACCCCGTACTAGAGCACTTCCAGGAGCTGTACCAGGACCTGAAGACGAGCTCGCACCAGAGGACTTCTCCTGAGCATTGGCCGTATGTAGTCAGTTATTTCTATTTCCAGTTGATTATTTCCTGTCTATTTGCATTTGTTGTACCAGACATATTCTCGGATTATTTTCTGAGATATTTATTGAGATTTGCTTATTTATTCTATTGCATTATTTCTGGCAGTTACTCTGTGTTTATCTGTTGTGGATGAGAATAGATTAGTCTGTGACTTGTAACATTGGATCTATTTGCTATTAGACTACAGCTTAAGCATGCCCTGATGGATCCATTAAATTGGGTTGTCCATCGGTGCGTGCTGCTGGCCATTGCCACGCATCTCCAGTCCCTCGATATGTTGGGACTGGGGCGTGACAAAATAAACTAAGACAAGATAGAAATACCACAAATAAGTTGCATGCTTCATCTAAACAACGTGTTGATTTGTATAGTTGGGTTAGCTCGCCTTCACCAGTACGTTTCGATGTACTGACCCTCGTTGAAACAAATTTCTCGCACCAAGGAGATCCTGCAAGGAGCTGAAGTCACTTTCCAATCCAGTCCAGCTATCGGCACGTCCTGATCGTGTCTTATTTTGAAGCATTTTAAAGCCCATGAGCTAGCAAACTTAATTAATGTAGCTCAGAGGAAAAGCCATAGTCCCGTCTGGAGGTCTCTTATTTTGAAGTTTTAGTAAATGATGTAATGTACATGACAACTATCTCATTTTGTGTTAACTTTTGTAAGCCCGTACGACAACCTTCTTACTCGTTCAAGAGTTTTCAAAAAGATGTTCATTATCAGTAAAGAGAACTTTTCCATATTTTAACTTTGTGTTTCAATTTATCTGCGTACTTTGAATATGTGCTCATTATACAAAAAATATTTTAGTCTTGTGTGATGCGTAACCTAGACACGCACGACGTCACGTCCGGGGGACGACTATCGATTCCACGAAATCGAAACGTGACATATTGGCGAATAAAAACTGTGAAACCCCAATATTTTTAATAAATCGTATTAGTTATTTTTTTAAATTTATTTATAGTAATTATGAGCTAAATAGAGAAAATCGATTTTTATTTAATTTTTATTTGAGGTGTTTGTGCATCTAGGGAATTTTTGGAGCCTTTATAAATTTTTTCTAATTTATTTCATGTAGAAGACTCTGTGGACAGTTGCTAGTTTAATGATGTGCAAAAATATTTTTTTTTCAGAATTTTATAGGTATATATATGTATATATATAATTATATATATATATGTATATATTAGTTTTTAGATAATGAAAAAAGAAAAAGAAAAAGAAAAAGGATAATGGGTTTGGATGGATCCAAACCCAAACCCGCAAACCCAAACCCATTCTTTTTCCAAACCAAAACCACGACTTAAGAAAACAGCAGCAGTAGGAAACTAGGAAAGGAAAGAAAGAAAGAAAGAAAGAAGGAAACTAAGGAAAGGAAAGAAACTAAAGAAAAGAAAAGGAAAGTTAGTAAGAAAGAAAGGAAGCAAAACAATCAAGAAGGAAAGAAACAAAGAAAGAAGAGAATAAGAAAAACAGCAACCGCAGCAGTTTGTGAACCCCCCCCCGAGCGGTTTCAACCCC
This sequence comes from Iris macrosiphon, assembly GCA_036927795.1. Taxonomy (NCBI): domain Eukaryota; kingdom Viridiplantae; phylum Streptophyta; class Magnoliopsida; order Asparagales; family Iridaceae; genus Iris; species Iris macrosiphon. Next base: position 185,289,676 of record JAYESA010000004.1, read on the forward strand.
CCCCCCCCCATTTTCCACCGACTCTCTCTCTCTCTCCCTATATATATATGTAACATATTCACCCAAAACCTAACCCAAATCCTCCCTCTCCACCTCGTCGCCGCCGTCGCGCCACCGGAGCCCTCAGCCGACCGCCCCAGGCCCGTCGCCATGCGCCGGAGCGACCGCACACCGCGACGCCGTGCGCGCGAGACAGAACAGCGTACCTGTGTTCATGTCCCGTTTTTCGTCTCCTCGCTCGACCAAACTCGACCCCGTCTTCGCCGGTATGATCCTCACCTATCCCCTTTCATATTTGTATATTAGTTCATCTCGAACCACGTGCAACCCTAGGTAAAAATCAACTCCAAGTCGAGGAAAAATGACCACTTTCTAAATTCCATAAATCTATTGCAACCACCCCTGTACTCGGACTCGTATCTGTAAAACCCCTATTCCTAGAAATCGTATATAACTTTTTAATTATTAATTATTAATTTAATTATAGTAACTATGTGCTAATTAGGATAAATAGATTTTTAATAACTTTTATTTTAGGTGTTGGAGCACTTAGAGGATTTATGGGACCATTAGGAATTGTTAATTTATTTCATGTAGGAGATCCCTTGGACAGTTGCTAGCCTAATGGTGTACATTATTATAATCTATAAATTTTCTTATGAGTATATATATATATATATATATATATATATATATATATATATATATATATATATATATATATATATATATATACATATATATTTAAGAAGAAGAAAAGAAAAGAAATAATAATTAACTAATACTACTAATAATACTATTAACTAATACCATTCCAACAAACGTTAGCAACTTAGCAAGCAATAGCAAACAAGTTCCAACTAAAAGACTTACTAGCAAACAATTTGTAAGCCCCTGATTTTCAAAAAATATTAAATTGGGATTTTTCACAATTTTTTAGAATTTTCTAGAATTTTTCTGTAATTAAAATCAGGGTTTTTAATTGTTAAATAATTTTTAATTGTTAATAAATAATATTAAAATATTATGAAAATAATATTTTTTGGTGTAAAATGAAAAACTGGACTTATGGTAATTTTCTGGAATTTATCGGACCCCGGACCTATTTTTAATCACCTAAAAACTATTATTTATTTATTATTAATTATTTAATTATTTATTATTTAATTATTTAATTATTTATTTATTTATTTAAATTCCAGCCCGGCCCAATACTCCGAACCCGGCCCATTGGGCCCAGCCCACCCGCCTAAACGGGTCGGGTCGGGTCCACCCGCACCCGACCCGCACCCGCAACCCGGCGACCCCTCACCCCCGCGTGACCCGCTCCGCCCCCCCCCCCCCCCCCGCGTCCACCGGCTCCCCGTGCCTCCCGCCGGACCCGCCGGCCGCCTCCGCGCTGCCCGCGGCCACGCGCCCCCGCCCCCGCGCTGGCCGCCGCCTCCCTCGGCCCCACGCCACCGTCTCCTCCCCTTTTAAAACCCTACCCCCCCCCCGAGTTCCTCCGCCACCTCGCCTGAACCCCCCGCCGCCGCGCCTGAGCTCCTCCTCCGCCGTCGCAGCTTCCTCCTCTGCCTCCGCCCCTCCGGCACCCCGCAGCAGACACGCAGCCGGCCGCCGACTCCTTTTCTCCAGCAGCAGCGGCCGTCCCCGCCCGCTCCGGCAGCCGCCGGCGCCGTGCCCGCCCTCGCCGGCGCCGCCCAGTTCCCCCCCGGCCAGCCTCCCCCGCCGCGAGCCACCCCGGCCAGCCGTGGCTCTCCGGCAGCCCTAACCCTAACCCTAATTCTCAGAATCGTGTCGGCGTGTCGGACACGACACGGACACGAGAATTTCCGGGTTTCTGAGCCCTGTTCAGGTACTCATATCTTTCTCCTCGCTGCCCCGTTTTCAATTCCGTAAATTGTGTTGCGAAGCCTGTATGACCCTCTCGGTGCCCGGACAAACCGCTCGGGGCATCGCGTCCTGTGGTGATCGCACACCGCGATCCAAAAATAGGAAAAATATCGACCCAATTCACCCCGGAACTGAGTACGCCCCACCAAACGGGACGACTTGGTCGCGCGCGGTCTTCACAGATATATGCGCAGCGTTGATACGGACGTGTGGGATTTCACGGAAGTCGATTCGGGTGTGCGTGCACACCGGGATCAACGCGTATCCGTGGACACCGCCCCGTATCCACCTTTTCTGAATCAAGCCCTAACTTCCTGTACACACGTCGGATCGAAACAAAACTTGCGCCATCGGACTCGTAGCGATACGCTGGTTCTGTGACCCAAGTTTGGTTCGATTCTGAGAACGTTGATGAAATCGCATGTCGTGGGCCCCACAGGCCCCGCTCGATAGGCGATTTTATGATCGGCTCATCGGAATCCAATTCTGGAAGTTCCGTTGGATTCGTATCATCGTTCCTGACCTGTTGACACTAAGTTTGGTGAATTTGGAGACCTTTGACCCTGACACATTTTTCGGTGCAAAGCGGGCCCACATGCGGACCCCGTTGTGACCCAAAATTACTGTTTTTGCCCTTATCTCCAAATTGGACTCAAGGACAGGCGTTTCTAGCTGATTTATATTTTCTGGATCTAATGGTAATGTTTATTTCAGCATCTGGACACATTTCTGGAAATTTCCCCGAAATACAAACTATAATTGGATCCAAACATCAGGCAAGTACCTGCACTTCAAGTTTAATCTTTATATTGTGATAATTAATTCTTTGCTCTACTAGTACCCTTGGTTGTTACACGTAGTGTTAGAATACTGGATTTCATGTCTTGAATATTGTATTTCATGTCTTGCTTTTCGTGTCGGGTGGGAGAATACTAGGAGGCATGTAGTTTACCCTTCCCCCTGTCGTGACTGCTAGCTGTTGGTACGCGACTGTACCATCAGCCTGATACTCGATTATTCATGTCTGATAGTCGTCTATGACGGCCTGATTAGCCTTATAACCCCCTACATGCCAACTATGTATTCTAAATACACAAGTTTACGCACATAGTTTCTTGTCGTGTTGCAGTTCTTGTTGTCTTGTTACAGTTACATTTCCTGTCACATTTTATTCCTGTTTTACTCATATTCCTGGTTTATAGCAATTTATCATGTTTTACTTATAGTCCTGATTTATAGCATTAATTCTCAGTTAATCTTTACTAATTATTATGCATATTCTAATCATGATGCTTAGTCAGCTCTTTTCTACTTGTCACAAATATTTAGGTTAAATCTTGTTGTGCATTGTGTACTTTGCTCCTTTTCTGACTGGATTCGTTGTTTTAGGTGATGATGAGGACTTTGCCCCACCTATTATGGCCCCTATGAGGTAGCAGGTGATACTGTTGAGAAGCCGGTTCCCACACAGGAGACTACCTTTGAGGAGTAGTCAACCAGTTAGCTAGTATTTTCTTTCAGCTTAGTAATCGGGTTTGTCCCCGATTTATCTTCTGGATTTTGTATTAAACCATGGATTTGTATATCACAATTTGTCTTATGAGAATTAATATTTCTATTTCCTGTTATTTTTCTTGTCTATTTGTTTACTGTGGATGAGATAGATTTTAATTACCTGTGAAAATGACCTAGATAGCGTACTACCGCCGACCCTGCGGCGTAGGCTGGACGTACCCACGTACTCGTGCCCGAATTTCCGGGTACGGGTCGTGACACATTTTTGTGGTGGCCCATGCAGGTCAACGACTAAATTGTTCGGTTTCAACTTAGGGACCGAACAGGCCTGCAATAAGATAGGATAAGTTTTTAGGATCTTATCCACTTACTTGAAACGTTCTTGATATCCATATCGACTTTGAATTAATTCCTTGACTTGCATCATGCCTTGATTCCTGTGCGCCCCTTATCGTTTATTTTGGATGCAGAGTAAAGGATCTATCAGCAAGAGACGAGGTTCCTACAAGATCACCACAAGATGCTCTACCAGCATGACCGTGGAGAACGCGCAGACTCTTGGAGCAGCTAATGCGCGTAAGTGATTTGTAGATACCGTTCCTAGTATTGTTTAGCTTGTGCCTATTGGTTCGTGACCTCAGCCCCAACCTAGTAATTTAAAACTTGCTAATAACCTGGTATGCTTATATTTTGATAACTATAGAGATTGTAGAGTCTTTTTGCTATTGTGCTTATTATGTTTTTGTTTTGTGAACTTAAATAATTTGTACCTCCTTTCATCATCATCTAGCGTACTTATATTCGTTGCACCTTGACTTATGCTGCTAGTATAGCCTAGTTTTGCAAGCTTATCCTTTTATCAAGCTTGTTCATGACATAAGTATTAGTGGGTCGACACACTAATATAATTGTCTATTCAGAATCAGTGTATTACGGTCTGATCAACCTTAGTGCATTTTGATTCGCCCTTCGCACTACTTTACATGGATTGAGATATACAGTTGACTAGTATACCTGCCCTAGACATGTCTGAGCATAACTGTATTAATACGAGCATGTGAATAGGAATTACCAAGATAGGATTCAATCCACAACTACTTGACAAGTCCCATTTGAATTCTTTAAACGCCTTGACCCCGATATTTCTATTCTATCACCCCACCCTTGAACTCTTTATTATTGATCTTCGTCTCCCCTATTTCGGAAAGACGAAATCTCATACTTGGTATAAGTTTGGTACATAGATAGTACTAGATATGCCACATAGGCCGATCACATACTTGAGGATTATTCTTTCAAAATTAAGGACATATCATATATGATATGATCGGCGTTGAAGTTTCGAGGATTGAATGATATGAGTAAACATATTAAGGAATGTTTTCTTAAGGTATATAGCTTTTGTGATGGATGGGTAAATTCTAAGTTGGGTAGCAGTGCATTGTCAACTCGAGAGGATTTTCTTTTAAGATTGTGACCGAGTAAGATTAGATTGGGAGAGGTTCAAGCCATCCTTATTTTGAAAATCTAGAGGAGTGACTAAGATGATTAATGGATTGATATCGAGTACCCAATAGTTATATCTTAGGTACATGATTTAAATTTTGAATGATGAAGGTAAAATCATCAATTTGAATTTAGAGGATATATAATTCAGACTTGAACATTGGTGGACTACATTTAAATTATTTTTTAGTTTGATGATTGAAATTAAGAATTAAAATTTGATGGTTGGACTACCTAGTTGGAATATTGGGGATGTGAATGGAATTTAAAAGTTAAAAGCATACAATTTTGAATGGGAATACTACTGGACTCGAAGGAAATTATGATAGTTAGAATCGTGAGGCAAATTTACAAGCGTGTGCAAATCTTGAAGATGTTATATGGGCTTAATCTAAAATTTGCCTGTGGGTAATTAGAGGAAGTAAGAAGTAATAACCATAGGTTAAAATTTTGATTGGAACGGTAGTCATCTTAACCTTGATAATGAGACAAGATTAGGATTTTAATTGTCGCAAGGATATTGCAATTGACTTGCTTGTGTACATGAAGGGTTAACAGATTATGGCTTAATTTTAAATTTCGAGGACGAAATTTTTATAAGTTGGGTAGATTGTAAGCCCCTGATTTTTCAAAAAATATTAAATTGGGATTTTTCACAATTTTCTGGAATTTTCTGTAATTAAAATCAGGGTTTTTAATTATTAAATAATTTTTAATTATTAATAAATAATATTAAAATATTATTAAAATAATATTTTTGGGTGTAAAATGAAAAACTGGACTTAGGATAATTTTCTGGAATTTATCGGACCCCGAACCTATTTTTAATCACCTAAAAACTATTATTTATTTATTATTAATTAATTAATTAATTATTTATTATTTAATTATTTAATTATTTATTCATTTATTTAAATTCCAGCCCGGCCCAATACTCCGAACCCGGCCCATTGGGCCCAGCCCAGCCCTCCCGCCTAAACGGGTCGGGTCGGGTCTACCCGCACCCGACCTGCACCCGCAACCCGGCGACCCCTCACCCCCGCGTGACCCACTTCGCCCCCCCCCCCCCGCGTCCACCGGATCCCCGCGCCTCCCGCCGGACCCGCCGGCCGCCTCTGCGCTGCCCGCGGCCACGCGCCCCCGGCCCCGCGCTGGCCGCCGCCTCCCTCGGCCCCACGCCACCGTCTCCTCCCCTTTTAAAACCTTAACCCCCCCCCGAGTTCCTCCGCCACCTCGCCGAAACCCCCCGCCGCCGCGCCTGAGCTCCTCCTCCGCCGCCGCAGCTTCCTCCTCCGCCTCCGCCCCTCCGGCACCCCGCAGCAGACCCGCAGCCGGCCGCCGACTCCTCTTCTCCAGCAGCAGCGGCCGTCCCCGCCCGCTCCGGCAGCCGCCGGCGCCGTCCCCGCCCTCGCCGGCGCCGCCCAGTTCCCCCCGGCCAGCCTCCCCCGCCGCGAGCCGCCCCGGCCAGCCGTGGCTCTCCGGCAGCCCTAACCCTAACCCTAATTCTCAGAATCGTGTCGGCGTGTCGGACACGACACGGACACGAGAATTTTCGGGTTTCTGAGCCCTGTTCAGGTACTCATATCTTTCTCCTCGCTGCCCCATTTTCAATTCCGTAAATTGTGTTGCGAAGCCTGTATGACCCTCTCGGTGCCCGGACAAACCGCTCGGGGCATCGCGTCCTGTGGTGATCGCACACCGCGATCCAAAAATAGGAAAAATATTGACCCAATTCACCCCGGAACTGAGTATGCCCCGCCAAACGGGACGACTTGGTCACGCGCGGTCTTCACAGATACGTGCGCAGCGTTGATACGGACGTGTGAGATTTCACGGAAGTCGATTCGGGTGTGCGTGCACACCGGGATCAACGCGTATCCGCGGACACCGCCCCGTATCTACCTTTTCTGAATCAAGTCCTAACTTCCTGTACACACGTCGGATCGAAACGAAACTTGCACCATCGGACTCATAGCGATACGCTGGTCCTGTGACCCAAGTTTGGTTCGATTCTGAGAACATTGATGAAATCGCGTGTCGTGGGCCCCACAGGCCCCGCTCGACGGACGATTTTGTGATCGGCTCATCGGAATCCAATTCTGGAAGTTCCGTTGGGTTCGTATCATTGTTCCTGACCTGTTGACACTAAGTTTGGTGAATTTGGAGACCTTTGACCCTGACACATTTTTCGGTGCAAAGCGGGCCTACATGCGGACCCCGTTTTGACCCAAAATTACTGTTTTTGCCCTTATCTCCAAATTGGACTCAAGGACAGGCGTTTCTAGATGATTGATATTTTCTGGATCTGATGGTAATATTTATTTCAGCATCTGGACACATTTCTGGAAATTTCCCCATATACAAACTATAATTGGATCCAAACATCAGGCAAGTACCTGCACTTCAAGTTTAATCTTTATATTGTGATAATTAATTCCTTGCTCTAGTAGTACCCTTGGTTGTTACACGTAGTGTTAGAATACTGGATTTCATGTCTTGAATATTATATTTCATGTCTTGCTTTTCGTGTCGGGTGGGAGAATACTAGGAGGCATGTAGTTTACCCTTCCCCCTATCGTGACTGCTAGCTGTTGGTACGCGACTGTACCATCAGCCTGATACTCGATTATTCATGTCTGATAGTCGTCTATGACGGCCTGATTAGCCTTGTAACCCCCTATATGCCAACTATGTATTCTAAATACACAAGTTCACGCACATAGTTTCTTGTCGTGTTGCAGTTCTTGTTGTCTTGTTACAGTTACATTTTCTGTCACATTTTATTCCTGTTTTACTCATATTCCTGGTTTATAGCAATTTATCATATTTTACTTATAGTCCTGATTTATAGCATTAATTCTCAGTTAATCTTTACTAATTATTATGCATATTCTGATCATGATGCTTAGTCAGCTCTTTTCTACCTGTCACAAATATTTAGGTTAAATCTTGTTGTGCATTGTGTACTTTGCTCCTTTCCTGACTGGATCCGTTGTGTTAGACGATGATGATGTCACGACCCGCACCCGGAAGTTCGGGCACGAGTACGTGGGTACGTCCAGCCTACGCCGCAGAGTCGGCGGTAGTACGCTGTCTAGGTCAATCCATCTAACTAATCTAACTCATTCACAATTTAACATAGGCAGGATAATAATGAGAATAGAAACTTAAATTTTGCAACTGAAATGAATGAGACAACAATTCAAATGTTTAGTACAAGAATTCCAAAATAAAATCGGGGACAAACCCGATTAAATAAGATAAGAACAGAAATAAAAGATAGCTACTAAAAGCTACTCAACAGCAGGGGTCTCCTGGGTAGGGTCTGGCTCCTCATAGGTATCGTCTGTACCCTCATATGGACCATAATAGGTAGGGGCAAGGTCCTCATCATCGCCTAAATCAACAGATCCAGTCAGGAAAGGAGCAGAGTACACAGTGCACAATAAGGTTAAACTAAATAATTATGACAATTAATTATTGAATATCATGTTAAGGAAAATTGCATAAAGAATGTCAATATCTCAGAGTCACAACTATAAACAGGAATATGAGAAAACAGAAGTAAATGAGCAGAGTGAACTATCACAGTCAGCAAGAAAGATAACATGACTAGAAAATATCTGTATGAAACTTGTGTTTGTTTTTAGAATACTTAGTTGGCATGTAGGGGTTTATAAGGCTAATCCGGCCGTCATGAACGGCTATTAGTCACGAATAATCGAGATCCGGCTGAAGGACAGTCGTGTACCAACAGCTATTATTCACGGCAAGGGGAAGGGTAAACTACATGCCTTTCAGTATTCTCCCACCCGACATGAGAAACAAGACATGAATTCCAAATATTCAAGACATGAAATATAGTATTCTAACACTACGTGTAATCAGCAAGAGTACTAGTGGAGCAGGGAATTTAATTATCACAATATAAAGATTAACTTGAAGTGCAGGTACTTGCCTGTTGTTTGGATCTGTTTAATTTGGGTTCTTGGGAGAAATTTCCACAGATGAGTCCAAAAGCTGAAACAGACATTACCATCATGCTCAGAAGATGTCAAATAGCTAGAAACGCCTGTCCTTGGGTCCAATTTGGAGACAAGGACAAAAATGGCAGTTTCGGGTCAAAACGGGGTCCGCCGTTGGGCCCGCTTTGCACCGAAAAAGTGTCCGGGTCAAAAGTCTCCAAATTCACCAAACTTAGTGTCAACAGGTCAGGAACGCTGATACGAACCCAACGGAACTTCCAGATTTGGATTCCGATGAGCCGAACACAAAATCGCCCGTCGAGCGGGGCCTGTGGGGCCCACGACACGCGATTTCGTCAACGTTCTCAGAATCGAACCAAACTTGACCCACAGGACCAGCGTATCGCTACGAGTCCGATGGTGCAAGTTTCGTCTCGATCCGACGAGTGTACACGAAATTAGGATGAATTGCCGAAAAGGCGGATACGGGACGATGTCCGCGGATACGCGTTGATTTCGGTGTGCACGCACACCCGAATCAGCTTCCACGAAGACTCACACGTCCGTATCGACGGTGCGTACGTATCTGCGAAGACCGCACGCGACCAAGTCGTCCCGTTTGGCGGGACGTACTCGGTTCCGGGGTGAAACAGGGTCTAGTTTTTCCTGTTTTTGGATCGCGGTGTGCGATCACCACAGGACGCGATGTCCCGAACAGTTTATTCGGACACCGAGAGGGTCATACAGGCTTCACAACGCAATTTGCAGAATCGAAAAAGGAGCTACGAGGCGAAAGTTACACATACCTGAAGGAGACCCGAAAATAGGGTCAAAATCGTGTCCGAGTCGTGTCGGACACTGTGTCCTGTGTCCGACACAGGAACAGGGATTAGGGTTAGGGTTTCGTCGGGAAACGGTGGAGGACGGCCGGAGAGGCGCCGGAGGGGGCCGGGGATGGTTCGCCGAGGGGCGGCGCGTCGGTTGACGGCAGCGGCGGCGGCTCAGGGCGGCGGCCGGAGACGCTGCGGCTGGCTGCTGTGCTGCTGTCGAGGTGCGGGGTCGACCGGAGGGCGGCGGAGCGGCTCTGCTGCGGGAGGAGGGAGGAGGAGAAGTCGGCGGCGGTCGGCGAGGCAGTGGGGTCTGGGCGGAGCGGTGGCGGCGAGGTGGCTGTGGCGGAGAGGGGGCCGGAGGAGAGGGATTTTATAGGGGGAGGAGGCGGTTGCTGGGGCCGCGTTCGGCGGAGGAGAGGGGACGTGACGGGGTGCGCGGAGGGGAGGCCGGAGGATGCGGCGGCGTGGCGAGCGGATCGCGCGGCGCTGCGCGCGACGGCCGGCGGGGAAGTCGGCGTCGTGGGGGGACGGGGCACAGTCGGCGGGTCGGGTCGGGCTAACGGGTCTGGGCAGACCCGCCCGCCCCGCAAAGGAGACGGGCTGGGTTGGGGCTACGGGCCGGGCCGCGGCCCAATGGGCCGTGGGCCAAAAAAAAATAAAAAATAAAAAGAAAAATAATAAATAAAATATAATAATAATAATAAACATTTAATTTAATTAATTAATTAGTAAAAATTGTTTTTAGGCATTTAAAAATAGTTCTGAGGCCCAGAAAAATCCAGAAAAATTACCCTAAGTCCAGTTTTCCATTTTACATCCAAAAATGTTATTTTCATGATATTTTAATATTATTTATTGCCAACTAAAAATCATTTATTAATTGAAAAGCTTGATTTTAATTACAGAAAATTCCCAGAAAATTCCAGAAAATTGAGAAAAATCCAAGATTGAATAATTTGAGAAATTAGGGGGTTTACAACCTACCCAACTTACAAAAATTTCGTCCTCGAAATTTAAGAATAACAAGGCACGAAAAGAAAAGGTCGAGAAATAAAATACACCTCATGGTTCAAAAAGATAGGGGTATCGCTCTCTAATCTCGTCTTCTCGCTCCCAGGTGGATTCGTCGGGGGAATGGTGCTTCCAAGCTACGCGAACCAGTGAGATAACCTGGTTCCGTAGGACTTTCTCCGAACGATCCAGTATCTCCACGGGTTGCTCCTGGTAAGTCAGACTTGGGCCTACTTCGAGCTCTGAGTGATCCAAAATGTGGCTGGGGTCTGACACATACTTTCTCAGCTGCGACACGTGAAAGACGTTATGGACTCCTTCCAGAGAGGGTGGCAATGCCAGACGGTATGCCACTTCTCCGATTTTCTCCTGTATGCCAAAAGGTCCAATGAATCTTGGGCTGAGTTTTCCACTTCTTCCGAACCTAATGGTGCCACGTGTCGGGGAAATCTTTAAGAATACTAGCTCTCCAACCTTTAACAAAGTCATAATCAAGTCTTAGTTCCATAGGCAAAATATTTAAATTGACTTGAATTTCATAAATTTAATTACCTCAAATTCCAAGGGCCTTCGGTGGCTATTTGCCCAATGTCGTTGCCTGTCTTGAGCCACTCGAAGTCTGTCCCTTATTTGCTTTACCTTCTCAGCTGAATCGATCACCATCTCTGGTCCCAGCAAGGCTCTTTCTCCAACGTCGTCCCATGATAGCGGGGTACGACATCTTCGTCCATACAGAGCTTCAAATGGAGTCATCTCGATGCTGGCTTGATAACTGTTATTATAAGAGAACTCCACCAGATGTAGGTAGTCCTCCCAGGATCCTCCAAAATCCAGAACACATGTACGGAGCATATCTTCAAGTGTCTGGATTGTACGTTCCGATTGTCCATCGGTTTGGGGATGATAAGCTGTGCTGAATTTGAGTTGAGTCCCCAAACTGGCTTGTAAGCTCTTCCAGAAGTGAGAGGTGAATCTTGAATCTCTGTCGGAGACAATACTTACTGGAACTCCATGCAGCCTAACAATATGTCTGATATATAACTCTGCCAGCTTCTCTGTAGATAGCCCTACTTTGAAAGATAGAAAATGTGCAGACTTGGTCAGTCTATCTACTATCACCCAGATTGCATCCTTACCACTAGGTGTTCTTGGAAGACCGGAAACAAAATCCATTGTGATATGTTCCCACTTCCACTCCGGAATGGGTAGTGGTTGAAGCAATCCTCCAGGTCGTTGTCTTTCAGCCTTAACTTGCTGGCACACTAAACAACGAGATACGAACCTGGCTACTTCTCTTTGCATGCCATGCCACCAAACATGCGCCCTCAGGTCCTTGTACATCTTGTTGGCTCCTGGATGTATAGAGTACTGCGATCTGTGCGCCTCTTGCATAACTTCTTCTCTTATGTCTCCTTGAGGTACACATAATCTATCGCCATGCCTCAGTGATCCATCTTCATGAATTCTGAACTCTTCTACTAATCCAGCTTGCACTTGACCTCGAAGGCTTCGCAGGCCTTCGTCCTGAAATTGAGTCTCCTTGATCTTGTCCATTAAGATAGACTGAATCTGCAAGTTCATCATTTGGCCTTCTTTTCCTGGGATAATTACTTCAATACCTAAACTTTCCAAGTCCTCCAGCAGGTGTCTGTCCATAGTCAAGTACATCGCCATAGGATACCTGCTTAGAGCATCAGCAACTACATTTGCCTTCCCAGGGTGATATTGAAGAGTGATATCAAAGTCTTTCATTAGTTCCAGCCACCTTCTTTGCCTCATGTTTAGCTCTTTCTGGGTGAAGATATATTTTAGACTTTTATGGTCTGTAAATATTTCCACCCTTTCTCCATAAAGATAATGCTTCCAAAGTTTAAGAGCAAAAATGACAGCTGCCAATTCTAAATCATGAGTTGGATAATTCTTTTCATGAGGTCGAAGCTGTCTAGAGGCATATGCTATTACCTTCTTGTTCTGCTCTAGTACACAACCTAGACCTTTTCCAGAAGCATCACTATAAATAGCGAAACCTCCGGTTCCGGAAGGTAAGGTCAGAATAGGGGCAGAAGTCAGTCTTTTCTTCAATTCCTCAAAGGCACGCTGACATTCATCAGTCCAAGTGAACTCTTCATCCTTTCTTGTTAATTTTGTCATGGGCTCCGCAATCCTAGCAAAGTCCTTCACAAACTTCCGATAGTAGCCAGCTAGTCCCAGGAAGCTTCTAATCTCTGCTACAGAGTCTGGAGTGGGCCAGGATTCTACTGCAGCTATCTTCTTATGATCTACTGCTATTCCATCTCCAGTCACAACATGTCCCAAGAATTCTACTTTGTCTAGGAAGAAAGCACATTTGGATAATTTTCCATAAAGTTTTTCCTTCCTCAAAGTCTCCAATGCTAACCTCAAATGTTCTTCATGTTCTTCGGGGGTCTTGGAGTAGATCAAAATATCATCAATAAAGACCACTACAAATTTGTCTAGGTATGGCTGGAAAACTCTGTTCATTAGGTTCATAAAAACTGCTGGTGCATTCGTCAACCCGAACGGCATTACTAAGAATTCGTAGTGTCCGTTCCGGGTATTGAAAGCAGTTTTAGGGATGTCCTCTTTCCTTACCCTTACTTGGTGGTAACCAGACCTCAAATCAATCTTTGAAAATACTCGAGCTCCACTCAACTGATCAAATAAGTCATCTATCCTGGGCAGGGGATACTTATTCTTAATTGTCAAGGCATTCAGGGCCCTATAGTCAATACACATTCTGGATGTTCCGTCCTTCTTGGGCACAAATAGTACTGGAGCTCCCCAAGGTGAGACACTAGACCTAATGAAACCTTTGTCTTCTAGCTCTTTGATTTGTTCATTTAGTTCTATTATCTCATTCTTGTTGATTCTGTAGGGGTTCTGAGATACTGGTGCTGCTCCTGGCACTAAGTCAATGGAGAATTCAACTTCTCGGTCTGGGGGTAAGCCTGGGAGATCCTCAGGGAAAACATCAAGGTATTCAGAGATGATAGGTGGTAATTCTTCTGTTACTAGGGCTCCACAAATTATGTTATTACCCATTTCTCTAGAACCTCTAGCAAATTCAAATTCTGGCTTGCCAGGGGGCCTGAAGATTACACTGCCTCTGTGACAGTCTATTGTGGCATGATGTTGACTTAACCAATCCATACCCAGTATAATGTCAAAACTGGGCACTGGCATTACAAGTAGCCTAGCATATAGTTCTCTTCCACATAGTGAAATAGGACAATTGTTACAGGCATCACTAACCGGGATGATTCCTCCACCTGTAATGATCTTATAACAATTCCTAAGGGGTTTAGTGATTAAGTTATGCTTCATAAGGAAATCTACTGACATGAATGAATGAGAAGCTCCAGAGTCAAATAAAGTAATAGCTGGTATTGAATTTATAAGCACGGAACCTGTGATCACGTCTGCTGTGGCCTCAGCTTCTTCCAGAGTCATTGCATAAGCACAGCCTTGCTGCGGTGCACCCCTCTGTTGCTGCTGTTGGTGCTGAGCAAAGCGTTGTTGTTGAGTTGGAAGCGGGGGTCCCCTCTGTTGTGCTGCTGGGGGCCTGGCCTGGACTGGAGCCTTTGGTGCAGCTGGGCGTCCTTGAGCAGCAGGACAGTCCCTCAATTGATGTGCTGGGGAGCCACAATAGAGGCAGGCACCTAGCCTCTTTCTACAGTCTTGCCAAGTGTGGCCTGGTTTTTGGCAATAGTTGCAAGGGGGAGCTCGCTGGTTCTGTCCCTGAGCCTGGTGTTGGGGTGCTGGAGCTCGAGGGAGAGGACGCTGAGTTTGCTGCGGGGCCCTCTGTTATTGTTGTTGAAAAGGGCGTTTGTTGGGTCCCGCATTTCCGGTATCTCTTTCTCGTTTCAGTTTGTGCCCCATATCTCTCTCGACGCCTTGAGCCACGCTCAAGATCTCCTCATAGGTGCGAGCTCGGCTGGTGGTGACAGCAAGGCGGATATCCGGAGATAGCCCCTTCTTGAATCTACGGGCTCTGTCCTCCGGGGTACGAACCATGTACTCCGCAAAGTGGCTTAACCTGCTAAATTCAGCAGTATATTCATCAACAGTCATGTTACCTTGTTCCAGTCTCTCGAATTGGCTTTCGAGAGCTTCCCGAGCCACTTCGGGATAAAATTTCTCCTTGAATAGCCTCTTGAAGTCCTCCCAGGTGATGTCGGGAGCAGATAGTTGGGGTTCATCTCTGAACCAGGTTCGAGCAATGTCGAACAGTTGCAGGCTTGCGGATTCCACTTTGAGATCATCGGGAACCCGGGCAGTCTTCAGGAGTCTCTCGACATTCTCTATCCACTCATCGGCATAGAGAATGCCCTCAGTTCCATAGAATTCCAGAGGCCTAAGGTTCTTGAAGTCTTTAGCACTCCCTGGCCTCTTGAGTGACGACTCCTGGGGTTTAATAGCTTCTGAGAGGCTGGTCCGCAGAAGTGCAGTCTGTTCTTTCTGGGATTCCACCAATCCCTGGAACACTCCAAGTAGTTGTGCCCCATCTAGCATAACTGCCGGAACAGATGGAGGCGGTGGGAGTGCAAGAGTCTCGGGCACATTCTGCTCAGCTGGTTCTGATGTGCCTCCTACTGTGTTCCTGGTCTGGACCATTCTGAAAGATTAAGGGATAGGAAGATCAGAATAGAATACTTGGAAATCAAAGGCGATAGGAAAAATTGAGCAGCAATGATATCAAGAAATGAAATAAGGACGCTATACTGTGAATGAGCTTTTCCTAGAATCCTCAATTTTATTCCATACCCTGTCCTAGGGTATTACCCTATTTTAGGATAGGACCTGCATGGGCCACCATAAAAATGTGTCACGACCCGCACCCGGAAGTTCGGGCACGAGTACGTGGGTACGTCCAGCCTACGCCGCAGAGTCGGCGGTAGTACGCTGTCTAGGTCAATCCATCTAACTAATCTAACTCATTCACAATTTAACATAGGCAGGATAATAATGAGAATAGAAACTTAAATTTTGCAACTGAAATGAATGAGACAACAATTCAAATGTTTAGTACAAGAATTCCAAAATAAAATCGGGGACAAACCCGATTAAATAAGATAAGAACAGAAATAAAAGATAGCTACTAAAAGCTACTCAGCAGCAGGGGTCTCCTGGGTAGGGTCTGGCTCCTCATAGGTATCGTCTGTACCCTCATATGGACCATAATAGGTAGGGGCAAGGTCCTCATCATCGCCTAAATCAACAGATCCAGTCAGGAAAGGAGCAGAGTACACAGTGCACAATAAGGTTAAACTAAATAATTATGACAATTAATTATTGAATATCATGTTAAGGAAAATTGCATAAAGAATGTCAATATCTCAGAGTCACAACTATAAACAGGAATATGAGAAAACAGAAGTAAATGAGCAGAGTGAACTATCACAGTCAGCAAGAAAGATAACATGACTAGAAAATATCTGTATGAAACTTGTGTTTGTTTTTAGAATACTTAGTTGGCATGTAGGGGTTTATAAGGCTAATCCGGCCGTCATGAACGGCTATTAGTCACGAATAATCGAGATCCGGCTGAAGGACAGTCGTGTACCAACAGCTATTATTCACGGCAAGGGGAAGGGTAAACTACATGCCTTTCAGTATTCTCCCACCCGACATGAGAAACAAGACATGAATTCCAAATATTCAAGACATGAAATATAGTATTCTAACACTACGTGTAATCAGCAAGAGTACTAGTGGAGCAGGGAATTTAATTATCACAATATAAAGATTAACTTGAAGTGCAGGTACTTGCCTGTTGTTTGGATCTGTTTAATTTGGGTTCTTGGGAGAAATTTCCACAGATGAGTCCAAAAGCTGAAACAGACATTACCATCATGCTCAGAAGATGTCAAATAGCTAGAAACGCCTGTCCTTGGGTCCAATTTGGAGACAAGGGCAAAAACGACAGTTTCGGGTCAAAACGGGGTCCGCCGTTGGGCCCGCTTTGCACCGAAAAACGTGTCCGGGTCAAAAGTCTCCAAATTCACCAAACTTAGTGTCAACAGGTCAGGAACGCTGATACGAACCCAACGGAACTTCCAGATTTGGATTCCGATGAGCCGAACACAAAATCGCCCGTCGAGCGGGGCCTGTGGGGCCCACGACACGCGATTTCGTCAACGTTCTCAGAATCGAACCAAACTTGACCCACAGGACCAGCGTATCGCTACGAGTCCGATGGTGCAAGTTTCGTCTCGATCCGACGAGTGTACACGAAATTAGGGTGAATTGCCGAAAAGGCGGATACGGGGCGATGTCCGCGGATACGCGTTGATTTCGGTGTGCACGCACACCCGAATCAGCTTCCACGAAGACTCACACGTCCGTATCGACGGTGCGTACGTATCTGCGAAGACCGCACGTGACCAAGTCGTCCCGTTTGGCGGGACATACTCGGTTCCGGGGTAAAACAGGGTCTAGTTTTTCCTGTTTTTGGATCGCGGTGTGCGATCACCACAGGACGCGATGTCCCGAACAGTTTGTCCGGACACCGAGAGGGTCATACAGGCTTCACAACGCAATTTGCAGAATCGAAAAAGGAGCTACGAGGCGAAAGTTACACATACCTGAAGGGGACCCGAAAACAGGGTCGAAATCGTGTCCGAGTCGTGTCGGACACTGTGTCCTGTGTCCGACACAGGAACAGGGATTAGGGTTAGGGTTTCGTCGGGAAACGGTGGAGGACGGCGGAGGACGGCCGGAGAGGCGCCGGAGGGGGCCGGGGATGGTTCGCCGAGGGGCGGCGCGTCGGTTGACGGCGGCGGCGGCGGCTCAGGGCGGCGGCCGGAGACGCTGCGGCTGGCTGCTGTGCTGCTGTCGAGGTGCGGGGTCGACCGGAGGGCGGCGGAGCGGCTCTGCTGCGGGAGGAGGGAGGAGGAGAAGTCGGCGGCGGTCGGCGAGGCAGTGGGGTCTGGGCGGAGCGGTGGCGGCGAGGTGGCTGTGGCGGAGAGGGGGCCGGAGGAGAGGGATTTTATAGGGGGAGGAGGCGGTTGCTGGGGCCGCGTTCGGCGGAGGAGAGGGGACGTGGCGGGGTGCGCGGAGGGGAGGCCGGAGGATGCGGCGGCGTGGCGAGCGGATCGCGCGGCGCTGCGCGCGGCGGCCGGCGGGGAAGTCGGCGTCGTGGGGGGACGGGGCACAGTCGGCGGGTCGGGTCGGGCTAACGGGTCTGGGCAGACCCGCCCGACCCGCAAAGGAGACGGGCTGGGTTGGGGCTACGGGCCGGGCCGCGGCCCAATGGGCCGTGGGCCAAAAAAAAAATAAAAATAAAAAGAAAAATAATAAATAAAATATAATAATAATAATAAACATTTAATTTAATTAATTAATTAGTAAAAATTGTTTTTAGGCATTTAAAAATAGTTCTGAGGCCCAGAAAAATCCAGAAAAATTACCCTAAGTCCAGTTTTCCATTTTACATCCAAAAATGTTATTTTCATGATATTTTAATATTATTTATTGCCAATTAAAAATCATTTATTAATTGAAAAGCTTGATTTTAATTACAGAAAATTCCCAGAAAATTCCAGAAAATTGAGAAAAATCCAAGATTGAATAATTTGAGAAATTAGGGGGTTTACAGATGAGGACTTTGCCCCACCTATTATGGCCCCTATGAGGTAGCAGGTGATACTGTTGAGAAGCCGATTCCCACACAGGAGACTACCTTTGAGGAGTAGTCAACCAGTTAGCTAGTATTTCCTTTCAGCTTAGTAATCGGGTTTGTCCCCGATTTATCTTCTGGATTTTGTATTAAACCATGGATTTGTATATCACAATTTGTCTTATGAGAATTAACATTTCTATTCCCTGTTATTTTCCTTGTCTATTTGTTTACTGTGGATGAGATAGATTTTAATTACCTGTGAAAATGACCTAGACAGCGTACTACCGCCGACCCTGCGGCGTAGGCTGGACGTACCCACGTACTCGTGCCCGAATTTTCGGGTGTGGGTCGTGACACAATTCCACCAACGTCCACTATTCCCACAGCACAGACCCGACCCCCCCCCCCCCCGCGGACCCGCGACAAACTCTCTCTCCTTATTCTTATATATATATATATATATATATATATATATATATATATATATATATATATATATATATATATATATATATTTATCTCTCTAAACCCTAACCTAAAACCTCTAGACCCTCCTCTTCTCATCTAGACCTAGAGAGAGCCGCCACCGCAGCCAGAGAACCCCGCCAGACCGTCCAAACCAATCCCGACGACCGCGACCCCGCGCACTGCAGATTCCCACACGAGGTACCTTTTTCCGGAGTTGCTTTCCGTCGACTCGCTCAACCAAACACCGTTTCGTCTTCACCGGTATGCTCACCCCTTATCCCTCTTCCATATCTGTATGATAGCAGACCTCGAACAACGTGTACCCATAGGCGAAAACAACGTCCAAGTTGGCGCAAGCAGACCGAATTCTGGGATCGCAGAAAACTGCGGTGACCACCCATGTTGCCGAGTTCGTATCTCCCACCACAGATATCCGAATTCGGTGATTCTTTTTGGTATGCATAGACCACTTGACCTAGTTTATTTTATGTTAAATAATCCTAGATTATTAACTGCTGTGGACAGAATTAAATTCGTCACAAAATCCCGCGAACCCACTTTTCTCAGATTACTAAAAGTTATGAAACGGAGCTCGCCCCGCCAAACGGGACCGCCCCGTCGTGTACCAAGTGTACCAAACGGTGTACACAGCGTAACCGGACACATAACAATTCGTGAAAACTGATTCGGACGCGTGTGCGCGCCGGAATCAGGTCGTATCCGCAGACACATCCCGTATCACAACTTTTGTAGAAGTTGCGCGCATTTTGTGCATGCTTGTCAGATTGCGACAAAATTTATGCCACTGGACTCGTGGTAACGCGCTGGTCCTGTGACCCAATTTTCATGCAATTCTGAGAAGGTTGACCAAGTCACCAATTGGCGGGCCCCACAATTGACTTTTTGGACGAAATTGTGTTCGGCTCATCGGAATTCACATTTGGACATACCGTTGGGTTCGTATTGACATTTAGAGTTGTTTGACCTATAATTTGTCCCATTTAGAGACTGTTACCCTTGGCACGCTTTTCGGTGCAAAGTGGGCCACATGTGGACCCCACTTTTATTCGAAATTACCGTTTTGCCCCTGTGTCCAAATTGGACGAAAGGGAAGTGCTTTTTGGCTATTTTGCTTATTCTGGGAACGTTGGTGATATTTATTTCAGCATCCGGAGATATTTGTTCTGCGGTCATAGCTTTTGATCCTGTGTGTTTGACTTCTGGACAGTACACCTTGCAGCTTTCTTACCAGGCAAGATACCTTGCCAAATTGCTCACAGTATTTTGCATCCTTAGTATATTTCTTTATATTTATTGCATTTCTATATATTTATTACATGTGTAGTTCTTTCAGTCATTACTATATATTAGATATGTTGACACACACTTGCCACTTAGTATCATGAGAGGACAATCAATAGACGTATGGGCTTTTAACCACTCTGGTAAACCGTAGTATATAGTTCGCACTACGGGCGTGTGTCGCGCTGGTCGCTACCCCCGTGGTATGTCGATTTCTGGAGTCTCGCTGGTCGCTACCCCCGCGGTCTGTCGATTTCTGATGTCCATTGACGTGTGTGTGAGTTGTGAGGTAGATCGAGTAGCCTACCCTTGCCCATACGTCGAAAAGTTGTCCTCATTTGCATTCATATAGATTGTCTTGTACAGCATACTTATTTATTTTCAAATAATATGCATGTTTACTGTATTCAAGTTGGCTCACTTTTCTGTATCTTGTTACGTCCCTCTGAGGACCTGGTCCTCTGCCAGGTGTATCTGTTCTTGAGTATTTGCAGGAGCACAGATTGGATGGTTATATATGTTTCGTGGATGTCCTCTCTTCGAGCCCGTGATTGCTAGTTGGTATTCTTATATGGTGTTGTTGTGTTGTACTTATTTTGTATTTGCTTTTACATTCGAGTTGGTAGTGGATTTGTTTCCATCCAACTATCATCCTTAGATACTTATGTTGAGATCTAGTTATATAGATGCTGGTTATTCATTTATGTTGATTTTTTGTGGATGAGATTTAGATTGTACCCTGTGACTTGTGACATGTTTATACCACTTGTGGATTTTATATTCATATTATAGCGTACGTATGGGTTTAGTTTCCATATATTGGAGTTGCCATATCCATGCGGCTGGCATGCTTACGTGTTCATAGTCCTACGTACTTTTGGGAATGGGGTATGACAGTATCTTCCACCACAGAGATCCGAATTTGATTTTTCATGTTGGTATGCGAAGACCACCTAACCTAGTTTATTTTCTATCAAATACAATATTTTATTTGTTGCTGTATGTTAAAATAAATTAGGTAGTAAAACCCCAAAACTTATTTTTCTAAATCCCAAAAATTGTGAAACGGAGCGTGCCCCGCCAAACGGGACCGCCCTGCTGTGTACCAAGTGTACCAAAAGGTATACATAGTGTACCCGATCGTGTAGAAATTTGCAGAAACTGATTTGGATGCGTGTGCGCGTCAGAATCAGCTGGTATCCGCAGCAAATTTCCAATATAGTGACTTTTACAAAAGCCGTGCGCATTTTGTGCACATTCGTCAGAATGCGACAAAACTTACGCCACTGGACTCGTGGTATCGTGCCGATCTTGTGACCAAATTTTCACGCAATTCTGAGACAGTTGACCAAGTCGCCAATTGGTGGGCCCTACAGTTGACTTTTTGGGCATTGGCTCATCGGAATCCACATCTGGACATACAGTTGAGTTCGTACTGATATTTAGAGTTTGTTTGACCTATAATTTGTCCCTTTTAGAGATATTTATCCTTGGCATATTTTTCGGTGTAAAGTGGGACACTGGTGGATCCCATTTTGCCCCGAAATTACCGTTTTGCCCCTGTGTCCAAATTGGACGAAATGGTAGTATTTTTTAGCTATTTTGCTTATTCTGGGAACGATGGTGATATTTATTTCAGCATCCGGAGACGTTCATTCTGAGACCATAGTTTTTGACTTTTGGTATTTGACATCTGGATGTTACATTTTGCAGCTCTCTTGCCAGGCAAGTATACCTTGCCTTGTTGTACTGTTTAAATTCAGTTTTTTTTAGTTACATGTTTATTTATTTTAATATTATATAAATGTGCGCGTCCAAGAAAATTCGGGTGCAGTCAACGAAGGCGCTGACGTTAGGACTTGTGTCTGACCTAGTGTCTAGTAGACCCACCTAAAGTTGTGGAGTTATTGGTATGACTCTCCAGGCCTTGACACGTATCATTACACGTCACAGAGTGAGTTCATATAGGGACGCGTGCCTCATGCGCGACTGGCCATCAGTGTGAGCAACACGTGTAACGGTATTTAGCTCAGTTATTTATTTCTATAGAGACTTGCATCATAGTACAAGATGTCCACGTCGTGTTCACGACCTGTATATCTACATTGGGCGGGGAGGACTACTAGCAGCCGTATGGGACATCCACTCCCTCTATACAGACACCGTACTCGACGGAGTGATACGGACGTATATATATTACAGATATCATGCTCCTCGGAGATGGACGTTATTATTGCAAGTGCCCTCGAATGGGGGCATATGTGGAATATACTAGCCAGTCACGACGGTTGGTGAATTATGTCAGCATATGTTTAGCCTACACTTTTCCTACGCACTAAGCTGTCCTCAAATTGCATTCACTTAGATGGTTAGCATACCCCATTTATTTATTCAGTATTTACCTTATGGCATGCTTCTATGTATCTTGCTATGTCCCTCTGAGGACCTGGTCCCTTTTCAGGTGTAGATGTTCATGAGTATTCGCAGAAGCACAGATCCGGACAGGCTACTTATATTCCGAGGAGGTCTTCTTTTCGAGCCTCGTGATGGTTAGATGTTGTGTTTATATAGGGTTTATCTTGTTCATTTTATATTCTATTTCGGCAGTGGATTTGTTTCCATCCGACTGTCATTCTTTAGATACTTATTATTGAGATCTAGTTACATGGTTATTGGTTATTCATATTTGATTTCTGTGGATGAGATTTAGATTATACCCTGTGACTTGTGATAGTTTTACCACTTGTGAATTATTGTTCATTATACAGCGTACGCATGTATTATGGTTTCCATATATTGAAGTTGCCATATATACATGCGGCTGGCATGCTTACGTGTCCTAGTCCTACGTATTTTGGGATTGGGGCATGACATATTTTTAGTGGTGGCCCATGCAGGTCAGAGCATATTGTCTCGGTTACGTTACTGTACCGAGCAAGCCTGCACCTAGGATTAGAGTATAGGATCTCATCCAATTGACTATGACTTATCTTCCTTTCAGTCTGTTCTATTTAAATAATTGCATCCTGCTTGATTTATGTGCTTCCCTGATAACTCCTTGAGTATAGCCCCTGCTAGAATAGAGGAATCCCTGTTGATAGGATGATACTTAGGGTAACATTCCTATTACGAATACAATTAGAGTATTGACAAATCACTAAGTTTAGGATACTTAATGAACCCTAGCCTTCCTTATTACCTAATGAACCCTAGCATCACTACCTATAGATTAATTTACCATTATCCCTTGACGTATTTATGATGACTTGAAAGTAGTATAAACACTACTATGATTAGTTTAAAATTTAACCATAGTGTTTGAACCTAGTATTGAAGAACCAATCTCGTGCATTAAATGCAAAGATATGCCTCGAGCCCTGTGCAAGGAACAACTTTTGACGTGACATCCGATTTTGTCTTATCTTGAGCATAAAAACTCATTTCGGACTTGAGCGTAAAAGCTCATTTATGTCAAATGAAGAATAGGCAGCGTATTCAGAAGACTCAATTTTTTCTTGAGTGGTGTATCAAATATGTCACTAAACAAAAACCTGGGTCTCTGTGTAAATTCATCATCACAGCCGTCCTCTCGATCATCGTGCAGTACTTTTTGTCAGATGTCAGGTTCACTGATTTGCCTGACAAATTTATCCGAGGAAAAAGAAGAGTTCCTCGTACAACTTTACGCTGCAACGCAGGAGATCTTTTACGCACAGATTTTCTACGCAGACTTTACGCAGGCAGACCTTTATACAAACTTTACGCACACTAACTTTACGCACAGATCTTTTACGCTCAGACTTTTACGCGCAGATTTTTTTTACTCAGATTTTTCGCGCAGATTTCACACAGACTTTACGCAGAAGAATAGCAATCTCTTACGCGCAAACTTTTTACACAGACAGCTCTGAAGCTCTACTTTACGCTTCTCTGTTTTACGCGGATAGCTCTGAAGCCATGCTTTACGCCAAACTACTTTGAATCCCTACCTTACGCCAGACAACTTGAAACTCTATTTTACGCAGACAGTTTCGAATCTCTACTTTATGCCAAATTATTTTATCTCTGCTTTACGCAGACAGTCTCGAATCCCTACTTTATGCGGACTACCTTGAATCTCTATTTTATGCGGACAGTTCTAAAAGCTCTACTTTACGCCAAACTTCCTTGAATCTCTGTTTTATGCGGACAACCTATAGTGTATATTGAAGATTATAGAACTTAGAAGGCCGTACCTCTTTTTGGTCAACTAGCAACTTAAACAAGGAGTTAGAAGAATAACTGTAGAGATTGTAGAGTCTTGTCTTTTTGTGAATTTGAATTATTTTGTATTTCTCTCATCATAATCTAGCGTACTTATATTTTCTGTACTACCTTGACTTATGCTGCTATTATAGCCTAGTTTTGCAACCTTATTCTTTATCAAGCTTGTTCATGATATATGTATTATTGGAGTACTACACTAATATATTTCAGAATCAGTGTATTACGGTCTGATCAACCATAGTGCACTAGGTTCGTCCTTCGCATAACTACTTTACGTGGATTGAGATATATAGTGATTAGTAGACGGATGTACTTGCCCTCTAGATATGTCTGAGCATATCGTATCAGCTACATAACTGTGCTGATACGAATATGTGAATAGGAATTACCAGAATAGGATTTCAATCCACAACTGCCTTGACAATTTTCATTTGAATTCTTTAAACGCTGTAATCCTCCTGATTTTTTAAGAATTTTTAATTTAGATTTTTCATAATTTTCTGGAATTTTTGGGATTTTTTGTAATTAAAACCTAGGTAATTGGTAATTAAATAATTTTTAATTGTTGTTAAATAATGTTAAAATATTATATAAATAATATTTTATGGTGTAAAATAGAAAACTAGACATAGGATAATTTTTCGAGAATTTATTGGACTCCGGAAGCATTTTTTAAAGCCCTAAAAACTATTAAATAAATAAACCAATTTAAACCTAGAAATAAACCGGGTTTATTCCAAATAAACCGAACTAAACCAAACCGGACCGACCGATCTAGTAAACCCAAACCCGAATCCTAAACCTAATTCTAGTCGGATTCCCAACCGGAATCCCTGTTCCGACTTCCTATAAATCCCCCGCCGGCCGAAATCTTAACCCTAGCTCAGCCCCTCTCCGCCTATCTCCTCCCCGTCGTCCCCCCCTCGCCACCTGACCCCGACCAGTCCTCAGCCTCGACCTCCCCCGCTCGCCGGAGCTCGACCTCCTCCACCTTCCCTCTCTTATTCCTCCGTCTCCTTCCCTGCTTCCTCTTTCCACCACCGGAGACCCCCTTCACAACCTCCCAGCCCTCGACTCCTCCATCTACCCATCTCCACGCTCCGCCCACCACAGCCTTCCCGCATCCCTCGATGAACTCCCCTCCGTGCTATCCGCCGACTCGAGCCCCCTCGACAGCCGACGACCTCCCCAGGAGCTCCGCCGCCGACTCGAGCCCCCTCGACAGCCGACGACCTCCCCAGGAGCTCCGCCGCCGACTCGAGCCCCCTCGACAGCCGACGTCCTCCCCAGGAGCTCCGTCGCCGACCCGAAGCCCCCAGCCGACCATCTCTCCTCCCCTCGACCAAGTCTCCTTCATCTCCCACCACCGGCACCACCACACGACACCGCCTCCGTCGTGTCCGCCGAGCAGCCGCTGACACGGACACATCAGCCCCTGAATTGGGCACAAACAGAAACCCTAACCCTAACGTAGCACGGACACAGTGGACACAGGACTCGGACACGACTCCGACACGAGAAATCAGTCTTCACGGAGCCCTGTTCAGCAACCGGAGTAGTACCTGCAGATCACATTGAGACCAGAGCTACAGTTGGAGCCAGAACCCCAGGCAAGTGTACCTTGCCAAACCCTGCAGCTTTGCTACTTATTTCCTTGACTTAGTTATACATCAGTAGGCAAGTGTACCTTGCCAAACTCTGCAGTATTGTTACATATTTTCCTTTCTTCATTATATTGCTGTGCATGCTTAACCTAGGACCGTGTGACGTACTTAGCGTCCGATTATTAGTCGGGTGCCAACACCGTACGCGGTGTTGTGTATTGTCATCTAGAGATGGACATTCGTGACCCCTTTTACATTCTCGTACTTGTCTTACCAAGTACACTATACCCCAGGACACTTGACACTTTACATGAGACAGAATCTTCCTGAGATATTCATGGTGATTCTGTATAGGATACAGGTTTATGACATATACATGATACATGCTTAGACATTATATGACTTGCTGCATTAGTTTTGATCCTGCGTGTCATGGACATGAGACGTGAGATTACATTGGGTGGGAAGAGTATTACCATATCAAAGGCTGATTATATTATATATATATATATTATTGTCTGGAGGTGCTTCGGCATATCTACTGGAGTCGTGATACTAATACTGCTATGGGTTTCTCCGACATTGATCCTGTAGTAGTCTCAGCCCGAGTATGACTAAAACTCTCACTTGCATATCACTTAGCTGGTTATATACTTACCCTATTTATTTCATTATTTGCTGCACTGCACTTATTTGGCTTGAGTTATTCTTGTACCTTGCTATGTCCCCTGAGGACCTGGATCCGGATTATGTCCCCAGGATCATCTGACGAGATCTATCCCGAGGTATACGGGATTGGAGCATTAGCATTAGCAGGAGCAGGTGCCTACATTGGAGCAGAACCAGGATCTGAGGACGAGATTGTACCAGAGGACTTCTCCTGAGTATTGTCTTGAGATACTCATTTATTTCTGTTTCTAGTTATTCTATTTCCAGACTATTGCATTGGTGTATCAGACTTATTCTCGGATTGTTCTCCGAGACACTTTATTGAAATTTGTTAGTTTCTTTTATACTCATTTATTTTGGCATTTGATCTGTGATTATCTG
Source organism: Iris macrosiphon (assembly GCA_036927795.1). NCBI lineage: Eukaryota > Viridiplantae > Streptophyta > Magnoliopsida > Asparagales > Iridaceae > Iris > Iris macrosiphon. The sequence goes on from JAYESA010000004.1 coordinate 185,316,728, forward strand.
TTGTAGATAAGATTAGTATAGACTGTGACATGAGAACATTGGACCTACTTATTGTTATATTACAGCTTAAGCGTGCCCCGATGGATCCATTAAATTGGGTTTGTCCATCGGTTTGTGCTGCTGGCCATTATCACGCGTCCAGTCCCTCGGTATTTTGGGACTTGGGCGTGACATGGTTTTTGTGGTGGCTCATGCAGGTCAACGACTAAATTGCTTCGGTTTCAACTTAGGGACCGAGCAAGCCTGCAATAAGAATAGGATAAGTTTTTAGGATCCCATCCAATTGCTTGAAACGTTCTTGATATCTATATCGAATTCAAATCAGTTTCTTAACTTTCATCTTGCCTTGATTCCTGTGCGCCTCTTACAGTTTATCTTTGATGCAGAGTAATGGATTCAAGAGCAAACGACGAAACTCCAGCAAACACACCAATAGGTGCTGTAGCCACCTACGGAGAAGATGAAGTGACGCCATTGAGTGGAGATCCCTCTACTCACCAAGGCAGCCAAGCAGATCAGCATGCTTCTAGGTTTCGGCGTGATGACATCCCACCGCCTCCGCAGTTCATTCCACCAATGCCCATTTTTCCACAAGGGCAGGCCATGGACGGGCAGCAGATGTTTCAAATGATCTATACAATGATGCAAGCTCAACAGCAGGTTCAACACGAGGCTCTGCGTCACAGCCTAGCACTCGTACTAGAGCAGGCAAATCTACCAGCACAACGACCAGTGACAGGATCTATCACCGATTTCCGGCAGCTGAAGCCCCGTACCTTTTCAGGCAAGGAGGAGCCCACAGAAGTGCATGAGTGGCTCACCAACACACAACATCAATTAGAAGCAGCCGACCTTCCAAAAGAACGTTGGATGACTGCCGTCAGAATGCAATTGACAGATAATGCACATCACTGGTGGCTATCTGAGGAGACACGGCTCGGACCAGACCGAGTCACTTGGGAAGAGTTTTCCAGACTCTTTCAGGAGATATAAATACCAGCCATCGCTCGATCAGAACTTCGCGACAAGTTTAATCGCCTCACTCCGGATACTATGACGGTGGAAGAGTACAACGCAGAATTCATTCGTCTGAGTCGCTTCGCCCCTACCTTGATCCCGACAGAAGAAGAAAAGGCTGAGAAGTTCTTCGACGGACTAAACATTGAGCTACAGAAACTAATTGGATCCGTTGCACCTACATCTTACTCGGACGTCCTTGCTGTAGCCCGACTCATGGAGCGCGTCACCAGGAGAGAGACTAGTCTGAAACGATCTTCTACATCAGCACCAGCCAGAGCACCACAAGAAGAAGCCGCAAAGAGACCTCACCTATACCAACAGCAGAAAGCATCTACACCACTAGCGCCAATCCTACCTTCTTGCCACTACTGTGGCAAGAAAGGCCATCTTGTAAAGGAATGTCGACGCAGATTGGGATTATGTTTAGCTTGCGGATCCAGGCAACATTCGGTGTGGGAATGCCCTGAGCATAGAGAAGGAGCACCAAGGGCAAACCAACAAGCTCTACCAGCACTAGGAGGATATCAAGCAAGGCCACCCTTGGCACCTCGAGCAGCACCCTTCCAGCAGGCCCAGCAACAGCAGAGGGCACCCCCTCAAGGACACGGACAAGCTTTCGCGATGACTTTGGAGGACGCGCAGATTCATGGAGTAGCTAATACGCGTAAGTTTTTATAATTATCTGCTTCTAGAATTGCTTTAGTTTTTGTATGTTGGTTCGTGACCTCAGCCTTAACTTAGTAATTTTGAACTTGCTAATAACCTAGTATGCTTTTATAATTGATAACTTAGTGTGTTCTTAAGTGATAACCTAGTTTTCTAAATTGTAGTCTTCTAGATTTCCTTCACCCGAGAAATTGCATAACTTTTAATGCTTATGGAAATAATTTTTTCCTTTGTATTATTTTTACACCCTCAACCTTGATTCTCCTTGATCGTGATGTGCTTTGACCAAATGTCTGCAAACCATGTCATCTCTGTTGACCGGTTATTCTTTGATTGCGAGGACGCAATCCTCTTAAGGGGGGGTAGATTGTAATCCCCCTGATTTTTTAAGAATTTTTAATTTGGATTTTTCATAATTTTCTGGAATTTTTGGGATTTTCTGTAATTAAAACCTAGGTAATTGGTAATTAAATAATTTTTAATTGTTTTTAAATAATATTAAAATATTATGGAAATAATATTTTATGGTGTAAAATGGAAAACTAGATATAGGGTAATTTTCCGGGAATTTATTGGACTCCGGAAGCATTTTTTAAAGCCCTAAAAACTATTAAATAAATAAACCAATTTAAACCTAGAAATAAACCGGGTTTATTCCAAATAAACCGAACTAAACCAAACCGGACCGACCGATCTAGTAAACCCAAACCCGAATCCTAAACCTAATTCTAGTCGGATTCCCAACCGGAATCCCTGTTCCGACTTCCTATAAATCCTCCGCCGGCCGAAACCCTAACCCTAGCTCAGCCCCTCTCCGCCTATCTCCTCCCCGTCGTCCCCTCTCGCCACCTGACTCCGACCAGTCCTCAGCCTTGACCTCCCCCGCACGCCGGAGCTCGACCTCCTCCACCTTTCCTCTCTTATTCCTCCGTCTCCTTCCCTGCTTCCTCTCTCCACCACCGGAGACCCCCTTCACAACCTCCCAGCCCTCGACTCCTCTGCCTACCCATCTCCACGCTCCGCCCAGCACAGCCTCCCCGCATCCCTCGACGAACTCCCCTCCGTGCTGTCCGCCGACTCGAGCCCCCTCGACAGCCGACGACCTCCCCAGGAGCTCCGCCGTTGACTCGAGCCCCCTCGACAGCCGACGTCCTCCCCAGGAGCTCCGCCGCCGACCCAAAGCCCCCAACCGACCATCTCTCCTCCCCTCGACCAAGTCTCCTTGTAAACCCCCTCGACCAGATTTCAGTATTTTAGAATTCTTTTTAGCCATTTAGGATTTATTATAATATTTTAAAGTTATTTTGCTTACGTATCCTATTAACTTGTGCACCTGTCCATCACCTAATTATTTAGAGCTTTACCTTGATTGTTATCCCCGAATAAAGTTTACATACCTCTCCTAGACATGCCAGCCTATTATTCTGCACTTTGTGCAACTCCGAGATACTCTGTTTTGAGCCTCGTATGAGACGCGCAAATATCGTTGCGAACGTGCGTATTTAAATTCTCAGACCTGTATCCATCTCTGTTCCAACAGACATTAGAGGCCCAACATGCACCTGTTTTGCCCAGACAAAAATACGTTAATATTCTACACTGAGTATACTACATTTAGTGTATTGACACCGTAGAAAAATTATGACCCTACCTGCCTCTAAATAATTAGAGAACACCGTACGCGGTATTTATTAATTAATAAATACGGTGACCCGTATCACCCAGAACCAGGCCCTGCCCCTGCCCAGACTCACCCCCATTCCCCCAGGGCCCTCACATAACAATTTTCCTCAGTTCTGTGCATTTTAGAATTTTCAGGAATCGGGTGTTTTTCCAGACAATTTCGTAATTGCGCAATTTTCCAAAACTAGAATTTTACGCAATTTATGAAATTACAGGGACTTTCCTGCAAATTGCAGTGCAATGTGTCACCCCCTCATTGGCCGGTGAACTTGCGCCGTCCATTTGGAGACGGGACCCACCAGAAAAGATCCCGAAAATATCCTAAAATATCCTAAAAATATCTATAGATATTTTACATATTAAAATAATATATTTTTCTATAAAAGAAAGGATAAGAAAATAAAAAGAAAAATCAAAACCCTAACCTAACCTGGCCGCAGCCGACCCCCCCTAGCCGTCGGCTACCCCCTCCCCCGCCGGAGCAGACCCCTCCCCGCGGCGACGGCGAGCCCCCCCCCGCTGGCCTTCTCCTCCCCGCTCTCTCTCTCCCCGGCTTATCCTCCCCAGCTCCCCCCGGCCTTCTCCCCTCCTCCGCGCACCATCGTGGTCGCCAACCACCTGCCCTCGTCGATCTGCGGGATCACGCGGCGGATCCCGCGCGTGATGACGGTGTCCGGCATCATCTTCGACCCCGAGTTCGACTCGAGCTCCGACACGGAGGAGTCCCAGTCCTTCCCTCCTCCTCCTCTCCCAGCCTTTCTTTTCCCCCCTTCGTTTTCTCCACCACCGCCACCACCACCATCATCGAGCACCATCACCGCCATCATCATCGTCGCCATCTTCACAGCCGACCCCCATCGTAGGAGACGAACCCCCCCCCTCGCACGGCGAGCCAACCCCCCCACCGGCCTCGACAACAGCTTCCCCGAGCCCTTCTCCCCCGTGTTCTCTTCCACCTCCACCACCTCCACCATCTCACCACCGCCTCCCCCACGGCACGGCAGCTCCTCCTCCACTCTGCCACCACCACCCTCCATCACCAGCTACTCCTCCTCCTCCTCCACCCTGCTCCACCCTGCTCACCTCCCCTCACCGGATCCCCTCGAGCTTCCCCAAGAGCCGGAGCAGCAGCAGCCATCCCGAGCCGCTGCACCTCACCTCGCCCTCCGGCTGTGCATCCGCCGACCCGAACGCCCACTCCCAAAGACCCGGACACAGCCGCCCTAGCTCCGGACACAGCAGCCTCAGACCGGACACGGCAGATTTAAACCAGGACACGAAACAGTCACCCGGACACGAAGAAAATTCAATCCACGGAGCCCTGTTCAGGTAACCCGTTCTAACTCTTAGTTCCATTTTTAATTCCGTCAGTTGTGACACGTAGGCTATGTGACCCTCTCGGTGCCCGTGCAACCCGTACGGTGCATCGCGTCCTGTGGCGATCGCGAACCGCGATCCAAAAATAGGAAAAACAACGACCCGATTCACCCCGAAACTGAGTACGCCCCGCCAAACGGGACGACTTGGTCGCACGCGGTCTTTACCAAAACATGTGCGACGTTGATACGGACGTGTAGGAGTTTGGAGAAGTTGATTTGGATATGCGTACACACCGGAATCAACGCGCATCCGCCGACACCGCCCGTATCCGTCAGTTCTGGAACATGCTGCAACTTTGTGTACACACGTCGGATCGAAACGAAACTTGCGCCATCGGACTCGTAGCAATACGCTGGTCTTGTGAGCCAAGTTTGGTTCAATTCTGAGAACGTTGACAAAATCGCGTATCGTGGGCCCCACAGGCTCTACTTGACGGGCGATTTTGTGATCGGCACATCGGAATCCAGTTCTGGACATTCCGTTGGGTTCGTATCAACGTTCTGGACTTGTTGACACTAAGTTTGGCAAATTTGGAGACCTTTGACCCTGACACATTTTTTGGTGCAAAAGCGGCCCACAGGTGGACCCCGCTTTGACCGAAAACTGTCATTTTTGCCCCTGTGTCCAAATTGGACTTAAGGACAGGTGTTTCTAGCTATTTGATATTTTCTGAGACTGTTAGTGATGTTTATTTTAGCATCCGGAGACTTTTCTTCTGAGGCCATAGTTCCCGACACTTGGTATTTGACATCTGGATATTACATTTACAGCTCTCTTGCCAGGCATGTATACCTTGCCTTGTTGTACTGTTTAAATTCGGTTATTGTTAGTTACATGTTTATCTATTTTAAATATAATGTGCGCGTCCGAGAAAACTCGGGTGCAGTCAACGAAGGCGTTGACGTTAGGACTTGTGTCTGACCTAGTGTCTAGTAGACCCACCTAAAGTTGTGAAGTTATTGATATAACTTCCCAGGCCTTGACACGTATCATTACACGTCACAGAGTGAGTACATGTAGGGACGCGTGCCTCATGCGCGACTGGCCATCAGTGTGAGCAACACGTGTAGCGGTATTTAGCTCAGTTGTTTATTTTATTGAGACTTGCATCATAGTAGGAGGTGTCCACGTCATTTTCATGACTTGTACATCTATATTGGGCGGGAAAGATACTAGTAGGCGTATAAGACACCCCCTCCTTGAGTTTCCTCGGAGATGGTCGATTGCAGAGCTACCCGTGTGTCCGGGGGCATATGACACATATACTAGCCGGTCATGACGATTGGTGAATTACGTCAGCATATGTCAAGCCTACACATTCTCATGCGTACTACAAGGTCTTTAAATTGCATTCACTTAGATGGTTAGCACACCCCATTTATTTTTTCAGTATTTATATTATGGTATATTATTTTTATGTATCTTGCTATGTCCCTCTGAGGACCTGGTCCCCTGCCAGGTGTATTTGTTCTTGAGTACTCGCAGGAGCACAGATCCGGACAGGCTACTTATTTTCCGAGGAGGTCTTCTCTTCGAGCCTCGTGATTGTCAGATGTTATTATTTATGGTGTGTATTCTGGTTCCTTTTATATTCTTTTTCGGCAGTAGATTTGATTTCATCTGACTGTCATTCTTAGATATCTGTATTGAGATCTAGTTACATGGTTATTGTTTATTCATATTTGACTTCTGTGGATGAGATTTAGATATTACCCTGTGACTTGTGATTAGTTAGACCACTGGTGAACTATTGTTCATTATACAGCGTACGCATGTATATATGGTTTCCATATATTGGAGTTGCCATATATACGGGCGGCTGGCATGGTTACGTATCCTAGTCCTACGTATTTTGGGACTGGGGCATGACACTCCTTCATCTCCCACCACCGGCACCACTACACGACACCGCCTCCGCCGTGTCCGCCGAGCAGCCGCTGACACGGACACATCAGCCCCTGAATCATGCACAAACAGAAACCCTAACCCTAACCCTAACGCAGCACGGACACAGTGGACACAGGACTCGGACATGACTCCGACACAAGAAATCAGTCTTCACGGAGCCCTGTTTAGCAACCGGAGTAGTACCTGCAGATCACATTGAGACCAGAGCTACAGTTGGAGCCAGAACCCCAGGCAAGTGTACCTTGCCAAACCCTGCAGCTTTGCTACTTATTTCCTTGACTTAGTTATACATCAGTGGGCAAGTGTACCTTGCCAAACTCTGCAGTATTGTTACATATTTTTCTTTCTTTATTATATTGTTGTGCATGCTTAACCTAGGACCGTGTGACGTACTTAGCGTCCGATTATTAGTCGGGTGCCAACACCGTACGCGGTGTTGTGTATTGTCATCTAGAGATGGACATTCGTGACCCCTTTTACATTCTCGTACTTGTCTTACCAAGTACACTATACCCCAGGACACTTGAAACTTTACATGAGACAGAATTTTCCTGAGATATTCATAGTGATTCTGTATAGGATACAGGTTTATGATATATACATGATACATGCTTAGACATTATATGACTTGCTGTATTAGTTTTGATCCTGCGTGTCATGGACATGAGACGTGAGATTACATTGGGTGGGAAGAGTATTACCATATCAAAGGCTGATTATATTATATATATATATATATTATTGTCTGGAGGTGCTTCGGCATATCTACTGGAGTCGTGATACTAATACTGCTATGGGTTTCTCCGACATTGATCCTGTAGTAGTCTCAGCCCGAGTATGACTAAAACTCTCACTTGCATATCACTTAGCTGGTTATATACTTACCCTATTTATTTTATTATTTGCTGCACTGCACTTATTTGGCTTGAGTTATTCTTGTACCTTGCTATGTCCCCTGAGGACCTGGATCCGGATTATGTCCCCAGGATCATCTGACGAGATCTATCCCGAGGTATACGGGACCAGAGCATTAGCATTAGCAGGAGCAGGTGCCTACATTGGAGCAGAACCAGGATCTGAGGACGAGATTGTACCAGAGGACTTCTCCTGAGTATTGTCTTGAGATACTCATTTATTTCTGTTTTAGTTATTCTATTTCCAGACTATTGCATTGGTGTATCAGACTTATTCTCGGATTGTTCTCCGAGACACTTTATTGAAATTTGTTAGTTTCTTTTATACTCATTTATTCTGGCATTTGATCTGTGATTATCTGTTGTAGATGAGATTACTATAGACTGTGACATGAGAACCTTGGACCTACTTATTGTTATATTACAGCTTAAGCGTGCCCCGATGGATCCATTAAATTGGGTTTGTCCATCGGTGTGTGCTGCTGGCCATTATCACGCGTCCAGTCCCTCGGTATTTTGGGACTGGGGCGTGACAAACGCCTTGATCCCCATACTTCTAATCTATTAACTTTCCCTTGAACTCTTGATTATTGTTTTTCGTCTTTCCCTATTTCGGAAAGACGAAACCTCGTGCTTAGTATAAGTACGAAAAGTGTATTGTTTCTGTAGCCATTTCTGTTTGTTTCTTGGGAAAATGCGGTGAAGATGCGCCAACAGTTGGACTGGATCGGGTAGACGACTTCGGCTCCTCGCTCGGTTCGCCTTGGTACGGAGAACCTGTTTCAACGAGGGTCAGCATATCGAAACATGCTGGTGAAGGCGAGCTAGCCTGACTATACCAATCAACACGTTGTTTAGTGAAGCATGCATATTTTTGTGGGTTTCTATCTTGCCTTAGTTTATTTACAAGTAAGCAGCATATTGAATTTACTGAAATGAACGTGCCACCATTAGGTGGATTTTACCTGACCGTCTGAATTACCTGCACAATACTTACCATGCCTTCCCTGAAACGAAGACACAAGTTAGTATGCAACAGGTTTAAATATACAATGGATCACTGGCGTTTGCCATAAAGGACACTAGTCATAGACAAGAATAGGTTGTAGCGAAAGTACGGTGGGTGCTACAAGCCATTCCGTCTAGTACAATTGACTATACAGTAGGGTTCCATCCGGACCGGATCGGTGCCAGTGCCCCAGCGACCGTCCGCAGAAACCAGTTACCTTGTGCACAAGTTGTCCGTGATCGAACAGTACGTTGCTAAGTTAACAGTTCATGCAGTTGAGGCAAACAGTAGTACGGGACAGTCGGTATTGCATGATTCATTTAACATAGCCTCATTGAACAGTTTTAGCGCATACAAGATATTCCATACTTAGCACGATTTATAGAACAGTTATGAACGAACTAGCATACAGTATGATAACAGTTCACATATTTGATTGACAAGCATAAGAACCAAGTCTATTTTCTTTTATCTTGGTTTCTTTTATTATTACTTGGTATCGTTTGATCGGGGCGAAGGAGTGAAGCTTGGAAGCAGGGCTAGCTAATCGGGTTGGTAGCCACTCACTTAGATTTTGGAAAGAAGAAGGAAAGAGGTGCTTCACGACTCCGCTCGCAAGCCGCCTACAGCTCGTTCACCTGCACACGAACAGCTCGATTAATCCTTCTTCCTCTCTTTCCAAGTCTCGGAATAGAAGTGCAAGTCAATGAACGAAAACAATGAAAACCATCGAAACCGTTCAAGGAAAACAAGCAAATCCCAAAACCAACTCAAAGCACGAAAGCAACAAGCGACATCGAAAACCGAGGCAATAAAAGATAGCAGCGGAGAGGTCCCTCCTGACTCTGCCGCTAAGCCGATCCTTGGGGCGCGGTCCACTGAATATGGGAATCGATTCCGAAGAAACAAATCCATAACGAGGACAAGTTCTTAATTCAATCTATCCCGATCGAACGATACCGTCTTGTGTTTCTTAGCCGCGCTCTCTGCACCGGGAGAACGGGGCGCTACATCCTACCCAACTAATTGGAAGTTTCGTCCCGAAACTTAGGATAGGACTTACCGTTAGGGAGCATTTCATTCAGGACGACGGTTAAGGCGGCTCAGTGGACAGTCACGAACGGTATGGTTTGCTTCACCGTAAACTAAACATAACCCAAGTTTCAGGCGGCACTTATCTATTGCGTGCCCAGGCCGCCTACAGAAATGGCATACTTTGTCTAACTTTTCTCCATGCTTGCCACCATTATTCGGACGCTTTGCAGCGTTGTTTCCTCTGTCGTTGCTTTGGCATTTGTGAGTGTAGGTATGCACAGCGCCGATAGAAACGTGAGGATAGAGTGGTTCGAGAGATAGGGCGTGATTCATGACTTCACGCATCGTACGATACTGAGGAACGGCTACGTGCGAATGGATGGCAGGGCGTAGTCCACCTTCAAACCTTCTAGCTCGACTCGCTGCATCAGGTAAATAGGCCCTAGCGAATTTGGAGAGTCGGTTGAATTCGGCGGAGTACTCCTTAACTGTCATGCTGCCTTGCCGCAGCTGCACGAACTCGTTTTCCATTTGACGTTGTACTGGAGGGGGTACAAACTCCTCTTCGAACGCGGCACGAAAAGTCGTCCACGAGATCGCCTCCTCTCCGTGATCAAATTGGAGAGATCGTCGATGCACGTTCCACCAATCGTGTGCGTTGAGGCGGAGCTGTAGTTGCGTGCAGGAGACGCGCTTATCTTCGGGGACCTCTAGCAGAGCGAAGTGATCTTCAAGTTCGGCCAACCAATCTAGAGCTACGACTGGGTCCTCAGTCCCGTTGAATGGGGTGTTGCAGACTTTCTTGAAGTGGCCAAAGTCGAAGGTAGTCACGTCCCTCGTCCTTGGTATTTGCGGCGTCTCTACTTCAAGCACGGACTATTTCACCGGAGTCGCTGGCGTTGCCACGGACTGGTTGGATGCCAAAGTCTGAACGATCTGCTGCAGGGTATCTACCTGCTTCTGTTGGACTGAGAATCGTGCTTCTATATTGCCTTGAAACTTGAGCTGACTCTCTTCTGCCCGCTTCTCGGCCCGTTCATAGCGAGCCTCGTCCCTTTGTTGGTTTGCCTCCAACATCTGCAATATTCGTTGGACGGGATCGATGCTTGGCACGGCTCGCTGGCTCTTTGAACTTCCCGAAGTATCCGAACTACTTTCTTGGCCTTGCGTTTCGTCCGGGATTTGCGCTGCAGATTGCGCTGGAGCCATTCCTTCAAAAGAAGGTAAATTACATTAGGATCATAATACATTATGGACTTATTGCATGAACGTATCTCATTTTGGCCTAGCGAGTTCAAAAGTTCGCACAGGAATTTGATCTTTAAAGGAACTTTTCCAGCACGAAGTCTAAGAAACTTTGAATCTGTGCTCTGATACCACTATGTCACGACCCAATTCCGTAGAATCACTTGAGGCGTCCCCCGAATCATGACCGCCGTGCGGGCCTGGGGTTGCGCCCGCACAAGGCTTTAATGATTTGCATAGCAAGCACATATTCAGAGTACACAGATAAATTGAAACACAGATTTGAAACATAGAAAAGTTCTCTTTATTTATAATGAACATCTTACAAAAGGGTTGACTCAAAATGAGATAGCAGTCCTGTACATTACATCCTTTTATAAACTCAAAATGATAAAGACCTCCTGGCTGGAGGATAGCTTTGCCACGGAGCTGCATTTGTGTATGAAGAGTTGCAGCTCCTGTCTTCAAATGCTTCAGGGGGCGCGGTGAAGATGCGCCAACTGTCACCACCCCATTTCCAAAGTCGGGCATTTTTTTTTATTTTTAATTTGGTTAATTGTGCATTATTTTTAATTAATTGTATTTATAATTAATTATTGATTGTATTATATTTTTATTCTATGTTTTAGGATTTTGGCTAGCCTGGACCCATGTCAGACCCTAGTGGACCCATGTCCGACCCAGCCCACACCCCTGTGAGATGTATTTTGGGTTTTAGAATATTTATTATATTTTTAGAAGGTTAGTGGGAGAGATTTGGAGTTAGTTTGAGTATTTTTGGACCCCGAAACCCAAAACCGAGAGTTAGAAGGGCATTTTGGGCATTTGGTGATTAGTGTAACCCCCTTTATTATTTCTTGGCCGGCCCCAACCCTTCCCACACCCGCACACAGCAGCCCCACAGCCCCCATTTCCATTTTTCTTCTTCTTCTTCATTCTTCTTCTTCTCCACTTCTTCTTTCTTCTTCCTTCCTTCCAAAGTAAGTTCCTCTTCCTATTTTCTTCCTTCTTTCTTTCATTCCTTCTTTATTTGTGAACCCTAACCCTACATTCTTCCCCAACCTAGGTGGGTAGAGCCTAGATTTGGTGTTGGAGCTTGGATTTGAGGCTTGGAAGCTTGGATTGGAGGATTTGGAGCATTTTTGAGATTTTGGCTTGGGATTCCAACTCCCAAGAGGTAAACCCTAATTTTCCCCTTGTAATTACTCTTTTATAGTGTAATTAATATTTTAGAACCTTCCTAGACCCTTAGGCTACCCGTGGGAGGAAGTTGGAACTAGTTGGGTAGTGTTTGGAGACTTTAACATTAGGTTTTGTGTCGAATTCGGGTGGAATCCGAATTTGGCCTAATTTTGGGTGATGCCCTAGGTTAGACGGACCTAGGTAGACATTGTCGGATGTCATGAGGGTGAGAGCGTGTCTCCGTTCGGACACGGAAAGCCGCGTCGCGGAGAAACGGGCGTTTCGGACGAAATTGGGGCTTTTCGTCGTCGCCGATTCTAAGTGCGTGCGCGTTTCCGCCACGGACCTAGAATCGATGCGGGAGTGCATTTTCTAGGATCTAGACATCGTGTAGAGTGCGTGGGTAAATTTTCGGCCGATTTCGAGTTCGTTTGGTGTGCGTTTCAGGAGGTTTTTCGAGCCGCGCACCACGTGTTCGTCGAAATGACCGAACGGCCATTTCGACTTGGATTCCTCGTTTCGGGCTTGTGCACGCGTTGGGTTAGTATCGGAGAGTGTGTGCTAGAGTTTTCGAGTTATATTATATATTTTAGGGTGTTGGTGAGTGTCGGGGTCGTTGGGCGTGAGTGGGGCGTGTGGTTTGTGTGTGTTGTGTGTTGTGTTTGTTTATATATATGTATATATATATATATTGTGTGTGTGTTTTTATATATATATTTATATAGATATGTGTGGTTATGTGTTTGTGAGTGTGTTAGTGAGTGCTAGTGTATGTGTGTAGGTGAGTGCTTGTGTGAGTGTGTGCTAGTGTGTAGGTGAGTGTGTGTGAGTGTGAGTATGAGTGTGAGTGAGTGCCTATATATATATATATATATATGAGTTTCAGTTTATGTATATATGTATTTATATATATATGTAGGAGTGTTTGTGTGTGGGGTTGTGTGTTTGTGAGAGTGTGTGTGAGAGTGTGTGTGAGGGTGTGTGAGTGTGAGTGTGTGTGAGGGTATATGTATTTATGTTTGAGTGTGTGAGTGTGTATGTGTATATATATATATATATATAGATATATGAGTGTAGATATATATATGTGTGTATATATATATATATATGTGTGTTTATATATGTATAGATATATGTGTGTGCTTATGTGTGTGTGTTGATAGTGTTGTGAGTGTGTGTATTAGTGTGTGAGTGTGCTAGTGTGTGTGTTAGAGTGTGTAGATGAGTGTGAATATATATATAGATATCTAGTTATATATATGTATATATATATGTATGTATATATATATATATATATATATATAGTGATATATATATAGGGGTGTATGTATATAGGTGTGTGTGTATGTGTGTTTGAGAGGGGGGGACTGCTGAATAGTGCAGCAGCAGCAACAGCAAGCTGGGCATCAGCAGCAGCAGTCCTAGCAGCTGCAGCAGCAGCTAGGCTAGCAGCCACAGCAGCAGTTTGCAGCAGCATGTAGAAGCCCAGCAGCAGCAGTAGCATGGAGCAGCAGCAGCAGCAAATGCAAGGGCACCAGCAGCAGCAGATTTTGAAGCAGCAGCAGCAGCAAGGTTGAAGGCAAGCATGCAGCAGTAGCAGCGAGGCAAGTAGCTAGGTGTGAGAGAGTTAATAGGATAGATAGTTAATAGTTATATAGATAGATAGTAATAGAAATAGTTGATAGACAGATTAGATAGATTGTTAGCTAGCTAGACTAAATAGATAGCTAGATAGATGGATAGGTTGATATATGAATAGCTAGGTTGATAGATAGATGGATGATAGATAGATTAATACATAGATGGTTAGATAGATACATAGGTAACTAGATACCTAGGTAACTAGATACCTAGTTAGTTAAAGATAAATAGATAGATAACTAGATAGGTAAATATTATATAGATAGTTAGGTAGATAGATGATAGTTAGGTAGTTAGCTAGGTACTTAGATAGATAGATATATAGATATCTAGATAGGTATTAGATATATATTTATATCTATATGTATAGATATAAATACATATAGTTAGATAGGTAGTTAGATAGATGCATTGATAGTTAGTTAGATAAGTTATTAGATAGATTAGATAGTTAGATAGTTACCTAGATAATAGGTAGATAGGTAGATAGCTAGATACTTAGATATATCTACCTAAGAGATAGATATCTATATACCTATACTTATATATATATATATCTATAGATATCTTGATAGGTAATATATATATATATATGTTATGTTTGGTAAGGTAAATGGGTAATGGGTATATATATGTGTGGATATATATGTATATAGGTAGATACCTATTTAGATATATATAAATATGGTAGGTATCTATATTACCTAGCCTAGATTAATAACTAGGTGCATAATCAATAGCTAGATAGCTAGTTAGAGGGTTTTAGAGCGAAATCTCAATACCTTGAGATACCGAGGTATCTCAATACCTTAAGATAACCAAGGTATTGGGTTTCGAGCGGGATTTTTGAGCAATAGCCTAGAAATAGTATTTGAGTAATTTTTTATATGTATATGTGTATATATTTACGCGTGCTAGCATAGGTTTTAGAGGGTATAGGCGGGGTATATAGCCTAGGTTGAGGTATCGGATACCGAGGGTATCCCGGTATCTCAAGGAGGCGAGTTTGTGAGTTTTCTAGCTTAATGAGTTCGGTTTGACCTAGAATTTCAGGAGCACCCTAGTTTGACCCAGACTTGACCGTAGTTGACTCGGTTGACCGCCAAAGTCAACTTTTGACCTAGTTTTGACCTAGAGTTGACTTTTTGGACAAGAGTTGACTTTTTGACCCAGATTTCACCGGTTTGACCCGTTTGACCTAGAACGACCCTAGAAGCCTATTTTTAGTTATTTTATATCTGTTTAACTCTTTAGAACCCTGTTTAATCTTGCTTTTGGCATTAGGTCCTTGCGATACCAGTTCGGATCGCCAGTTGCTCAGGACGTCAGGCGAGTACATTCTCTGATAGTTTTCATTATCTGATGATTATTATGATTCAGCTTCTAGTATAGTATCATCTGATTATTCTGGCAGAACACGAGACACTGACTGGTATTTCTGGATTCATTTACTTGCGACATGTACATTTCATGTTTCTGGCCTCTATTCTGGAATCACTACTGGCATCACCTACAGGCATCACTCATGTTCCGGCTGGACTCATCTTGATTTGCGTGTCGGGTCTTGGATCCACTTGTATTAGTCGGGGCGGGGAAATACTCGAGTAGACATGTAAACATTCCTATCTGGCATCATCAGGAATCACTCCCTCTGGTCTAATCTGGAATGATAGCAGCCGCGCACCCAGTGCGCGGTGAGCCGTACTTACCCCTAGCCGTTTACATGTCGAAACAAGTATTTCAAAGACACCGAGTTCATTCTTTATAGTCTGGACTCTCATGCATTTCTTGACTTGTCTCACTTACATGTTTCTGGACTTGACTCACTACATGTTTTTCATGCTGGACTCACTACACGTTCATGTGCA
Source organism: Iris macrosiphon (assembly GCA_036927795.1). Lineage (NCBI taxonomy): Eukaryota > Viridiplantae > Streptophyta > Magnoliopsida > Asparagales > Iridaceae > Iris > Iris macrosiphon. Next base: position 185,332,279 of record JAYESA010000004.1, read on the forward strand.
CGGACTTGATCTTAGCTTAGATTTTCTGTATCTTGCAGTTATTACTATCTTGCTCTGATATCCATGCATCTTTACCTTTATGCACCAGTTATACATATTTCCTTGTTTCATACTTGATTCACTCTTCTTGCTACTTGCTATAACTATTTTATAGTTTTTATCATTTAAATGGAACTGCTGTTAGAGATGTACTTGCTCCAGTCCTGACTGGACATATTTTTCAGAGTATCCGGAGGATTGGTGTCCGACGTTTTATGGACCTGAGCCTGTCCATGGTGCGGACAGGGACCCTCTAGTTTAGGAGTGATTTCCGGGTTGGTAGCCGGGATCACTGAGACTTTGTTGTTGTTTTTATTAGCTTTTAGCACCGGATTTGTCTCCGGTTTTGGATTGAGACCTTGTTTGTGTATTATTTTTGGATGTTGTTGTATTATTATTTGATGTTGTGGTTGTTGTAGTAGTTGTTGTTGGTTAGACTTTATAGTTGTTAGACTTCTTTGTCATCTTATCGTGCTTAGATTCATGATTGAGTATATTGTGGTTATCATGGTGATATTTGCTCCTCCGTTTGGAGTTGAGATCTTGACAGGTTTATATATTGTTTGTGTGGTTGCCCTCCTTTTGGAGAGGTCATGGCCGATTTTTGTGTGAGATTATTATCTAGATAGTTGACCTAGACAGCGTTCTACCGCCGATGCTGCGGCGTAGGCTGGACGTACCCACGACTCATGCCCGATTTTCCGGGTGCGGGTCGTGACACGTTTTTGGTGGCGGCCCCATGCAGGTCTCGATTCGCAATTAGTACGATATCGTGGTGGTACAACAACTTAGTTGTACTGCTGCGAGCCTGCTCTAGGATATAGGATCTAGGATGAGAGTGTACTCAATCACGACTAGGAACAATTCTAATCTAATTATTCTGAATTTGCTTCTTTTGAAATATTACTGTCCTTCTTTGATGATATCGTATCTTGCGCCGTATTGACTTCTTTTGATCTGTGTTCAGGATGCCTCCGAAGACACGATCCCATCGTACCGTTCCAGCAGTTGCCACTGAGAGGTCTGCTACCTCTCGTCCAGCTCGTATTCAGGCAGCTGCTACCGCTCCACTCACCACTCCTGCGGTTGAGGGAGCATCTGCTTCTCTCGGGGATCCTCCTTCACCTGTCGATCCGAGGACTACCCCAGTCGTTCCGGTGGTTCCTCCACCACTTCCTGCTCCAGTAGATGCCGCGCAGTTGTTTGCATTCTTCAGGGAGATGATGGACGCGCAGCACCGTCAGGTGGATGTGATGAGGCTGGGCATTGAGAATGCCCACCAGGTGGCCATGACGACAGTGGATAGGGTGGCACAGGTTCAGCCACAGGCAGATCAGATTCAGCATCCGAGGGCAGGTAGTATCATTGATTTTCAGAGGATGCGGCCCAAGGAGTTCCGTGGTACAGAAGGGATCCTGTACGCGGATGACTGGATAGAGCAAATTGAGGGGATCTTCAGGCTAGCGCAGATTCCAGACAGCATGCAGATAGAGGCGGCGGGCAGTCAGATGTTCGACCTCGCTTTGACGTGGTATCGCACAGATACGAGGATCGCAGCGCCAGGGCTTACTTGAGAGGCTTTCAAGAGGCTTTTTAAGGAGAAGTTTTTCCCTGATGTGGCGCTCAGTACTTTGGAGAGCCAGTTCGAGGCACTCGTCCAGGGGAGCATGACGGTGGACGAGTACGCAGCGGAGTTCTGTCGTTTGGGCAGATTTGTAGATGGCTTGAGTGAGGCAGCTAAGGCGAGGAAGTTTCGCAAGGGCTTGGTTATGGCGGTCAAGTCTTTGACCAGGAGCGACCGCGAGGCGACTTTTGAGCAGATAGTAGAAGATGCTCAGAGAGCAGAGGATGACTTGGAGCTCAAGTCCAAGAGAGGCAGGGATGATTCAGGCAGTGCGAGTGGCAGTGCGGGACCGGCTAAGCGTCCCTATGTGCAGAAGGCAGTACAGCAGGGTCAGGATCAGAGGGTGCCCACTTGTGCCTACTGCAGGAAGGCAGGACACACTTGGGATATTTGTAGGAGGAGGCTGAAGGTGTGTTTATTCTGTGGATCCGCTGCTCACCAGATGTGAGATTGCCCTACTGCACCTCCATTGGGTGGAGCACAGGATCAGAGAGTTGGAGCTAGGCCATCTGTGGCACAGCATCATGCCCCGCACCAGCAGAGGGATACACCCCAGCAGGGCAGGGCTTATGCGTTGACGGTCGAGGAGACCGATGCTACGGATGTCGGGTTAGCAGGTCTGTCTCTTGTTTCTTCTTCCTGTCCTTTCCATTCCTTGTGGTGTGCTTCATTAGTACCTGTTAGATTTTCTTGTGCTGTGGTAGATAGTGTAGTAACCCTGATTGAGACTGTGATAACACGACCAGTAGGACCCTGATCTTGTATGTTGTATAGGTAGAATTTATTGACTTTGATTGTTGGGGGTTTGACCTAGAGGAGTGTGATTGACTTTAAATTTCGAGGACGAAATTTTCTAAGGAGGATAGGCTTGTCACCACCCCATTTCCAAAGTCGGGCATTTTTTTTATTTTTAATTTGGTTAATTGTGCATTATTTTTAATTAATTGTATTTATAATTAATTATTGATTGTATTATATTTTTATTGTATGTTTTAGGATTTTGGCTAGCCTGGACCCATGTCAAACCCTAGTGGACCCATGTCCGACCCAGCCCATACCCCTGTGAGACTTATTTTGGGTTTTAGAATATTTATTATATTTTTAGAAGGTTAGTGGGAGAGATTTGGAGTTAGTTTGAGTATTTTTGGACCCCGAAACCCAAAACCGAGAGTTAGGAGGGCATTTTGGGCATTTGGTGATTAGTGTAACCCCCTTTATTATTTCTTGGCCGGCCCCAACCCTTTCCACACCCGCACACAGCAGCCCCACAGCCCCCATTTCCATTTTTCTTCTTCTTCTTCATTCTTCTTCTTCTCCACTTCTTCTTTCTTCTTCCTTCCTTCCAAAGTAAGTTCCTCTTCCTATTTTATTCCTTCTTTCTTCCATTCCTTCTTTATTTGTGAACCCTAACCCTACATTCTTCCCCAACCTAGGTGGGTAGAGCCTAGATTTGGTGTTGGAGCTTGGATTTGAGGCTTGGAAGCTTGGATTGGAGGATTTGGAGCATTTTTGAGATTTTGGCTTGGGATTCCAACTCCCAAGAGGTAAATCCTAATTTTTCCCTTGTAATTACTCTTTTATAGTGTAATTAATATTTTAGAACCTTCCTAGACCCTTAGGCTACCCGTGGGAGGAAGTTGGAACTAGTTGGGTAGTGTTTGGAGACTTTAACATTAGGTTTTGTGTCGAATTCGGGTGGAATCCGAATTTGGCCCAATTTTGGGTGATGCCCTAGGTTAGACGGATCTAGGTAGACGTTGTCGGATGTCGTGAGGGTGAGAGCGTGTCTCCGTTCGGACACGGGAAGCCGCGTCGCGAAGAAACGGGCATTTCGGACGAAATTGGGGCTTTTCGTCGTCGCCGATTCTAAGTGCGTGCGCGTTTTCGCCACGGACCTAGAATCGATGCGGGAGCACATTTTCTAGGATCTAGACATTGTGTAGAGCGCGTGGGTAAATTTTGGGCCGATTCCGAGTTCGTTTGGTGTGCGTTTCAGGAGGTTTTCCGAGCCGCGCATCACGTGTTCGTCGAAATGACCGAACGGCCATTTCGACTTGGGTTCCTCGTTTCGGGCTTGTGCGCATGTTGGGTTAGTATCGGAGAGTGTGTGCTAGAGTTTTCGAGTTATATTATATATATTTTAGGGTGTTGGTGAGTGTCGGGGTCGTTGGGCGTGAGTGGGGCGTGTGGTTTGTGTGTGTTGTGTGTTGTGTTTGTTTATATATATGTATATATATATATTGTGTGTGTATTTTTATATATATATTTATATAGATATGTGTGGTTATGTGTTTGTGAGTGTGTTAGTGAGTGCTAGTGTATGTGTGTAGGTGAGTGCTTGTGTGAGTGTGTGCTAGTGTGTAGGTGAGTGTGTGTGAGTGTGAGTATGAGTGTGAGTGAGTGCCTATATATATATATATATGAGTTTCAGTTTATATATATATGTATTTATATATATATGTAGGAGTGTTTGTGTGTGGGGTTGTGTGTTTGTGAGAGAGTGTGTGAGAGTGTGTGTGAGGGTGTGTGAGTGTGAGTGTGTGTGAGGGTATATGTATTTATGTTTGAGTGTGTGAGTGTGTATGTGTATATATATATATATATATATATATATATATATATATATATATATATATATAGATATATGAGTGTAGATATATATGTGTGTATATATATATAGATGTGTGTTTATATATGTATAGATATATGTGTGTGCTTATGTGTGTGTGTTGATAGTGTTGTGAGTGTGTGTGTATTAGTGTGTGAGTGTGCTAGTGTGTGTGTTAGAGTGTGTAGATGAGTGTGAATATATATATAGATATCTAGTTATATATATGTATATATATGTATGTATATATATATATATATATATATATAGTGATATATATATAGGGGTGTATATATATAGGTGTGTGTGTATGTGTGTTTGAGAGGGGGGGACTGCTGAACAGTGCAGCAGCAGCAACAGCAAGCTGGGCATCAGCAGCAGCAGTCCTAGCAGCTGCAGCAGCAGCTAGGCTAGCAGCCACAGCAGCAATTTACAGCAGCATGTAGAAGCCCAGCAGCAGCAGTAGCATGGAGCAGCAGCAGCAGCAAATGCAAGGGCACCAGCAGCAGCAGATTTTGAAGCAGCAGCAGCAGCAAGGTTGAAGGCAAGCATGCAGCAGTAGCAGCGAGGCAAGTAGCTAGGTGTGAGAGAGTTAATAGGATAGATAGTTAATAGTTATATAGATAGATAGTAATAGAAATAGTTAATAGACAGATTAGATAGATTGTTAGCTAGCTAGACTAAATAGATAGCTAGATAGATGGATAGGTAGATATATGAATAGCTAGGTTGATAGATAGATGGATGATAGATAGATTAATACATAGATGGTTAGATAGATACATAGGTAACTAGATACCTAGGTAACTAGATACCTAGTTAGTTAAAGATAAATAGATAGATAACTAGATAGGTAAATATTAGATAGATAGGTAAATATTAGATAGATAGTTAGGTAGATAGATGATAGTTAGGTAGTTAGCTAGGTACTTAGATAGATAGATATATAGATATCTAGATAGGTATTAGATATATATTTATATCTATATGTATAGATATAAATACATATAGTTAGATAGGTAGTTAGATAGATGCATTGATAGTTAGTTAGATAAGTTATTAGATAGATTAGATAGTTAGATAGTTACCTAGATAATAGGTAGATAGGTAGATAGCTAGATACTTAGATATATCTACCTAAGAGATAGATATCTATATACCTATACTTATATATATATATCTATAGATATATTGATAGGTAATATATATATATATATATATATATATGTTATGTTTGGTAAGGTAAATGGGTAATGGGTATATATATGTGTGGATATATATGTATATAGGTAGATACCTATTTAGATATATATAAATATGATAGGTATCTATATTACCTAGCCTAGATTAATAACTAGGTGCATAATCAATAGCTAGATAGCTAGTTAGAGGGTTTTAGAGCGAAATCTCAATACCTTGAGATACCGAGGTATCTCAATACCTTAAGATAACCAAGGTATTGGGTTTCGAGCGGGGTTTTTGAGCAATAGCCTAGAAATAGTATTTGAGTGATTTTTTATATGTATATGTGTATATATTTACGCGTGCTAGCATAGGTTTTAGAGGGTATAGGCGGGGTATATAGCCTAGGTTGAGGTATCGGATACCGAGGGTATCCCGGTATCTCAAGGAGGCGAGTTTGTGAGTTTTCTAGCTTAATGAGCTCGGTTTGACCTAGAATTTCAGGAGCACCCTAGTTTGACCCAGACTTGACCGTAGTTGACTCGGTTGACCGCCAAAGTCAACTTTTGACCTAGTTTTGACCTAGAGTTGACTTTTTGGACCTAGAGTTGACTTTTTGACCCAGATTTCACCGGTTTGACCCGTTTGACCTAGAACGACCCTAGAAGCCTATTTTTAGTTATTTTATATCTGTTTAACTCTTTAGAACCATGTTTAATCTTGCTTTTGGTATTAGGTCCTTGCGACACCAGTTCGGATCGCCAGTTGCTCAGGACGTCAGGCGAGTACATTCTCTGATAGTTTTCATTATCTGATGATTATTATGATTCAGCTTCTAGTATAGTATCATCTGATTATTCTGGCAGAACACGAGACACTGACTGGTATTTCTGGATTCATTTACTTGCGACACGTATATTTCATGTTTCTGGCCTCTATTCTGGAATCACTACTGGCATCACCTACAGGCATCACTCATGTTCAGGCTGGACTCATCTTGATTTGCGTGTCGGGTCTTGGATCCACTTGTATTAGTCGGGGCGGGAAAATACTCGAGTAGACATGTAAACATTCCTATCTGGCATCATCAGGAATCACTCCCTCTGGTCTAATCTGGAATGATAGCAGCCGCGCACCCAGTGCGCGGTGAGCCGTACTTACCCCTAGCCGTTTACATGTCGAAACAAGTATTTCAAAGACACCGAGTTCATTCTTTATAGTCTGGACTCTCATGCATTTCTTGACTTGTCTCACTTACATGTTTCTGGACTTGACTCACTACATGTTTTTTTTGCTGGACTCACTACACGTTCATGTGCACGGACTTGATCTTAGCTTAGATTTTCTGTATCTTGCAGTTATTACTATCTTGCTCTGATATCCATGCATCTTTACCTTTATGCATCAGTTATACATATTTCCTTGTTTCATACTTGCTTCACTCTTCTTGCTACTTGCTATAACTATTTTATAGTTTTTATCATTTAAATGGAACTGCTGTTAGAGATGTACTTGCTCCAGTCCTGACTGGACATATTTTTCAGAGTATCCGGAGGATTGGTGTCCGACGTTTTATGGACCTGAGCCTGTCCATGGTGCGGACAGGGACCCTCTAGTTTAGGAGTGATTTCCGGGTTGGTAGCCGGGATCACTGAGACTTTGTTGTTGTTTTTATTAGCTTTTAGCACCGGATTTGTCTCCGATTTTGGATTGAGACCTTGTTTGTGTATTATTTTTGGATGTTGTTGTATTATTATTTGATGTTGTGGTTGTTGTAGTAGTTGTTGTTGGTTAGACTTTATAGTTGTTAGACTTCTTTGTCATCTTATCGTGCTTAGATTCGTGATTGAGTATATTGTGGTTATCATGGTGATATTTGCTCCTCCGTTTGGAGTTGAGATCTTGACAGGTTTATATATTGTTTGTGTGGTTGCCCTCCTTTTGGAGAGGTCATGGCCGATTTTTGTGTGAGATTATTATCTAGATAGTTGACCTAGACAGCGTTCTACCGCCGATGCTGCGGCGTAGGCTGGACGTACCCACGACTCATGCCCGATTTTCCGGGTGCGGGTCGTGACACCAACAGTTGGACTGGATCGGGTAGACGACTTCGGCTCCTCGCTCGGTTCGCCTTGGTGCGGAGAACCTGTTTCAACGAGGGTCAGCATATCGAAACATGCTGGTGAAGGCGAGCTAGCCTGACTATACCAATCAACACGTTGTTTAGTGAAGCATGCATATTTTTGTGGGTTTCTATCTTGCCTTAGTTTATTTACAAGTAAGCAGCATATTGAATTTACTGAAATGAACGTGCCACCGTTAGGTGGATTTTACCTGACCGTCTGAATTACCTGCACAATACTTACCATGCCTTCCCTGAAACGAAGACACAAGTTAGTATGCAACAGGTTTAAATATACAATGGATCACTGGCGTTTGCCATAAAGGACACTAGTCATAGACGAGAATAGGTTGCAACGAAAGTACGGTGGGTGCTACAAGCCATTCCGTCTAGTACAGTTGACTATACAGTAGGGTTTCGTCCGGACCGGATCGGTGCGAGTGCCCCAGCGACCGTCCGCAGAAACCAGTTACCTTGTGCACAAGTTGTCCGTGATCGAACAGTACGTTGCTAAGTTAACAGTTCATGCAGTTGAGGCAAACAGTAGTATGGGACAGTCGGTATTGCATGATTCATTTAACATAGCCTCATTGAACAGTTTTAGCGCATACAAGATGTTCCATACTTAGCACGATTTATAGAACAGTTATGAACGAACTAGCATACAGTATGATAACAGTTCACATATTTGATTGACAAGCATAAGAACCAAGTCTATTTTCTTTTATCTTGGTTTCTTTTATTATTACTTGGTATCGTTTGATCGGGGCGAAGGAGTGAAGCTTGGAAGCAGGGCTAGCTAATCGGGTTGGTAGCCACTCACTTAGATTTTGGAAAAAAGAAGGAAAGAGGCACTTCACGACTCCGCTCGCAAGCCACCTACAGCTCGTTCACCTGCACACGAACAGCTCGATTAATCCTTCTTCCTCTCTTTCTAAGTCTCGGAATAGAAGTGCAAGTCAATGAACGAAAACAATGAAAACTATCGAAACCGTTCAAGGAAAACAAGCAAATCCCAAAACCAACTCAAAGCACGAAAGCAACAAGCGACATCGAAAACCGAGGCAATAAAAGATAGCAGCGGAGAGGTCCCTCCTGACTCTGCCGCTAAGCCGATCCTTGGGGCGCGGTCCACTAAATATGGGAATCGATTCCGAAGAAACAAATCCATAACGAGGACGAGTTCTTAATTCAATCTATCCCGATCGAACGATACGGTCTTGTGTTTCTTAGCCGCGCTCTCCGCACCGGGAGAACGGGGCGCTACAGATAGCAGCACCTATAACCCGGTTGACTTGTAAGGATCAATAATTCATATAGACCGACAAGTGTCAAGCCACTTTCAAGGAATTGAAGAAGCGACTGACCACAACACTAGTATTGACTATTCTATCAGGATCAGGAGGTTATGTGATCTACAGTGCTGCATCAAGGAAAAGTTTAGGATGAGTATTGATGCAGGATAGCAAGGAAATTGCGTATGCATCTAGACAGTTACGAGTGCATGAGAAGAATTTGAAACTTGCAGCCTTTGTATTTGCTCTGAAGCTATGGAGACATTACTTATATGGGGAACAAGTGGAGATCTATACAGACCACAAAAGCCTCAAGTACGTCTTCACGCAGAAGGAGTTAAATATGAGGCAATGCCGATGGTTTGAATTGATGAAAGATTTTGAGATAGAACTACATTATCACCAGGCAAGACAAAACGTTGTAGCAAACGCGTTAAGCCGGAAGCCAGCAGCTTAGTTCTTGACAGCACAGAGGGAATTATTAAAGGACTTGCAAGGTCTTGACATTGAAGTAATATTACCCGGAGCAGACGGGACACTAGTCAACTTACAAGTACAATCATCACTAGTAGAAAGAATCAAGATAGTATTGCTTACAGACGCCAGATTTAGAAGATTAAAGGAAAGGATAGAGCCCGAAAGGCAGACAGGACTGCGCATCCATGATGATGGGACATTACGATGTGGTGATCGTCTTTATGTTCTAAATGGAGAGATTCGACATGAGCTGATGTCAGAGGCTCCTAGTTCGATATATTCTATTCACCCACCAGAGGCACCATTCGATTCGGAGGGCGCGACAAGTTGAGTCCAAGGTATATTGGACCATTGACGTGCTAGAGAGAGTGGGAGAAGTGACATATCGACTTGTGCTACAACCTTCACCCGAAGGAGTACATGACGTATTCCATGTGTCGCAGTTTAGGCGATATGTGACAGACAACAGTCATGTTCTCGACCTTTCGGAGATCACCATTAGGCCGAGCTTGTCATATCAAGAGAAACCCGTGGGAATCCTTCATCGTCGAGAGAAAGTGTTGAGGAACCCGTCTATTCTTTTGGTCCGCGTGGCATGGAAGCATGGCACGCCAGGAGAATCTACTTGGGAGCGTGTGGACGACATACGCAAACGTTCTTCGAACCTATTCGTTGACCAAGGTATAAAATTATTTTGTTAATTTATATCTTATACCATCCTTGACTTTTACCGTGGCTTAGTTCAATTTCGAGGACGAAATTCTTATAAGTTGGGTAGATTGTGAAACCCTAATATTTTTAATAAACCGTATTAGTTATTTTTTTAATTTATTTATAGTAATTATGAGCTAAATAGAGAAAATAGATTTATATTTAATTTTTATTTGAGGTGTTTGTGCATCTAGGGGATTTTTGGAGCCTTTATAAATTTTTTCTAATTTATTTCATGTAGGAGACTCTGTGGACAGTTGCTAGTTTAATGATGTGCACAAATATTTTTTTTTCCAGAATCTTATAGGTATATATAATTATATATATATATATGTATATATTAGTTTTTAGATAATGAAAAAAGAAAAGGAAAAGGAAAAGGAAAAGGAAAAAGAAAAAGAAAAAGAAAAAGAAAAAGAAAAATGAAAAGGATAATGGGTTTGGATCCTTAATATATATATATGTATATATTAGTTTTTAGATAATGGATCCAAACCCAAACCCACAAATCCAAACTCATTCTTTTTCCAAACCAAAACCACGACTTAAGAAAACAGCAGCAGTAGGAAACAAGGAAAGGAAAGAAAGAAAGAAGGAAACTAAGGAAAGGAAAGAAAAGAAACTAAAGAAAAGGAAAGTTAGTAAGAAAGAAAGGAAGCAAAACAACCAAGAAGGAAAGAAACAAAGAAAGAAGAGAATAAGAAAAACAGCAGCCGCAGCAGTTTGTGAACCACGCCCCCCCCCGAGCGGTTTCACCCCCCCCCTTTTCCACCGACTCTCTCTCTCTCTCTCCCTATATATATATGTAACCTATTCGCCCAAAACCTAACCCAAATCCTCCCTCTCCACCTTGCCGCCGCCGCGCCACCGGAGCCCGCCGTCGCGCCACCGGAGCCTGCCGCCGCGCCACCAGAGCCCGCCGCCGACCGCCCCAGGCCCGTCGCCATGCGCCGGAGCCGACCGCACACCGCGACGCCGTGCGCGCGAGACAGAATATCGTACCTGTGTTCATGTCCCGTTTTCCGTCTCCTCGCTCGACTAAACTCGACCCCGTCTTCGCCAGTATGATCCTCACCTATCCCCCTTCCATATTTGTATATTAGTTCATCTCGAACCACGCGCAACCCTAGGTAAAAATTGACTCCAAGTCGAGGAAAAATGACCACTTTCTAAATTCCAGAAATCTATTGCAACCACCCCTGTACTCGGACTCGTAACTCCCACCACAGAGATCCGAATTCGATTTTTCTTGTTGGTATGCGAAGACCACCTAACCTAGTTTATTTTCTGTCAAATACAATATTTTATTTGTTGCTGTATGTTAAAATAAATTAGGTAGTAAAACCCCAAAACTTATTTTTCTAAATTTCAAAAATTGTAAAACGGAGCGCGCCCCGCCAAACGGGACCGCCCCGCTGTGTACCAAGTGTACCAAAAGGTGTGCGCAGTGTACCCGGTCGTGTAGAAATTCGCAAAAACTGATTTGGACGCGTGTGCGCGTCGAAATCAGCCGGTATCCACAGCAAATTTCCAATATCGCGACTTTTACAAAAGCAGTGCGCATTTTGTGTACACTCGTCAGAATACGACGAAACTTATGCCCAAAAAGTCAACTGTGGGGCCCGCAAACCGGCACAATACCACGAGTCGTCCTGTGACCCAATTTTCATGCAATTCTGAGATAGTTGACCAAGTCGCCAATTTGCGGGCCCCACAGTTGACTTTTTGGGCAAAATTGTGTTCGGCTCATCGGAATCCACATCTGGACATACCATTGAGTTTGTACTGACATTTAAAGTTAGTTTGACCTATAATTTGTCTCTTTTAGAGACATTTACCCTTGGCACATTTTTTGGTGCAAAGTGGGACACTGGTGGACCCCATTTTGCCCCGAAATTACCGTTTTGTCTTTGTGTCCAAATTGGACGAAAGGGTAGTATTTTCTAGCTATTTTGCTTATTCTGGGAACGTTGGTGATGTTTATTTCAGCATCCGAAGACGTTCATTCTGAGGCCATAGTTTCTGACTTTTGGTATTTGACATCTAGATGTTACATTTTGCAGCTCTCTTACCAGGCAAGTATACCTTGCCTTATTGTACTGTTTAAATTCAGTTATTTTTTTAGTTACATGTTTATTTATTTTAATATTATATAAATGTGCGCGTCCGAGGAAACTCGGGTGCAGTCAACGAAGGCGTTGACGTTAGGACTTGTGTCTGACCTAGTGTCTAGTAGGCCCATCTAAAGTTGTAGAGTTATTGGTATGACTCCCCAGGCCTTGACACGTATCATTACACGTCACAGAGTGAGTTCATGTAGGAACGCGTGCCTCATGCACGACTGGCCATCAGTGTGAGCAACACGTGTAACGGTATTTAGCTCAGTTGTTTATTTCTATAGAGACTTGCATCATAGTACAAGATGTCCACGTCGTGTTCACGTCTGTATATATATTACAGATACCATGCTTCTCGGAGATGGACGTTATTATTGTAAGTGCCCTCGAATGGGGGCATATGTGGCATATACTAGCCAGTCACGACGGTTGGTGAATTACGTCAGCATATGTCTAGCCTACACTTTCCCTACGCACTAAGCTGTCATCAAATTGCATTCACTTAGATGGTTAGCACACCCCATTTATTTATTCAGTATTTACTTTATGGCATGCTTCTATGTATCTTGCTATGTCCCTCTGAGGACCTGGTCCCTTTCCAGGTGTAGATGTTCATGAGTATTCGCAGGAGCGCATATCCGGACAGGCTACTTATATTCCGAGGAGGTCTTCTCTTCGAGCCTCGTGATGGTTAGATGTTGTGTTTATATGGGGTTTATCTTGTTCATTTTATATTCTATTTCGGCAGTGGATTTGTTTCCATCCGACTGTCATTCTTTAGATACTTATTATTGAGATCTAGTTACATGGTTATTGTTTATTCATATTTGATTTCTGTGGATGCGATTTAGATTATACCCTGTGACTTGTGATAGTTTTACCACTTGTGAATTATTGTTCATTATACAGCGTACGCATGTATTATGGTTTTCATATATTGGAGTTGCCATATATACAGGCGGCTGGCATGCTTACGTGTCCTAGTCCTACGTATTTTGGGACTGGGGCGTGACAAAAACTAATAATAAATGTTAGACTAATTTGTAGGAAAATACTTTGTAAACACCCTAAATTTCTGGTATTTTTAAAATCAATTTTGGGATTTAAAATGCAATTTTCAGGAATTTACATAGGACTTGTAGTGAGTTTATAATTTTTAATTGCCAATAAACAACATTAAAATGTAATGAAAGTATGATTTTATGGTGTAAAATAGAAAACCGGACTTAGGGTAATTTTCTGGGATTTTATTGGGCCTCGGACCTAATTTTAAAAGCCTAAAAACTATTTTCTGAATTAATTTATTTAATTTACTGTTATTTATATATATTTTTATTTTTCTGCCTTGGGCCCGGCCCGGCCCAGTGGGCCGAGCCCATGAATCTCAGCCCAGCCCAGCCCTCACTCACCTAGCGGGTCGGGCGGGTCCGCTCACCGGGATCCGTGCCCGACCCGGACCCGCATCTCCCAAACCCGCTCCCCTCCCACGATCGTCCCCGCGCCGGAAATCGCGCCGTCCGCCGCGAATCCGTCGGCCACGACCCCACGTCGCCCTCCCCTACCGGCTTTCCCGGCCACGTCGCCCCGGCCGAGCCCTCCCCAGTCCCCCTATAAATAGCTCCTCCTCCGCCCTCTTCTTCCCCCCAAACCCCAAGCCCTAACTCCCCCGTCCGGCGACCCCGACCCCCTGCAACCCGCCGTCCTCCTCCACCGAGAGCCGCCCCAGCGAGCACCCTCCCCGGCAGCCCTCTCCAGAACCTCCTCCGCCTCCTTCCTCCTCTCGTCGACGGCAGCCTCCAACAGCCGAGCGACCAGAGCCCCCGCCGCAGCTCCCCCGGCGGCCCAGCACCCGACCCGAGGCCACTCGACCGCCCCCAGCTCCCTCCGGCCGGTTCCCCGCCGCCGTGCCGCCGCCTCTGGCCGCCTGAGTTCGAAACCCTAACCCTAGGGTCCTGGCGTGTCGGACACGGCCGGACACAAGACTCTTTGACCCGGACACAACCCTAGTTCAGACACGTGTCGGACACAGCTCGAACCCCGGTTTTTGGGGTCCCTTCAGGTACTCATAACTTCCTGCTCGTAACCCCGATTTCGATTCCGTAAATTTCTACACGAAGCCTGTATGACCCTCTCGGTGTCCGGACAAACTGTTCGGGGCATCGCGTCCTGTGGTGATCGCACACCGCGATCCAAAAACAGGAAAAACCCAGGCCCGGTTTCACCCCGGAACTGAGTACGCCCCGCCAAACGGGATGACTTGGTCGCGTGCGGTCTTCACAGATACGTGCGCCTCGTCGATACGGACGTGTGGGATTTCACGGAAGCTGATTCGGGTGTGCGTGCACACCGAAATCAACGCGTATCCGCGGACATCGCTCCGTATCCGCCTTTTTTGCAATTCACCCTAACTTCGTGCACACACGTCGGATCGAGACGAAACTTGCGCCATCGGACTCGTATCGATACGCTGGTCCTGTGGGTCAAGTTTGGTCCGATTCTGAGAACGTTGACGAAATCGCGTGTCGTGGGCCCCATAGGCCCCGCTCGACGGGCGATTTCGTGACCGGCTCATCGGAATTCAAATCTGAAAGTTCCGTTGGGTTCGTATCAGCGTTCCTGACCTGTTGACACTAAGTTTGGTGAATTTGGAGACCTTTGACCCTGACGCATTTTTCGGTGCAAAGTGGGCCCACCGGTGGACCCCATTTTGGCCCAAAATTACCGTTTCTGCCCTTGTCTCCAAATTGGACCCAAGGACAGGCGATCCTAGCTGTTTGACACCTTCTGAGCGTGATGGTACTGTTTATTTCAGCTTTCGGAGATATCTCTGGAAATTTCCGAAACCAGGACCTTAGTGGAATTCAAACTTCAGGCAAGTGCACCTTGCCAAACTTGCAGTCATTATTTTCATATTTTCTGTAAAAATACTCTGCTGGATTTCTTGTGCAATTTCATATAAACTGATTTAAACTGCTTAACCTAGGGAACGTATGACGTACCTAGTGTCCGATCATAGTCGGGTGCCAACACCGTACGCGGTGTCGGGTTCGTCATTTAGAGATGGATTTACGATACCCTTTACTCATGTACTTGACCTATCAAGTACCCTACAACCCAGGACACTTGACACTATGCATGGACAGAATCTTCCTGAGATATTCATGGTGATTCTGTATAGGATACAGGACTTGACAGAGATATGTTATTATAGACATTATGACTTGTTGCATTAGTTATAATCCCGCTGACATGGACATGAGACGTTATGGTCATGGCTTGCGTGATTACATTGGGTGGGGAGAGACACACAGGCTACAGGCTGTTCTATATATATATCTACTATTATTGTGAGGTTGTAGACTCTCCAGCAGAGCTAGACCCTTTACGTGTTATTACTGCTACCCGGCTCCCCGACACAGAGCTTGTAGCGGTCTCAGCCTGAGTACTAGTGTTGCTCTCATTTGCATATCACATAGATGGTTACTTAGTTTACCCTGCTGTTCATTTATTTATTGCACTGCTTATTATTTGGCTTGTTTTTATCTTGTGCCTTGCTTTGTCCACTGAGGACCTGGAATGGATTATGTCCCCAGGTTTAGCTGAGGAGCAGTATCCCGAGATATACGGGACAGGAGCTGAAGCTATTGCTGGAGCTGAACCGAACACTGAAGACGAGGTGACTGTCGAGGACTTCTCCTGAGTGCTTGTTCCAGTACTCAGTATTTATTTCATGTTTACATCTTTTGTTCCTGGCCTATAGAGCCAGTTTATTTTAGACTTAAGTCGGATTGTTGCTCCGACTGACTTGCTGTGATGATGTTGCTACATTATTTCCATTTGATTATGCAGTTTATTTCTTTATCTTTATGGATGAGATTAGTGTGACTTGTGTAGTAGACCTTATTTACAGCTTAAGTACGCCCTGATGGCTCCATTAAATTGGGTTATCCATCGGTGCGTGCTGCTGGCCATTGCCACGCATCTCCAGTCCCTCGGCATTTCGGGACTGGGGCGTGACATGGTTTTTGTGGTGGCCCATGCAGGTCCCAACTAAATTGTTCGGTTTCAACTTAGGGACCGGACAGGCCTGCAATAAGATAGGTTATAGGATCTCATCCATTGATTTAATCGTTTTTGAACTCTATGTCGAACTCAATTAAATTGCTTGAACTGCATCCTGTTTTGATTCCTCTGTGCGTTCTCATTGTTTTCTTTTGATGCAGAGTTATGGATCCCAGACGTGGTGACGAGACCCCCTTGGGAACACCGCCTGAAGCAGGGTTTACCTGCGAGGCTGGAACGACGCCAGATACTAGAGGACAATCCTCTCAGAGCAATCAAACTGGCCAGCCAAGTTCCAGGTTCAGGCGTGATGACATCCCGCCTCCTCCCTAGTTCCCTCCAACGATGCCTGTCTTTCCCCCAGGACAGGCAATGGACGGCCAGCAAATGTTCCAGATGTTCTACGCCATGATGCAGGCACAACAACAGATTCAACAGGAGACCCAACGCCGAGAGGCCGAGAACCTAAGGAACAGCCTGGTCGCAGCATTGGAGCATGCACCAAATAGGCGGCCAGTGACGGGATCTATTACAGATTTCCGTCAACTCAAGCCCCGTACCTTCTCGGGCAAGAAAGGACCAACTGAAGTGTATGAATGGCTTACAAACACACAGCATCAGTTGGAGGCCGCTGAACTACCAAGGGACAAATGGATGACTGCCGTCCGGATGCAACTGACGGACAACGCGCATCATTGGTGGCTGTCCGAAGAAAGAAGGCTCGGACATGATCAGGTTACCTGGGAGGAGTTCTCCAGACTCTTCCAGGAAATGTACATCCCTGCTGTGGCTCGGTCAGAACTCCGAGACAGATTCAACCGCCTGATCCAGGGCAACATGACGGTGGAGGAATATAACGCCGAATTCATTCGCCTGAGCCCCTTCGCCCCTTCGCTAATTCCTACCGAAGAGGAGAAGGCGGAGAAGTTCTTTGATGGGCTCAGGTTCGAGCTTCAGAAGTTAATCGGATCGGTCGCGCCCACCTCTTACACCGACGTCCTAGCTGCAGCACGTCGGCTGGAGCGCGTTACTCGGAGGGAATCAAGCCTGAAACGTCCCTTCTCCTCAGCACCGTCCAAGTCATCACCAGGGGAATCTGCTAAACGTCCCCAGAAGAGTCCGCCTCCAAGAGCAGCAACTAAGAACCTGCCTACTTGCCACTACTGCAGCAAGGTAGGACATATTGAAAAGGAATGTCGACGCAAGCTGGGACTCTGTCTGGTTTGCGGATCTGGACAACACTTCTCCAAGGACTGCTCGGAACATCGAGAGGGAGTTCCGAATCGACCAGCTCCACCTGCAGCTCTTCCAGCTGGGGGAGCAACACAGATAGGGCCTGGAGGAGCCAGGCCACCTCTACCACCTCAAGCAGCATTGTTCCAACAAGCTCGTCAGCAAAGGGGTCCCGCTCAGGGACGAGGTCAGGCATATGCACTAGCAGTCACTGAGGAAGCTACTGCAGGCGAAGTGATAGCAGGTACCATATTAGTAGCTTCAATTCCTGCTGTAGCATTATTTGATTCTGGAGCTTCGCATTCATTTATTGCTGCTAGCTTCGTAGCCACACATAGAATAGCTACCGCACCTCTCTCAAAGATGAAGAGAATCCTAACCGGAGGTGGAATTATCCCGGTTAGTGATACTTGTAGATCATGTTCGGTAGTAGTCTGTGGCCGAGAGATGCGAGCCCAATTTCTGATCTTTTCTATGCCTGATTACGATGTTGTACTTGGTATGGACTGGTTAAGTCAGTACCATGCGACACTGGATTGCCGGCTTGGAAAAGTGATATTTAGACCCCCTAGCCTTCCTGAGTTTAAATTTCTTAGAGGAGCTGTAGAACAAGGGGTCCAGCCAACTCTTAGGGTATTGACTGTAGAAGAAGATTCAAGTTACCCAAGAGTCATAACGGAATTTGTGGATGTATTTCCCGACGACCTTCCAGGTTTACCACCCGATCGGGAGATAGAATTCACAATAGACCTAACTCCAGGAGCCGAACCTATCACCTCATCGGTATATCGGCTAGCACCTAAGGAGTTAGTGGAGCTGAAAACACAAGTTGACGACCTTCTGGAGAAAGGATTTATCCGGCCCAGTGTTTCACCATGGGGAGCACCTATACTTTTTGTACCCAAGAAAAACGGATCTGTACGGCTGTGCATTGATTACAGAGCCCTTAATGCTGTAACTATTAAGAACCGGTACCCATTACCACGCATTGATGATTTGTTTGACCAGTTGAGTGGTGCTAAGGTATTCTCCAAGATTGACCTTAGATCCGGTTATCATCAGATTAGGGTGAAGAAAGAAGATATCCCAAAGACGGCCTTCAGAACTAAGTATGGGCATTATGAGTTCCTAGTTATGCCGTTTGGTTTAACCAACGCACCTGCTGTATTTATGAGTTTGATGAACGGGGTCTTCCATCAGTACTTGGATAAGTTCGTGGTGGTATTCATTGATGATATCCTAATCTACTCTAAGAACCACGAAGAGCACGAGGAACACCTTAGAATTGTGCTAGAAACCTTGAGAAGGGAGAAGCTGTATGCCAAGCTCAGCAAATGTGAGTTCTGTATGGACAAGGTGCCATTCTTAGGGCATATTATCTCGGGTGAAGGATTGTCTGTGGACCCAGAGAAAGTCACTGCTATAGAAACCTGGCCTACCCCTACCTCTGTTGCAGAAGTGAGAAGTTTTCTTGGACTTGCTGGGTATTACCGGCGGTTCGTAGAAAATTTTTCAAGAATCGCAGAGCCGATGACTAAGCTGACACGGAAGGATCAGGAGTTCATATGGACGAAAGAATGCCAGCATGCCTTTGAAGAATTGAAGAGGCATCTAACAACAGCACCAGTCTTGACTCTTCCCTCAGGGTCAGGAGGTTTTGTTGTTTACAGTGATGCGTCCGGTAGTGGACTAGGTTGTGTCTTGATGCAACATGGCAAGGTTGTCGCTTATGCATCGAGGCAGCTGAAGGTCCACGAGAAGAACTACCCAACGCACGACCTGGAGCTAGCTGCAGTGATTTTTGCATTAAAGATCTAGAGACATTATCTGTATGGAGAAAAGGTCGAGATATTCACTGATCATAAGAGCTTGAAGTATGTTTATACACAGAAGGAGCTCAACATGAGGCAAAGACGTTGGCTTGAGTTGATGGTGGACTTTGACATCGATCTGCAGTACCACCCGGGGAAAGCAAATGTTGTAGCCGACGCCCTCAGCAGAAAACCCTCGGCTTATTTCTTAACAGAGCAGCCTCAGTTATTACAAGACTTGCAAGATCTTCAGATAGAGGTTGTTCTACCTGGACAAAATGGGTTGCTGGCTAACCTCGAAGTGAAGTCATCGCTGGTGGAGAGAATCAAGGAAGCTTTGCCCAATGATGCCAGATTCCGAAGGCTGAGAGAAAGAACAGAAGCAGGCTTGCAGACGGGACTTCGCATCCACGAGGACGGAATATTAAGGTGCGAAAATCGCCTATGTGTTCCAAATGGAGAATTAAGGCAGGAGTTGATGAAAGAAGCCCATAGCTCCATATACTCGGTTCATCCAGGAGGAACCAAGATGTACCGGGACTTAAGACAATATTACTGGTGGCATGGAATGAAAAGGGAGATTGCCCGCTTTGTGGCAAAATGCTTAGTCTGCCAGCAGGTGAAGGTCGAGCACCAAAGGACTGCAGGTATGTTGCAGCCACTTCCCATCCCTGAATGGAAGTGGGAGCATATTACCATGGACTTTGTCACTGGATTTCCAAGAAGCCCTAGTGGACAAGATGCAGTATGGGTCATCGTGGATCGGCTCACTAAGTCGGCTCACTTCTTGCCGTTCAGAGTCGGACAATCCACAGAAGTACTAGCCGACATGTATATGCGTCAGATCGTAAAATTACATGGAGTGCCGGTTAGTATCGTATCAGATCGAGACTCAAGATTTACATCTCACTTCTGGCGAAGCATGCAAGAAAGTCTCGGCACCAGGCTCAAATTCAGTACTGCCTATCATCCTCAGACAGACGGACAGTCAGAGCGCACAATTCAGATCCTAGAAGATATGCTACGATCTTGTATACTGGACTTTGGAGGATCTTGGGAAGATCATCTGCACTTAGTGGAGTTCTCCTACAACAATAGCTATCAGGCAAGCATTCAGATGGCACCTTTCGAAGCGTTGTACGGAAGGAAGTGCAGATCTCCAATATGCTGGAGCGACGTTGGCGAACGTCAATTACTGGGTCCAGAGTTGGTAACGGAGACAGTGGAGAAAGTAAAGCAGATTCAGAACCATCTCCGTGCAGCCCAGGATAGACAGAAGCATTGGGCAGATGTACACCGACGACCCCTGGAGTTCAAGGAAGGAGAGCATGTATTTCTGAGAATCTCGCCCACTAGAGGTACTATCAGATTCGGCAGCAGAGGCAAGTTAAGCCCAAGGTACATTGGGCCATTCGATATCTTGGAGCGCATTGGTGAGGTGGCTTACCGTCTTGCATTACCTCCATCCTTAGAGGGAGTGCATGACGTATTCCACGTCTCACAACTGAGGAGGTATGTGACGGACCCAAGCCATATAGTTGATCATTCTGAGATTTCAGTGGGACCTAGCCTGAGATACGAAGAGCAGCCAGTGGGGATACTCGACACCAGCGAGAAGACACTGCGAGGGCAGACAATCAGGCTGGTTCGAGTAGCTTGGAAACAGCACTCTCCAGGCGAATCGACCTGGGAGCGAGAAGATGTTATGCGGCAGCGTTATCCGCATTTATTTGCAGAATCAGGTAACCTAAGCATTTTTAATTCTGTAAATCTTGTCTTTATAATTTATCCTTCGATTGCGAGGACGCAATCCTCTTAAGGGGGGTAGATTATAAACACCCTAAATTTCTGGTATTTTTAAAATCAATTTTGGGATTTAAAATGCAATTTTCAGGAATTTACATAGGACTTGTAGTGAGTTTATAATTTTTAATTGCCAATAAACAACATTAAAATGTAATGAAAGTATGATTTTATGGTGTAAAATAGAAAACCGGACTTAGGGTAATTTTCTGGGATTTTATTGGGCCTCGGACCTAATTTTAAAAGCCTAAAAACTATTTTCTGAATTAATTTATTTAATTTACTGTTATTTATATATATTTTTATTTTTCTGCCTTGGGCCCGGCCCGGCCCAGTGGGCCGAGCCCATGAATCTCAGCCCAGCCCAGCCCTCACTCACCTAGCGGGTCGGGCGGGTCCGCTCACCCGGATCCGCGCCCGACCCGGACCCGCATCTCCCAAACCCGCTCCCCTCCCACGATCGTCCCCGCGCCGGAAATCGCGCCGCCCGCCGCGAATCCGTCGGCCACGACCCCACGTCGCCCTCCCCTACCGGCTTTCCCGGCCACGTCGCCCCGGCCGAGCCCTCCCCAGTCCCCCTATAAATAGCTCCTCCTCCGCCCTCTTCTTCCCCCCAAACCCCAAGCCCTAACTCCCCCGTCCGGCGACCCCGACCCCCTGCAACCCGCCGTCCTCCTCCACCGAGAGCCGCCCCAGCGAGCACCCTCCCCGGCAGCCCTCTCCAGAACCTCCTCCGCCTCCTTCCTCCTCTCGTCGACGGCAGCCTCCAACAGCCGAGCGACCAGAGCCCCCGCCGCAGCTCCCCCGGCGGCCCAGCACCCGACCCGAGGCCACTCGACCGCCCCCCAGCTCCCTCCGGCCGGTTCCCCGCCGCCGTGCCGCCGCCTCTGGCCGCCTGAGTTCGAAACCCTAACCCTAGGGTCCTGGCGTGTCGGACACGGCCGGACACAAGACTCTTTGACCCGGACACAGCCCTAGTTCAGACACGTGTCGGACACAGCTCGAACCCCAATTTTTCGGGTCCCTTCAGGTACTCATAACTTCCTGTTCGTAACCCCGATTTCGATTCCGTAAATTTCTACGCGAAGCCTGTATGACCCTCTCGGTGTCCGGACAAACTGTTTGGGGCATCGCGTCCTGTGGTGATCGTACACCGCGATCCAAAAACAGAAAAAACCCAGGCCCGGTTTCACCCCGGAACTGAGTACGCCCCGCCAAACGGTACGACTTGGTCGCGTGCGGTCTTCACAGATACGTGCGCCTCGTCGATACGGACGTGTGGGATTTCACGGAAGCTGATTCGGGTGTGCGTGCACACCGAAATCAACGCGTATCCGCGGACATCGCTCCGTATCCGCCTTTTTTGCAATTCACCCTAACTTCGTGCACACACGTCGGATCGAGACGAAACTTGCGCCATCGGACTCGTATCGATACGCTGGTCCTGTGGGTCAAGTTTGGTCCGATTCTGAGAACGTTGACGAAATCGCGTGTCGTGGGCCCCATAGGCTAGGGGTGAGCATCGGTGCGGTTCGGTCCAAACCGGACCGAAATTTTCAAAACCGAACAAAAACCGGACCGACATAGTGAAGAACCGAACCGAACCGAAATATTTCAAAACCGAATTAAACCGAACCAAAATAGTACGGTTCGGTTATTCCGGTTATTCGGTTCATGGGCCTTGTGTGTAATGGGCCGGGAAGGTTCATTTTACAACGAACAAAATGGCCGAATTGAACGGCCCAACAAATAAAATTATCCTTGGCCCATCCAATATATTGTTGAATGGCCCATTTTACAACAAATAACATCAAAGACAACCTGGACAATCAAATATACAAACCAAATTTCATTTAAAAAAAAATTAAAAATGAAATGCAGTCACAGACTCACACAAAGTGCCAGACTGCCAGTATTGATATTGTACAAAAAAATTAAAAATGTACACAAAACAAATAAAATCTTGTTTCCCGATATCAAAATTTATCGGTTCTCCTATTCTCAAGCCATCAAACTGTATAAGTTTCCAGATATCAAACTGTATCAGTTCTCCTAGATTAAAAAATTACAACAATGAAATGCAGCTGAGATTTAATTCCTGTCCTCCAATTTCAAACTGGTGCTCATCTCAGTGAATCTCATATCTTCCCCTGGAGGACCTGGACAACAACATCAAAAGAAGATGAAGAAAACTAAATTGTGGCTCAGATAAGGCTCATTTTTGCATCATTGTTTGATGCCATGTAGTATCAGTTCTCCTATTCTCAAGCCATCATCATCATTGCCACTTTATCATGTAATATGTTAGTAAATTTCTCAAGAAAAGAGTAAATAAACTAGCATCGTAGATTTAACAAATGGCTGCATTTTATGCCACGCCATTGTAAATAAACTAGCATCATAGATTTACCAAATGGCTGCATTTTATGCCACGCCATTGTAAATAAACTAGCATCATAGATTTACCAAATGGCTGCATTTTATGCCACGCCATTGTCTGTCGCCAATGGCTGGATTTTATGCCTGGCCAGTAACTAACAGCAAGTCAGCAAGTAACAGGTAGGAGATATTATATAACAAGCAATAACAGCAGTCAGAAGCAGCAGTAACTAACAGCAAGACAGCAAGTAACAGGTAGTATATATTATATAACAAGCAATAACAGCAGTCACAGCAGAAGCAGCAACTAACAGCAAGTCAGCAAAGTAATAGTTAGTATATATTATATAACAAGCAATAACAGCAGTGAGCAGAAGCAGCAACTAACAGCTGTTCAGCAAAGATGCGAACAGCAAGAAGCAGCAGTAACTAACAGCAAGACAGCAAGTAACAGGTAGTATATATTATATAACAAGCCAATGGCTGGATTTTATGCCTGGCCAGTAACTAACAGCAAGTCAGCAAGTAACAGGTAGGAGATATTATATAACAAGCAATAACAGCAGTCAGAAGCAGCAGTAACTAACAGCAAGACAGCAAGTAACAGGTAGTATATATTATATAACAAGCAATAACAGCAGTCACAGCAGAAGCAGCAACTAACAGCAAGTCAGCAAAGTAATAGTTAGTATATATTATATAACAAGCAATAACAGCAGTGAGCAGAAGCAGCAACTAACAGCTGTTCAGCAAAGATGCGAACAGCAAGAAAAAAGCAGCAGTAACCAAGTTTCCAAGTTTCCAACTAAAAGTTTGTGTTCCCAAAGATCAGCAAAAAAATAGCAGCAGAAAATAGCAAGTCAGCAAAGATGAGAACAGCAAGAAAAATATTACACATTGTCTTCCAAGTTTCCAACTAAAAGTTTGTGTTCCCAAATATCCCTCCAAAAGTCCTAATTTAAAGACCATAATTAATCAAACCTCGCTTGTTGACGTTGATATTGATTCCACCGTCAACTGACCCAAATCTAAATGAAAAAGTTAAAACAATTAAGAAGTTAAAACACACAATAATAGATACACTAGAAAAAAATTCATGCTAAATAATAAAAAAATTACCCATTTCAACTTTATACACGTCTTCAAACTCCTCTTCAACAATAGATACTATAGGTCGATCAGAAGGCCTACGTAACCAATCTTGACAACAAATTAGAGCTTGAACTATTTTTGGAGTCAAGGAGCTCCTATATGAATCAAGCACACGACCACCCGTACTAAAAGCGGACTCGGACGCCACGGTAGATATGGGAACGGCCAACACATCCCGAGCCATCTTCGAAAGGATCGGAAAACGGGGAGAATTAAGCTTCCACCATCCCAAAATATTAAACTCATCACTCTCATCATCATCATCATCTACCGTGCTCTCATCTAAATATCGATCAAACTCCGATTTAGTATCACCACCACCCAATTCCATCTTATGTTTCTTGAATTGAGCTTTCATAAACTTCTTCAATTGCAAGTTGTGCACCGGTTGATTTGCACAAGAAGGTTCAACTCTTTCACTATTAGTAGCAACACCACCACTTTGAGAAGAGCTTATGTTTTTGTACTCATTGAACATGGAGTAGGCAACACTTTTTACTTTCTTTTTCATGGAATCGCTCTTCTCCGGTCCATAGAGATGATCAAGAGCATATTCCACGTATTCCAATTTATGTCGAGGATCTAGAATTGGTGCAATAAATATCACCATATTCATTTTCTCAATGTCCCCCCAATACTTTTGATATTTTTCTCTCATTTTGTCGGCCATGAGAGATAACTCAAAGTCCTCACTCTCCCTTGAAGTACGCAAAAGAATATCAATGGATGTGATTTCGTCAAAGAAATTATTGCAAGTGACATATAAGGATCCCGAGACACGCAAAGTTAGTTCATAAAAGTGTTCTAAGAAAGTGCACATTCTTCTTGCATTAGCCCAATCGTCCTCGGTAGGAAACCCACCATTCTCTGCTAGTTCTAGTTTGAACCATGGATCTTGTCCGGCGAATCTCTCAAAAGCACTTTCAAACTTTTGCGCCGTGTTCAACATCAAAAATGTAGAGTTCCAACGGGTGCTCACATCAAGACACAACATTTTTTTGCTTTGTATCTTTTCGGCTTCAACACACTCCTTGAACTTTTGAAATCGACTAGGAGAATGTCTCACATATCTCACCGCATTTCGAACACGAGCAACCGATGGTGACATCAATTTTAAGCCGTCAACCACAACTAGATTAATTATATGTGCAATGCATCGCATGTGTAAATATTTGCATTGTAGAATGCCATTTCCCCAATTCTGAATTTTCTTGCTTAAATATGAAATAGCAACATCATTGGAACTCGCATTGTCTACCGTGATAGTGAATATTCTATCAATACCCCACTCTAGCAAGCACTTCTCTACCGCTTTCCCTATGGCCTCACCTTTATGACTTGAAATTGGACAAAAGTTTATAATTTTTTTTTCAACTCCCAATCATCATTTATATAATGTGCCGTAAGACACATATAATTAATTTTTTGTAACGATGTCCAAGTATCCGTTGTAAGACAAATCATTTGCTTGGACTCTTTCAAATATGTTTTGAACTTACTCTTTTCAATAGAGTAAATATCATAAGAATCCCGAGCCACTGTCCATCTTGACGGAATACGAAAGCTAGGACACGCCACATTAATAAAGTTTTTAAAGCCCTCACACTCCACAAATCGAAAAGGAAGCTCATCAACGATAATCATATGTGTCAAGGCCTTTCTCACCTCGTTTTGATTAAATTTCCAACTTGTTAGTATTTGCTTGCCCTTTGCAATTGTTTGCAAGTTGAGTATTGTTTGACTAGGTTCATGATTCTTTGGATTCAATGGACATGCATTCCAGTGGGTTTTCACACTAGTACTCCCATTTAGCTTACTATGGCAATGGTATTCTTTTCCGCAATGGTTACAACTTGCTTTTGGACGACCATCCGGGTCAAGAAATTTTTTAAAATCTTTCCAATGCGGAGCTCTTTCCTTCGAAGGCTTTCTTGTAACCGGAAGCTTCAAATTTATATTAGATACAGGAAGAGGCTCATTTGTGGCTTGAGAACTAGTTGGTGGTTGATGATCACCTTCTTGCGACATCTAAAACAAAAAATTTGTACTTTGAATATATGAAATATAAATAACAAAATTGAGTCCAAAATTAAGAAATACGCACATTGCATGAATATGAAGTTGTTGCCATTGATTGGGTTGGTGCTACACCTATTGAACATCACACATTTATGAGTAACCTAAGTTACCTATAGCTATGCTACCTAACCCTTGCCCAATTCCAACCTACATAAATAGACCTTAGTCACTACTAGTCCTAAATGCAGTGTCTCAATGTGCCAGGGCAGAATACAGAATTAGATTGCAGATAGGGATAGTCCCATTACAGAGTCACAGAATGCAGAAACAGACTTAGGTTACTCATAACAATGTAGAGTATTGCAGTGTGCAGTATTCACTAATCAAAATGCAGAAACAGTATGTGCATTGTGCACTGTGCTGCTGTGCAGTCACAGAATGCAGAAACAGTATGTGCAGTATTGCAATGTCTTATTAAAATGCATATATAATTTATTTAGAACCAGTACACTATAATTATTAAAATGCATACAATTCAACAATATACAAACAGTTCAAGAAAACACTTCAGAACCAGTACACTAAAATTATTTACATGCATATATAATTTACAGAACATTTAGATGCATATATAATTCACAAAAAAATTACAATAACAAAAATGAAGCATATCTAATTACTAATTTACAAGAACATGTACATGCATATCTAATTTGCACATTTTATCAAAATAACTATACTAATGTAACTGATCTACTCATCTGACAAAAAAAATATTGCTAACAAGATAAATAATAAATAAAGGAAATATATTGCTATAACCAGATTCCAGACTTTAAATATATTTTCATAAATAATAAATGAGAGAAATATATTGCCAGAAATAATAAGATATAAGAAATGTATTACAAGTTACTGATCTACACATTTAATCTAAACATGAAACATTTTATCTAAACATGCATAATAAGAAACAAAAAAAATGTATAATTATGCTAAATATAATAAGAAACAGAAATAAAAAATGTATAATTATGCTCAACATTTGATCTAAACAGGCTGCATGCATAAGAAACATAAACAGAAATACATTAACTAACATTTCAGAACCAGTACACTAAAATTATTTAGATGCATATATAATTTACAGAACATTTAGATGCATATATAATTCACAAAAAAATTACAATAACAAAAATGAAGCATATCTAATTACTAATTTACAAAAACATGTACATGCATATCTAATTTGCACATTTTATCAAAATAACTATACTAATGTAACTGATCTACTCATCTGACAAAAAAAATATTGCTAACAAGATAAATAATAAATAAAGGAAATATATTGCTATAACCAGATTCCAGACTTTAAATATATTTTCATAAATAATAAATGAGAGAAATATATTGCCAGAAATAATAAGATATAAGAAATGTATTACAAGTTACTGATCTACACATTTAATCTAAACATGAAACATTTTATCTAAACATGCATAATAAGAAACAAAAAAAAAATGTATAATTATGCTAAATATAATAAGAAACAGAAATAAAAAATGTATAATTATGCTCAACATTTGATCTAAACAGGCTGCATGCATAAGAAACATAAACAGAAATACATTAACTAACATTTCAGAACCAGTACACTAAAATTATTTAGATGCATATATAATTTACAGAACATTTAGATGCATATATAATTCACAAAAAAATTACAATAACAAAAATGAAGCATATCTAATTACTAATTTACAAGAACATGTACATGCATATCTAATTTGCACATTTTATCAAAATAACTCTACTAATGTAACTGATCTACTCATCTGACAAAAAAAATATTGCTAACAAGATAAATAATAAATAAAGGAAATATATTGCTATAACCAGATTCCAGACTTTAAATATATTTTCATAAATAATAAATGAGAGAAATATATTGCCAGAAATAATAAGATATAAGAAATGTATTACAAGTTACTGATCTACTCATTTAATCTAAACATGAAACATTTTATCTAAACATGCATAATAAGAAACAAAAAAAAATGTATAATTATGCTAAATATAATAAGAAACAGAAATAAAAAATGTATAATTATGCTCAACATTTGATCTAAACAGGCTGCATGCATAAGAAACATAAACAGAAATACATTAACTAACATTTCAGAACCAGTACACTAAAATTATTTAGATGCATATATAATTTACAGAACATTTAGATGCATATATAATTCACAAAAAAATTACAATAACAAAAATGAAGCATATCTAATTACTAATTTACAAGAACATGTACATGCATATCTAATTTGCACATTTTATCAAAATAACTCTACTAATGTAACTGATCTACTCATCTGACAAAAAAAATATTGCTAACAAGATAAATAATAAATAAAGGAAATATATTGCTATAACCAGATTCCAGACTTTAAATATATTTTCATAAATAATAAATGAGAGAAATATATTGCCAGAAATAATAAGATATAAGAAATGTATTACAAGTTACTGATCTACACATTTAATCTAAACATGAAACATTTTATCTAAACATGCATAATAAGAAACAAAAAAAAATGTATAATTATGCTAAATATAATAAGAAACAGAAATAAAAAATGTATAATTATGCTAAACATTTGATCTAAACAGGCTGCATGCATAAGAAGCATAAACAGAAATACATTAACTAACATTTGTTTTTTTTAAACATGCTGCATGCATAAGAAACATAAACATAAACATAAACATGCTGCATGCATAAGAAACATAAACAGAAATATTACCTAGCTATATTGCTAGATCCCGACTCCAGAAGTTCAGATCCGTAGATCTGAAAAACAAATTTGAACAAGTTAGGAGAAACAAATAATAAAAAAAATATATATGACAAATATTTAAAAAAATTGTAAAGAAGTGAAGATCCAGACCTTAGAAGTTCAGATCCAGCCTTCAGAACTTCAGATCCAGCCTTCAGAAGTCAGAACTTCAGATCCAGAGAAGAGAGGCGGTGAGAAGAGGCAGGACTATCAGATCCAGCCAGCCGACGGCGGTGAGAAGTCAGAACTTCAGATCCAGTTCAGATCCAGCCAGCCGACGGCGGTGAGTCACAACTTCAGATCCAGTTCAGATCCAGCCAGCCGACGGCGACCAGCGGGGTCCGGAGAAGAGAGGTCAGAGGTGAACTGAGGACTGAGGGAAGGGAGGTGAACTTCAGATCCAGTTCAGATCCAGTTCACCTAGGGTTAGGACTGAGGGAAAGGGAAGGGAAGGGAAGGAGGCTAGGAGCGGAGAGAAAAAAAATGAGCGGAGAGAGAGAGAAACGATATTATATACGTAGGGTTAGGACTGAGGGTATTTTGGTAATCACACTGTGTATATCGGTTTTCGGTTTTTACCCGAAACCGAATTTAAAAACCCGAACCCGAAACCGATAACCGATATTATTGGTTTCTAAACCCGAATCCGACCCGAAATTTTTTTCAACCGAACCGAATTGCCTATCCGGTTCGGCCCGGTTCGGTTTACGGTTTTTAACCGATTTTTGCTCAGCCCTACCATAGGCCCCGCTCGACGGGCGATTTCGTGACCGGCTCATCAGAATTCAAATCTGAAAGTTCCGTTGGGTTCGTATCAGCGTTCCTGACCTGTTGACACTAAGTTTGGTGAATTTGGAGACCTTTGACCCTGACGCGTTTTTCGGTGCAAAGCGGGCCCACAGGTGGACCCCGTTTTGGCCCAAAATTACCGTTTCTGCCCTTGTCTCCAAATTGGACCCAAGGACAGGCGATCCTAGCTGTTTGACACCTTCTGAGCGTGATGGTACTGTTTATTTCAGCTTTCGGAGACATCTCTGGAAATTTCCGAAACCAGGACCTTAGTGGAATTCAAACTTCAGGCAAGTGCACCTTGCCAAACTTGCAGTCATTATTTTCATATTTTCTGTAAAAATACTCTGCTGAATTTCTTGTGCAATTTCATATAAACTGATTTAAACTGCTTAACCTAGGGAACGTATGACGTACCTAGTGTCCGATCATAGTCGGGTGCCAACACCGTACGCGGTGTCGGGTTCGTCATTTAGAGATGGATTTACGATACCCTTTACTCATGTACTTGACCTATCAAGTACCCTACAACCCAGGACACTTGACACTATGCATGGACAGAATCTTCCTGAGATATTCATGGTGATTCTGTATAGGATACAGGACTTGACAGAGATATGTTATTATAGACATTATGACTTGTTACATTAGTTATAATCCCGCTGACATGGACATGAGACGTTATGGTCATGGCTTGCGTGATTACATTGGGTGGGGAGAGACACACAGGCTACAGGCTGTTCTATATATATATCTACTATTATTGTGAGGTTGTAGACTCTCCAGCAGAGCTAGACCCTTTACGTGTTATTACTGCTACCGGCTCCCCGACACAGAGCTTGTAGCGGTCTCAGCCTGAGTACTAGTGTTGCTCTCATTTGCATATCACATAGATGGTTACTTAGTTTACCCTGCTGTTCATTTATTTATTGCACTGCTTATTATTTGGCTTGTTTTTATCTTGTGCCTTGCTTTGTCCACTGAGGACCTGGAATGGATTATGTCCCCAGGTTTAGCTGAGGAGCAGTATCCCGAGATATACGGGACAGGAGCTGAAGCTATTGCTGGAGCTGAACCGAACACTGAAGACGAGGTGACTGCCGAGGACTTCTCCTGAGTGCTTGTTCCAGTACTCAGTATTTATTTCATGTTTACATCTTTTGTTCCTGGCCTATAGAGCCAGTTTATTTCAGACTTAAGTCGGATTGTTGCTCCGACTGACTTGCTGTGATGATGTTGCTACATTATTTCCATTTGATTATGCAGTTTATTTCTTTATCTTTATGGATGAGATTAGTGTGACTTGTGTAGTAGACCTTATTTACAGCTTAAGTACGCCCTGATGGCTCCATTAAATTGGGTTATCCATCGGTGCGTGCTGCTGGCCATTGCCACGCATCTCCAGTCCCTCGGCATTTCGGGACTGGGGCGTGACATACTTTGAGCTCGGGTTTCGTTCACTCATTACAATGAACTTTGTTCATTTTTGTCACGCTCCAGTCCCAAAATACCGAGGGACTGGACGCGTGATAATGGCCAGCAGTACGCACGGATGGACAAACCCAATTTAATGGATCCATCGGGCATACTTAAGCTGTATTACATCAGTCAGGGTTTCACTATTCTCATCCACAGATATAAGATAGCAATAACAGCAAAAGAAATATTAAACACCAACAGTCAAAGTAAATAAAATTGGAGAACAATCCGATATTAAGTCTGTTTACACAAGTTCTCAAAGACAGGAAATAAAGAGTTTAATGAAACAGGAAAATAAAGACTAAATGACTGAGCATGGCGAAGCAATTGTTCATGAGAAGTCCTCAGCGATCACCTCTTCTTCAGGTTCAGGTACTGCTCCGAGTAGGGCCCCTGTTCCGTACACCTCTGGGTAGACCTCGTCTGCTAAATCTGGGGAACAAAACCAGGTCCTCAGCGGGACGTAACAAGGTACAGAAGAAATACGAGCCAAAATACAGTGAATGAACATGCAAGTCAAACAAGATTTTAAATAACAGAGAAGCACAAGAAATTAATAAGTCTAAGACAGTGGCAAGCCGATGTTGCTATCAAACAAATCTAGGTAAATAATTAAACCAGCTAAGTGATAATGCATGTGAGAGTTATTAGTCATACTCAGACTGAGACTACTACAGGATCAGTGTTGAAGAAACCATAGCAGTATTTCCTCGAAGGGCCAGTACAGGTGCCAAAGCTCTGTGTCAGAGACTAGGACACTTCCAGATTACACAATATAATATATATTCAGCCTTGATATGGTAATACTCTCCCCACCCAATGAAATCTCACGTCACAATTCTCAATGTTCATGTTACACAAGATTAAAACTAATGCAGTCAGTCATGTTCTAAGAAAATAAAGCTAAAATCATGAAATCTATATCCTATACCAAACCCCCTTGAATAATCAGGAAGATTCTGTATCATGCTTTGTGTCAGGTATCCTGGGTATAAAATACTCGATACAACAGTCACAGAAATTAAAGCAAGAGAATTAAAATGAATCAATAACTGTATTTTATGGCAAGGTACACTTGCCTGGATTTTCAGCTCCAAGTATGGCTCTGGCAATAGCTGGATTTGCAGGGACTGCTCCGGTTGCTGAAACAAACATCACCATCAGGTCCAGAACACATCAATCAGCTAGGAATGCCTGTCCTTGAGTCCAATTTGGAGACAAGGGCAGAAACGTCATTTTCGGGTCAAGGCGGGGTCCAATTGTGGGCCGCTTTGCACCGAAAAATGCGTCAGGGTCAAAGGTCTCAAAAATAGTCAAACTTAGTGTCAACAGGTCAGGAACGATGATACGAACCCAACGGAACTTCCAGAATTGGATTCCGATGAGCCGTTCTCAAAATCGCCCGTTGGGTGGAGCCTGTGGGGCCCACGACACGCGATTTTGTCAACGTTCTCAGAATCGAACCAAACTTGGCTCACAGGACCAGCGTATTGCTACGAGTCCAATGGCGTAAGTTTCGTCTCGATCCGACGTGTGTACACTAAGTTACAACGAGAAACAGAAAAGTCGGATACGGGGCGATGTCCGCGGATACGCACTGATTCTGATGTGCACGCACATCCGAATCAGCTTCTGCAAAATCCTGCACGTCCGTATCAACGACGCGCACGTATCTGTGAAGACCGCACGCGACCAAGTCGTCCCGTTTGGCGGAGCGTACTCGATACCGGGGTGAAACAGGGTCTGGTTTTTCCTGTTTTTGGATCGCGGTGTGCGATCACCACAGGACGCGATGCCCCGAGCGGTTTGTCCGGGCACCGAGAGGGTCATATAGGCTACGCGATACAATTTACGGAATTAAAATCCGAGCTACGAGTAAAAGTTATGAATACCTGAACTGGGCTTGAAAATCAGGGTTTCTCGTGTCCTCGTGTCGACTCGACACAGTGTCCACTGTGTCCGGGTACTGTTCACTAGGGTTAGGGTTTTCTGTGTTCGGCCTTCTGTGTCCTGCTGTGTCGAGTCCTCGCCGGAGGGGTGCTAGGGCATCGTCGGAAGGATGCAACGCCGGAGGCGGAGTGCTGCGGCGGCGCTCGAGCGGTGGTCGGGGCCGGAGGGGACTGAACGGGGTCGGGTCTGCTGCTCTGGAGGTCGGGGAAGAGGTGGAAGAAGAGGGAGAGGTCGGGGTGGCTGGGCGGCTCGTGGCGGGGTCTAGGGCGGAGTCAGGGTGGTAGCGGCGTCGGCGAGGGGCGGTGGTTGGCAGCGGGTTCGACTGGGACGAAGGCGGCGGGTTCTA
Source organism: Iris macrosiphon (assembly GCA_036927795.1). Classification (NCBI taxonomy): domain Eukaryota; kingdom Viridiplantae; phylum Streptophyta; class Magnoliopsida; order Asparagales; family Iridaceae; genus Iris; species Iris macrosiphon. The sequence goes on from JAYESA010000004.1 coordinate 185,366,314, forward strand.
GGGTTTATATAGGGGAGGTGCGGAGGCCGAGCATCGTCCGGTGAGGGGAGCTGGAGCGGAGGGGTCGCCAACCGGCGCTGGGAGGCGGAGCAGCAACCGTTACGCGGCGGCCGGCGGCTAACGGCAGCGGCGGTCGAGTTCGCAGGAAGGGGAAGAGGCTAGCGGGTTTGCGGGCGGGTTCGGGTCTGACGGACCCGACCCGACCCGATAGTCCAACGGGCCGGCTCGGTTTAGGTGGGCTGGGCTGGGCCGGATTGATTTAAATAAAAATAAAAAATAATTAACCTATTAATTAAATAAATAAGTAATTAAATAATAATAGTTTTTTAGGTGTTTTAAAAATCCATCCGGGGTCCAGTAAATTTCCGGAAAAAATACCCTATGTCTAGTTTTTCATTTTACACCATAAAATATTATTTTCATAATATTTTAATATTATTAAACATCAATTAAAAATTATTTAATTATTAAAATATCTTAGTTTAATTTCAGAAAATCTCAGAAAAATCCAGAAAATTGAGAAAATTTTCAAATTAAAATTTCTTAAAAAAATCAGGGGGATTACAATTTTCAATCCAACTTTTAATTTTTTTAGTCATTATAACTTTATTACATTTGGTTAATATAAAAAAAAATTCACCTAGACAAATTAGTTCTTTCTTTCCTTCTTTATGTTTTTTGCTATTATCTCCGATCTTCCACCAACCAACCTTTCTGACTGAATGAAAAGAAAAAATAAAATTATTTACGTTAACTATTTTTATATTTTATGTTTATTACACAGGATATCCTACTTTGAAACTAATTACGTAGGATACCTCTATGTTTTATATTTTATATAGAAAATATAACACTAACTATTTTTACGTATAATATTTTTTTCCTAAATAAGAGGAGTATTTTATGTAATTAGTTTCAAAATAGAAGTACTCCGTGTAATAAACATAAAATATGCAAATAGTTAACAAAAATAACCCTTAAAAAAACAACTAGGATCAAATATTTTGATTTTATTAGGACTAGACAAAATTTGTTGATCGTAACCTTTGTCTAAAATTGTTAAATACACGAGTAATAAAAAAAATGAGAGCGGAATTAGTGGAGGTCGAATATGAAATCTGTTAATAGGTTAGGGTACCTTGTGTACACAATTCATTAAATACCCTTTCATAATATTCTGTCATGGGTCACCTGTTTTACACGTGACTAATTTCGTATCATTTTGTTCCTAAAAGATTTATAATCTTTCTTTTTCTTCCAACTATTCTTCCTTGTATGAGGTTTGTGAACGCAAGCGCTGAACATCCAATCTTTTTGTTCACTCTTTTTATATTTTCGTATTGGTTATTCGGTCCTTGGTTTGGTTCAAATTTACTGTTTGCATGTGTGTTGAGATCAAAATAGGAAGGTAGAGATGGTTTAAAAAAAGAAGGGGACATTTTTTTTTATCCCCAATTGCTAATTACTAATTTGCATTAACCTCTCAAATTTTTTTTTATTAGTGTTATCCTTCCAATTAGCCAATATTTTTTGGAGGGTTAATACAATTACCATTAACAAACTATGATAGCATGGGAGATGAGAGTAATTGAAATAAAATTGGAGGTAATCACAATTAATTCTATATAATATAGTGTGATGGTGGGTTCCACTACTACGCCAGTTGGATGTGAGACTAATATGGACATTTGTATTAAAGAACATAAATGGGTATGAAATGAGTACATATGTATCCATGCAAGTTGTGCTATTGGGTGTGAGACTTCTCTGTTGTTTAATTCCTTTTTGTGCGTTATATTCATCCGGCCCAGTATATGTATATACTCTGGTGTATCCAGCATGTGTATTTATTTATGTGTCTTATATTTACCTTCCAAAGACAAGTTTATCGATTAGGTCGGAGAAAGTCCATTTAGAATTTTTTTATAGAGCTAGTCCAGTCCGATCCAGTCTGACTTGATCCGAAAAATCTGACTCGGTCTGGTCCAAAATTTTTCTAGTGCCAAAAAAAATAGATCCATGTTCGACCCGAATTCGTACTTTATGGACATGGCCTGGCTTGGTCCGACCAATGCGGATCCCTACATTTTACTAAATAACCCATCACATAACACCTAAGCAAGTGAAAACATTGGGTTTTTAGAAACCCTGTGATTCTTCTACACACCCAAAACCACAAGTGAGTTTCTCAAACCCATTTCTCACAGCTGCACCATGAGTCTTAAACCTCCTCCCGTTATCCACAAGTAAAAAAAGAAAGAAAAAGCTAAAACCCCCTCAGCTGCTTCAGTCAGCTCCACCGCCACCGCCGCCGCCGCCGCCGCCTCCATGGCCATGTCCCTCCTCCTCCACCCTCTTCTTCCTCTCCCTCTCTCCCTCCCCAAAAATTTCCTCCCAAAACCTACCAAACCCCACCGCCACCGTCCAATCACCACGACGTCAGCCGCAGCCGCATCAGCAGCAGTAGCCACCTCTTCGTCGTCGTCCCGGTCGAAACCCAAAGAGCTGGTCCTCGGAAACCCCTCCGTAACCCTAGAAAAGGGCAAGTACAGCTACGAGGTCGAGACCCTCATCAACAAGCTCAGCAGCCTCCCCCCTCGCGGCAGCATCGCCCGCTGCCTCGACTCCTTCCGCGGCCGCCTCTCCCTCCCGGACTTCGCCCTCGTCTTCAAGGAGTTCTCCCGCCGCGGCGACTGGCAGCGCTCCCTCCGCCTCTTCAAGTACATGCAGCGCCAGCCCTGGTGCCGCCCCTCCGAGCACATCCACGCCATCCTCATCTCCCTCCTCGCACGCGAGTCCCTCCTCGACAAGTGCCGCCAGGTGTTCGACGAAATGCCCGACCACTCCGTCCCCCGCACCTCCCTCTCCTTCACCGCCCTCATCGCCGCCTACGCCCGCTCCGCCGACCACGCCTCCGCCCTCTCCCTCCTCTCCCAGATGAAGTCCGACCGCGTCCCCCCCACCGTCCTCACCTACAACACCGTCATCGCCGCCTGCGACCGCGGCCGCCTCCCCTTCGACGCCCTCCTCGGGCTCTTTGCTGAGATGCGCCACGACGGTCTCCGCCCCGACCTCTCCACCTACAACACCCTCCTCTCCGCCGCCGCCTCCCGCGGCCTCCCCGACCAGTCCGAGATGCTCCTCCGGACCATGCTCGAGGCAGGCGTCTCCCCCGATGCTTCCACCTACGGCTACATCGTCGAGGCGTTCGCCGAACGCCTCGTGCACGTGTCCGAGCTCCTTGCGGAGATGGCCTCCGCGGGGCACGTTCCGGACGTGGCGGCTTATAATGTTCTCATGGAGGCGTACGCCCGCCGCGGCGACTCCAAGGAGGCGATGATGGTGCTGCGGCAGATGCAGGCGGCTGGGTGCACACCGAACGCGGCTACTTATAGCATTCTCCTTAATCTCTACGGGAAGAACGGGAGGTACGAGGACGTTCGCGAGCTGTTCTTGGAGATGAAGGTGGGGAGCACGGAGCCGGACGCCTCCATTTACAACATCCTGATCCGGGTTTTCGGCGAGGGTGGGTATTTTAAGGAGGTCGTGATGCTGTTCCAGGACATGGTGGAGGAGAACGTCGAGCCGGATATGGAGACATACGAGGGCCTTGCTTACGCCTGCGGAAAAGGGGGCCTCCATAGGGAGGCGAAGATGATGCTTTCCCACATGAACGCCCGGGGAGTGCTCCCTAGTGCCAAGGCCTATACTGGAGTCATGGAAGCCTGCGGGCAGGCGGCGCTTTACGAGGAGGCCATTGTTGCGTTCAACACGATGCACGAGATCGGCAGCTTGCCAACGATTGACACCTACAACTACCTCCTGTTCGCATTTGCTCGAGGTGGGCTTTTCAAGGAGGCCGAGGCTATCTTGATGCGGATGAATGGGATGGGGATTCAGAGGAATGCAGGTTCGTTCAATGGTTTGATTGAGGCATACTGCCGCGGAGGGCAGTTTGAGGATGCCGTGAAGGCTTATGTGGAGATGCAGAAGTCGAGGTGTGACGCGGATGAGTGGACCCTCGAGGAAGTTCTCAATGTCTATAGTGTCGCAGGATTAGTCGAAGAAAGCAAAGAACGATTTCAGGAAATGGTGTCGGCAGGAGTCTTGCCGAGTGTGATGGCTTACTGCATGTTGCTGTCAGTTTATGCCAGGAATGACAGGTGAACAACTCAAAACCTGAACTTGACCATATGAGTCTTTGATTTTGATGTTTTGCTGCTTGTTCTGTGAGACTTTGGCAGAGTATTCTGTGATAATGTTGCACGTACTAATTAAGCTTAAAATGGATTAAACTGTTGAGATGGTTATAAGTAAATCTAGCACAGTAAAGAAACAATTTAGAATCAACAAGAGCAAGAGAAGTTAATTAGGGTATTTTGAGAGTGTTATTTACTGTGGTGTTTAAGAAATGATGGTAATTGCTTTCTTTGAAAAAAAGATATATCCAACCTGGGGCAAATTGAAAGCTAAATGCTACATGATCTTTCAACAACATTTCCATTTCCTAGCGACATGGTATTGTTCGCCATTAAATTGGAAGTCTAAAAGATCTTGCTTTAACAACAAACTAAAGAAAGTACAAAGAGGTCCGAGACAGACAATCTAAGTACAATTATTGATTCTGGGGCGTGACGATGGAGATCGAGTGTTGCAGTGACTCTTTTACTCCGTTGACGGTCCGATGCGGGAGTGAGGAAGCTCTTTTCTGTTCTCTTTTCTGTGTCTGTTGCTCGTCTCCCTGTTGTAGGGTATGCTACCCTTGCTATTTATAGCCATCAGGCTGACGGGCTATAGATGCCGCATATGTCTCTGTTTGGTGGCCGCATGGGGGCTCTTTCAACAGAATGCGATTGTAACTGGGCCACATACTACGGGCGTGCTGCCACGTAGCCTTGATTGGTATATGTGGTTAATACAATCTCCGTGAAGGGGGTGTAGTCGTTATTGACCCATTATGTGCGCGACCAGGTCAACTGGACATGTGGTCTACACTAATTGCGTGAGGATCTCTTCGGTTGCAACGAAAAAGATCTTGCAAGTCGAGGGCCGCATATCGTCGTGGCCGCATACGTGCTCTCGTTTGGCCTTGGTCGTATGGACACTCTAGCCGCATGATGACTAGGCCGTATGGGTATATAGCCGCATACAAGCTCTCATCTGGCCTTGGTCGGATGGACACTCTGGCCGCATGATGACGAGGCCGCATGGGTATATAGCCGTATGCAAGTTCTCGTATGGCCTTGGTCGGATAGACACTCTGGCCACATGATAACGAGGCCGCATGAGTATGTGGCCGGATATGAATGGGCACGTGGCATGGCACGTCTGTCGAGGCCATTTGTCACGTCCCGATCTCCTGCAGGCTAATCGGCCGTCCCCGCTGGGAACGAATCACCGTTCCAGCGCTCCCGCGGGACGATCGTTTGGCCCATCTGGACGTGATGTCGCACGAGCATAAGCCGCGCGCGTGCAAGGCCGTGATCCATGCTGGCGGTAAGAGGTCTAAGCCATATAGTCGCACAGATTGTCCGAGTGCAGCAAAATTATAAACGCATAAGCGATTGGTAACAAGTTCACAGAGTCGTCAATAGCAGAAGCTTTGAATAATACAAGTATAGAAGTAAAGCAAACTCTTTATTGATATCGAACAAGTGTTACAAGCGGTGCTAGGCCGAGATTACAAGTCGCTCAAGCCTCTCTATGAAACAGTAAAAGCGTGCAAAGTGGCTACATTTGTGGAATGATACATAGACGATGTTCCAACATTATGTCTTGTATATGTGCTTCAGTTTCGGACGCAACGCTCCAAGGCTTCAGAGTGAACTCAACGTCTTAGCACACACGAAGGAGGCATCCGTACCGAACGAGGTTCTCCCGCACCCTACAAGCAATCTGGTGGGTTATCAGTACATGAATGCACTGGTGGGGAGGCTTCTCGCCCGCTCGACAAATCCAATACGTTATATAGGTTCCGTGCACCATCTATTAAGTTATCTTTCTAGTATTGCCTTAGGATCAGTTTCATGGCAATGTTGAATAGCCTATCTCGTGTGGCAGTGCGCCGTGCGACATAAGAGAAAACACGGCGATACTTACCAACTTACCATTTGTCCTTCCCTATCCAAGGCAAACCAAGTTAAAATCAAACACGGGCATATCCAATGAATCCAGGGCAATAGCATAATGCAAAAACAAGTGTAGTGAACGAGATTTTGTTTCGGGTGCACGAGTTACTCGGATTTTCAGGTGTGTTGCATATGTACCAGTGTGTTATACTCATGATCGTTCAGGTGTTTAAGATATTCTCGATGCGATGCAATGATTCGCACGCGGATTGCCGCTAAGCGAGGATGACTTATCTATATGAACATGAGGTCACTGGCATAGCCATAAAGACCAATATTTTTATAGTCTGAATTGCGGAATGGGGTGCAACGCTTTGTACAAGACAAGCAATTTAGGGCGAACGGGTGAAAGGGCCATTGCACGCCATCCCGCCAGAACAAGCTACTATTGGGTAGACGGAGAGTCCAAGGTAGTATGCGCTACCAAGGTCGTATACCGTGTATTGCCAACCCACAAAGACGGTGTGAGCATACTTTGCCCGAAATTGGCGCTGGCAATACACCATGCATTCCTCCTAGGCCGGTACGATGTCGGTGCCCCGCTGATCGTCCGAGGAATGAGATACCTCGTGCACGAGTTGTCCGTGACCATGCAAGTCTTGGGTCAATCCAGATTCACAACACGACTTGATAATTCTTGATCCTTTTTCTGAACGAGTATTGCTCCACGAGCTGTTTTTTATTACTTTACTTGACACGATTTTGTTCAGATGTAACTTGACATGATTCTCGTTCAGAGTTCAACTTGCCTTGATGCATTCCCCTGGTTCGGGGACTGCCTTGGTGACCTAACGGTCCCGGATACTTGCAGGTTCATATTGTACAGAAGGACTATTCGATAGTCTTCTGGCTGACTCGATGTATGCACGATACGGATAGTGTTACTTGATTGTGGCATAATTTGTGTAGCAAGCATTGCATTCATTTAGAATATAAGCATTTACTTTGGTACGGTTCTAAGGGTAAAGCGAGGAATGAAACCGTAAAGGCACATACCGAGCGACATAATCTAGGGTCGTGCAGTGTAGTAAGTGAAGCAGTGCACTTCGAAGAGTACATGCATATCGTTCTACTCGAGGCATAGCGGGGTCTAGTTGCACAAGACAAAGGTAGCATGCGAGGGTCCAATTATAAGCAAAGTTTCATTTTCATGTTCTAGCACAAGCAATACAAGTTAGGATTATTCCCTTAGCTAGGTGCGTTGTATTCTTATTAGCATGCAGGGGGTTATTCACCTAGCGACTAGCATGTATCGTTCATATTTTAAGTGTGCTGGCTAAGCAAAGACAAGTTCATCGTAGCCACCCACCTTAGCGATGATTCGCCTCGGTCGAGCGATACTCCGAGCAAGCCTCTGAAAGCCTAAGCCGGAACTCCTGAAGGGCCAAGTCGGAAAATTCTTTGCCTCAAACGAGTCTTCTCGCTGAGCAAAGCGGGTCGGGACATTGCACTTTTGTCGTTTGAATCGGCAGTTCGCTTGAGCGGAACGGGTCGTTACACCATTAATGAGTTGATGTGACTTTCTGTCTTTTCCTGAGCCGTCGTCTTCACGAGTCTAAAAGCGTCTCAGTGTGATGAGTGATGTGACAGAGTCTGACAGTCATCGAATGCTGTGTCAGGGGGGTTTTATGCGGCCTCCATGCTCTGAGGTCGTTTAGGCCGCATAGAGTATACTATGCGGCTTCTAGATCTTTGGTTGATCATGCCGCATGTGGCTTCTCTGCGACTTGGTTGTTCATGCCGCTTATGACTTCTCTGCGGCTTGGTTGTTCGGTCCGCATATAACTTCTCTGCGGCTTGGTTTTATTTTTGAGGGGGCATATGACCTCTATGCGGCCTGCATGATTTTTTATGCTTCTACAAGATTTCCTTCAAAGTTTCCAAAATGACAAGTTTGGAATACTTTGAAAGAAGCATGGCCGATCGTTATTGGCCGCATATGCAGGGCATGCCGCATAATCTTATGGCTGCATAGTTGCCTCTGACAGGCTGTCCGATCATTTAATAAGGAGATTTGGCTCTATCTCCTTACATGGGGATCGAGGCGTCTGTTTTCAAGGAGATTTAAAGTGAATTCCGCAAATCGAGATGTCAGGTTCATCCTCATAACTGCTTTGGTTCACTGCCTCGATCTCTTCATGCGGCTTTGAAGCCTATAAATAGGCGGTTAGGAGGAGAGAAAGAACTTCATTTCTTTGCTTCGTTTCTTCTTCTTTGTGAAGGATGCTGACGGCTGCGGCTCTCTTTGCCGATGAATTTGTCAGGGGCGGTCTTGATCCTTGGTCCCCTGATTTTGATGCTTTACTCGGAGGTAGGGGAGCACCGCGTTCTTCGTGTTGGGCTTCCATGGACACAGAGACATCCATACACAGTCTTGCTGTGTTGATGAGAAATCGTCTAGAACACGTGCAGACTTTTTACATAGTCTTGTCGTATAGATGAGAGATCATCGCGAACATGCGCTGACTTTTCTCATTAGTCTGTCGCATGGATGGGCAACCATCACGCGGCAGCTAAGACTCTGCCGCATGGATGAACGCTCGACCTTGGTCATGCGACAACCATGATTCTGCCGCATGGAGTGCTCGATATGGACATGCGACGACCATGACTCTGCCGCATGGAAGGCACCTCATGCCTTTACTAGGCTCTGCCACATGGACATCAACTTTGCCTTTGTATGCTGATGTCATATGTTTTCCTTGTGCAGGCGTTGTTCTCCCTCGTGCTGTCCATGATGGAGCATGAAAGGATATCATAACACCCGTTGTTCGGGATGAAAACCAACTCTATGCGACGGTTCCTCCTCAAGAACTGATCCAGGAGACGAGGACAGTTCGCCAAGAACTGATCCAGGAGACGAGGATGAACATCCTGCGTCATGCGCGGAGCTGTCCTTGTTCATGCAGCCTGCTAGCTGCGTTTCTCCCCTTTATGCGACTTGCTACCGGCCGGGAGACTGCAGTGTCGATGACAGGATTTAGATTAATTGCCATTCATGTCTTCGGTCTTCCCGCATGATTGTAGAGCGCCTGCTCCTGCTTCTCCCTTGCTACCCGTCGGTATGGATTCTTTTCCGTATACTGAGGTTTGCACTGTGGAGGGATGATCCAGAAAGCATTGAGTTCTGCTGCGGACTCGACTTGTGTCAGTTGCAACGACATCACGGAGGGGTGCCTTTAATGAAAAGGTTCGTATCAGCGAGACTTCATGGAAACCTTTAAAATATGTTTTTATCAAATGTACTCATGACCTTGAATACTAATGAAAAACCCTTGAATACTAATGAAAAATCCTTGAATGTAATTGATTTTCATCATATGTACTCATGATCTTGAATATTAATCAATAAAGTCTCATTTTTCAGATTTTTTTTGTATTTGTCCCATTGTGCGTTGTGGACTTTGGATATCGTACCAAGGTAATATAAACGCAGTATAATATCGCAGTCTGTTTAAGAACGTCCCACTGGGGGACTTAGGTGGACCTATTACTTCTTGCGCACTGGAGTGCAAGTAGTAGGTTCGAGACAAGCCCTGCCAGAGGTGATATGGACGTGGCAGGTTTTGTGGACTTAACACCGCTGGCGTACTTAGAGTTAAGTACTGGTGATAAGTTGAGATGACAATCGATATCAGAGGTAATGTTGACGTAATAATCGATAGCCAAACCCGGAGGTTTGCTCAGAGGTAATATGGACATGGCAAACACGGCCAGGAAGAAATGTTAGGACAATAGTTCAGAAGTAGTATGGTCGTGAACTAGCGTCCGAGAAACTCACCGAGGAGTGGTTTGTTGAGTGTGGTCTACCCGAGAATGTAGATAGACCTGAGGGTTACTCCACTGGGAAGATTGTTAGGCCGATAGCTCAGAGGTAATACGGACATGGCTAGCATTTAACGAGACTAGTTTTTGAGTGGTCCCTACGGGAGTGTGCATGTGGACCTGAGGATTGCTCCGCTGGGGAGCTTTTGATGATCTATTATCTGTTGCGTATCCAGGACTCCTGAATACGGATAATGGTTTGTTGAGGAAATGTTGTGCTGTGCATAGGCACTTGCTGGGGATGAACAACAAAGAGTGGGAGCACCGTACGTCTTTGTTGTCCTGCTGGAGATAGAATGAAGTACAAGCCTAGCCTTAGACATAGTACTTTTCAGAAACTTGCCGTTGATGGACATCATGAGCAAGTCGCCATTAGGTTTCGCTAGTCGGTAGGTGCCGTTGGAGAATACATATTCTACGACGAACGGACCTTCCCATTTGGGTTGGAACTTGCCGGCCGTCTTGTGGGTCATAACCATCGGCCTCCATACTGTCAGGACGAGGTCACCCACTTGGTAGGTCCTCTTCTTAACCCGTTTGTTGAAGGCTCCTGAGAGGCGCGCTTGGTACAGCTCAATGCGCTGTTGAGCTAAGAGGCGTTTCTCGTCGAGAGCTTCCAACTCTTGTAGCCGTCGGCGGTAATTATCGTCGACGGTTAGCCGGTTGGAGAGAGCCACTCAGAACGAGAGAATTTGGACCTCGAGGGGGAGGACCGCTCAGCTCTCGTAAACCAAGGAGAATGACGTGCTACCAGTTGGCGTTCGGACCGTTGTACGGTAGGCCCAGAGACATTCACCCAGCTCTCATTCCAGTCGCGCTTGTTAGATGACACAAACTTCTTGAGGAGCTTGATAATGGTTTTATTGAATGTCTCAGTCAGACCATTTGCTGCTGGGTTGTAGGCAGTTGATGCTATATTCTGAATTCGGTTCTTGTCACAGAACCGGTAGAAAGCATGGCTTGCAAACTGTGGACCATTGTCGTGGATGATCTTCCGTGGCAAGCCGAAGCAATATATGACGTGATGCTTGACAAAGCTGATCACGTTTGACGTCTTGACTTCAACGAGCGGAACAACTTCTGTCCACTTGGAAAAGTAGTCGGTGATGGCCAAGATGAACCGATGTCCCTTCGACGAAGGTGGACTAATTGGTCCAATAATGTCCATCTCCCAGGCTTCGAACGGCCAAGATGCAACGGTCAGGTGTAGGAACTCCGAGGGTTGGTGGATGAAGTCAGCATGGATCTGAGAACTCTAGCTCGGAGTTGAAATCCACTATCCAGTGAAACACAAGTTTTGATTCGAAGGCTTGCAACTTCGTACAGACACGAGCTTTGATCCGAAGGGCTCGAATACTTCTTGAAAAGTTTGAATTTCTTGACAAGCTCCTTTTACAACTCTGCAAACTTCTAACCGAGCACGCACTGCCACTTAAGGCTTAGGAGTTGTAAATAGCTTGGGATAGAAAATTGAATAGGCTCTTGAACTGAAGTAGTAGAGAAGAGAATAGAAAGTGAATGAGTGAATAAGAATGGTGAATTCCTTCTCTATTTATAGTATTTTTGTAAACCGAGTTCGGGACGAATTCAGATGCCAAACGTTCGAATTTTTGAACGTTGGAGCCGAGTCTGCAGGAGGAATTGGTTTTCAGGAAATACTAAGTCAGGGAATCGAGTTCGGACCGAACTCGCACCGAACTCGCACTGAGTTCGTTTCTCTTGAACATGGTTAATTTCTGAATGAGGTTGGGTTGGTTTGGGCTATGTTTTTAGAAACATAGGTTTGGACTAGTTTCAAAACTCGAAACATTTTGGCTAAAAATAATCTGGGTTTAGAAAATGTTTTGGGGTAGTCTCTAAATGCCAAGTGCGACTTGATGTACATTTTTTCTATACTCAATAAATAGAAAAATTACATTGACTCGATACAGAAAGCAAGTCGCTTCCTATTCTCTGAAATTGTAGATGAAGCATCATTGTCTTCGTATCATTGATCCTCGTAGGTTATATCAAGTCCGAGTTTTAGACGATTATCAAAATAAGATGTGACAATGACCAATGGGCCAACAAGAGTGACAACTATATCCCATATTTTGAAATCAAACTATAGTTAGTTGTCAGCCTCTCTTTCTTCACAGTATTAGACTACAATGTAGTTTTGATCCCATCAACAATTATAATTGTTTATAGATTCTCTCTCTCTCTCACACACACACACACACACACACACACAGCCATAGACTATGATGTTCTCATCCCCTCAACTCTCTTTTAATCCTTCATTAAAAATATAAACACTTGTTTTGACATATTTCAGCAACCCTAATAATTCAAAACTATCCTACTTAGAATAGTATAAAAGCACTCCAACTTGAAAATAACTACAATATCTAATAATATACAATTCATAAGGATTCTCCCAAGTCCCAACTACATCAGCTATCTCTATAACTGACTTAATTTAATAGTAAGAGATCAAAATTATGATGCCGATACTCTTGTTAAAACTACTTGCTTTTGTTGTGCTTAACTTGTGATCTTTCAGCTTGTAGGCACTCATACATATGCTCCCCCACCCCCTGTCACACAGTATGTCTATTACTATCTGGTAGTTTTACCTACTAATTTATGCCTTACGTTTCTGATGCATACATAAATCTTCTCCCATTGTCATTTCTTAGGTCTCTTCTTCTATGCGTTTGTGACCTCAATTTCGTGTCCGTCATCACCATCACCATCTTGTTTAATGATAAATCAATTTAGCAGTCAAGATGAATAGTAGAATTTAGAAGTTTTTTAACTCGTGCAGTCATGGTCATTGGTTAACTTAAGCTATTTGTGTTTGTACATCTTCTCGTGTCGTTTACTTCCATTAAAATCTAAATTGTTCTCGCAGGATAAACGAAAATGACTGATTGCTAACTTTACCATTTTTAATACTTTTCCACTTTTAAACATGTCTTCCTTCTGTGTCAGAACTACCTTTTCTTATGTATATTGTACATATTTGAAATGGTGACAGAAAATGCTCTCTACTCTTGGTACCACCCTTCGCCTGTTACTTTACCGGTGCTCTTAATTTTTTTTTCAGATGGGACGAGGCATACCAATTGCTGGAAGAAATGAAAACAAGTCGGGTATCTAACACGCATCAGGTCATTGGTTCCATGATTTTGGGTGAATATGATGATGAGTTCAACTGGCAGATGGTGGAGTATGTTTTAGACAAATATAACTCTGAGGGTTGTGGTTTTGGTTTGAGATTGTATAACGCGCTCCTGGATGCACTTTGGTGGTTGGGCCAAAAGGCCCGTGCTGCACAGGTGCTCCGTGAAGCAACAAGGCGTGGACTATTTCCAGAACTGTTTCGCCGAAGCAAACTGGTGTGGTCTTTGGATGTCCACAGGTACTACATCTTTGATCTTTTCTTCTCTTTTCATTAGCATTCCTTTTACTGGTCAGTGGTTGTCTTAATAAACAATTTGGAGATAATATGCATAAATTTGTCCCCTTTATTAGGATGTCAGTAGGCGGCTCTCTTACAGCTATCTCGGTGTGGCTTAATGACGTACATGAAAGATTTCAAAGAGGGGAGGATCTTCCTAATTTGGTCTCTGTTGTTGTAGTGTAAGCTTCATGATCTCTACCTCATATTTCTCCTTCCTTTTCCTTCTCATGTTCCTCGTTTCGTAGTTAAGTGTGCATTGTGCTCTTTGCTTTTTGAGTTTGATTAGAAGGTTGCCCTGTGGTTTAGCACGGTCAAACTTTACCACACGAGGATGTGTAAACTCGTCCTCAAGAAGTCCATTAATCTGCTAGGGGTCTTGATAATAAACATTTTAGATGTTAAAGTAGTCTACTTTTTGAGTTTTTTAATTGATGTTTGCCAAGTTTCACAGCAAGGTTATATTGGTTATGTGAAAAGCAATGGAGATAGAAACAGAGATGTAATTTTTTGTTCTTCATAATTTTCTCCTCTTCTAAGCTTGAAAGGAGCGCACATGTCTTCTCTTTTTTTCTTTTCTTTTTCTTTTTTGTATCCAACTCATTTCACTAAGAAACAAAATAATTAATTTTACTTCGCTTGGAAGTGAACCGGCTATGTTATTTTGGCAGCTGGTAACAAAAGGAAAGGGGAGGGTGGGTTTACATTAATCTGGGCATAATCATCCTCTATTTCAGTACATGTTAGTTCCCTTTGCTTTCCTAGCAACCATGCAGAGGGTACTCAAATATTTGTTGAGGGGTAGCTTAGACAGTTTTTTTTAACTATATCCTTGATATATGTGTTCTGAGATATATATATTTTCTCAGAATTCATTTGTTCAATATTATAGAAAAGAACTTTTCTTCCAAGATGTTCTAACAATTGCTCTGTTTGTCAATCAGACGTGGAGAAATGGAGAAAAGTTCTGCGGCGAGGGGATTGCCTGTTGTAAAGGCAGCTTATTCTTTTTTGAGAGAGAGCATATCACCATCATTTCACTTTCCAGGATGGAACAAGGGCCGCATCATCTGCCACCGTACCCAGCTGAAGCGGCTTCTCACATCAGTCACTGCGAAGTCTTCTGATGAACCTCTGAACAGTGTTGTTTCGGTTACTAATTCTAGCTTCCCTCTCCCGGGGACTAAAATATACACTGCAGACCTTGACGGCGATGATCTGCACAATAAGGATGAGACAGCTGACGGTGAAACAGAAGATGAGCTTATGGCAGCAGCAATCTGATGTCTCACAAAGCCAAAGTTCAGCCATCTAGCTTCAAGATGCCGATCCTGGATTTTTGCAGGTTTTTCTGCAGAGGAAGAAAAGGAGAGGTTCAGGCTAGGAAAATTTCGGAACAAAAGGCAGGTCAGGTCATTTGAGGCATTCAGCCAATATATCTTGCCACGATGATATACATTCTCTTGTCATGGGAAGCAGTACAACCTTTTGCCATAGTATTCAGAGGAATGACTTGACAAGTGCCAGAAGACTGGTGCTATACATATCGACTGATCATCCATTTGGTGTTGGAAGCTGCTCGCAGCATTCTTGGCTTCCAAACTCTTCTATTATGTAACAAACAGTTGGATGGATGAAATTACTAGCCAAAAATTATTTTGTAAATCCATAACCGATGTGCCATACTATTTCAATAATTTATTTTGATGCACCT
The DNA here is from genome assembly GCA_036927795.1 of Iris macrosiphon. NCBI lineage: Eukaryota > Viridiplantae > Streptophyta > Magnoliopsida > Asparagales > Iridaceae > Iris > Iris macrosiphon. The sequence continues at coordinate 185,381,426 of JAYESA010000004.1, forward strand.
TGTTGTAAGTGATATAACTAGTCTCTGCCAATTATTACTCCAGCACTTCTTTAGGTCATACCTTACCTGTCTGGAACTGTGTCTATACAGGGTTGAGCGCGGAAGGTGTCCTGGTGTATGCAGGTTGATGTGTGTTCGGAAAATTGGATCGAAATCCTGTGGACGTAGATTCAGCAAAATGGAGTCCTCGGATATTAGAATCAGAACTGGATTCGCCTTAAATTGTTAGTATCGTCTTCATCTCAGGTATATGAAACTCTCTTTCATTCTCTCTTAATTGATCATTCTTTCATTTGGAAAGAGAACCAGACAAAGTATTAATATGCTCCGGTTCTATTAATCAGTAAGGGGACATAATAAAACATGATTCATATAATCGGTAAAGCTAGGGGTAAAGTGCAAAAAAAACTCCTCATAAGATTACCATTTTTAGCAAAAAATTACTCCTTGCTTTAAAAAATTCGTCTATTTATTTTAACTTAGTTTATACCTAATTTAATTTCTGCCGTTAACAGGACAATTAAACCAATGCAAAAAAAAAAAAAAAAAAAAAAAATCCTCTTCCATTCTCTCTTCCCCCTCTCTGACAATCTCCCTCCTCCTTCTTCGACAATGGCGGTGGCGCAGCAGTAGCGGCAGCGACGTAGAGGAGGGTGGCATTGGGGGTGGCCAACGCGGATGGGGAGAGGGATATTTTGGGTATTTCATTTTTTTTTAGAAAACAGTCACTAACGTCCAATTCTAACGGCTAGTAACGTCCAATTCTACGGCTAGTTGACATAAGGGATCATTTAAATCAAAGTAGCAATTACACGAGGGTTTAATTGCTAATTTGATCTATTAAGTCTTAATTTACGAAATGTGCCTATATTAGGAGAATTTTTTTTGCACTTTTATCCAGAAAGCTAGACACATTGAGGAGTCTACCCTCCACTTTTATTCCACATATACACCTAATCTTAAATAAACAAGAAAGCTAGACAAGCAGAGACTACTCTCCACTTTTATTCCATATTAATATTTATGTACATAAATTTCATGTATTTTATAAATTATTATCAAAAAGTCTAAAAGACTGATGTTATAATTATTTTAAGTTCTATTAGGACTACTTAGGAAAAGTAAAAGACAGTTCATGTAATTGCCTAATTGTCATCATTAATTTAATGAACAATATTAATTGATAATAATATACAAGGGTATATTTTGGAAGAAAAAAAATTCTACGGTTAAGCTGAACTTTTATTATTATTATATAATAGTATAGATAGATGAACCATATTAATTGATAAACATATACAAAAATATATTTGGAAAGAAAAATTAGATTGAACTTTTCTCAATATCCAAGCCAAGAACGGTACAATAATCTAAGGTTGTGCTAATCTTAAATATACGAAGAAGTAGCTAGCGAACCAGTTTGAAACTAGGAGGGGGAGGGAGGCACTCGGAAACTTCCTTAGCAGTTGCAGGATCGGATACGCGAATCCTCTCCCTGAACCTCTTGATAAATTCATCAGCTCGCTTGTCAATGTTAGCCCCGTGGCCCATGTCCGGCTCGTCCTCCAGCAGTTCCTCCAGCAGTATGGGCACCTCCACGCTCCGCTCGTGTGTCGTCCTGTGCCGGCCGAGAGTTAGCCATGAGAGGCACCTCTCGCATGAGGACTTGGTCCTGCGCTGCTGCTGCTGCTGCTGCTTGGAGTTGCTCACTGCAGCCATCAGTGCTGTGATTGCAGTAGTGACACGAAGAGATCGAGTTTCAAGAGAAGGATGAACTTAAATATATAGTGTGGTGGTTGGTTAGATGATTGGCTGATTGCTTGCTCACACGCACTGTGCAGCAGCTGCTGCTGCTGCTGCTGCTTCTTGGCGCTGTCCTGATGAAAGGGATGTTGCAAATGGGATGCGAGTGGAATCTCGTGGAACATGGCTAAACTAACTTACAGTTGACATCATAGATTAAGGGTTTCCTTGCTTTAGACTTTAGTGACTAAAGATGGAATGGCATATCCAATGGAAAATTAATGAGACGTCAAACATGCATCATTATTTCTTGAAAGTTGATATTTGTTTCCACGCGGTTCGATCCACTCGATTACTCTCTTCATGCTGCTTCTAAGAAAGATCATAAACATGCAGTTAGGCCAGCAAACATTAGGCTGATATGAGAACGGAAGAAAGCGTGGTTCTTATATTCTTCGACGGTCGGTCTTGAGAAGAAACTGTTAAGAATATTTTAGAAGATAGAATCAGGTTGCTTTGAGTAGTAATGGAAAGTTTATTTTTCTAAAGGCAATATTTCGTCAACAACATTGATTATAAGAAGAGTAATGTTATTCGCACCTCCAAATTGTCCATTCAAACCATCACTTCTTATGTAACGGCTGATCTGACGTATTAAATACCATTATGTGATATATAAAATGACAGTTGACATGACAAATTTTAACACAAATATTTTATTATCCAAATTTTTTAATTTTAATTTTAATTTTAATTTTAATTTTAATTTTAAAATTTGTCATGTAAGCTGTCACATTAACTGCCACATCAGCTGCCATTTAAGGAGGAATAGTTTGGAGGGAGAATTTGGAGGTACGAATAACATTATTTTTATAAGAAATGAGAAATTAGCTCCAGAGTAAAATTAACAAAGCAAGATTTTTTTTGTGAAAATTAAGTAAATTCTTTTTTAAGATATCAGAAATATTGTAATAACTCTTATAGAAGTTTGAGGTGTCTTTTGGTTGACAGATATAATTGTTCTAACAATTATGTTAGTTTCTCAAGAAGTGTCTCTTGCCAGCAAATGTGTTTTTTAATTTTAATTTCAAATTAATTAGGAAAAAAAAAAATCTAAATTAACAAGGTCCCAAAGTGTCCAAGTGTCCACCAAAGACTTTAAATCATTGTTCTAAAAATCGGACCGGCCGGTTCAACCAGTTGATCCGTGAACCAGTAGCTTTTTTGGTCCGAGTTAGTATTGACCCACTGTTTGAACCAACTGATTAAACCGATTTGATTCGACCCAATCTCTTATCCTGTTCAATCTCCGGTCTGATATTTAAGACGTTGCTTTAAATAATTAGGCAAAATTCTAGCAACCAAAGCTCCTCCATAAATAGTTTTGTTATTGGACGTCTATATTTAAATACACTAACTCAGTATGTTTTCCTTCAATGTGGGATTCCTTTTATCTTCCATTTTTGCATACAAAGTACATGGGCTTTGTGATGAATATATTAATTTATCTATCTAGCTTACTGGTAATCATGATAATACTCAAATGTTCCGCGCGCAAAGTTGAGGAAATGATTTGTCCAACAGTATATATATATTAGTTCTTTAATACTGTATGAAAGGAGTATTAGATTAGCTAGGATTTAGAAGAATAAGATCATTTAGTTAGTTTATCATGATTATTGTAAAGCAAGATACCTTGTTTAGGAAGTCTCATTAATTAAAATCGTCGGTCTTCCTTCCTACTGGAAGTCTTCGTCGTCGCTAAGCATCTTTCGTGAGGATGGAATTTCTTTAAACATTTATGTGAAAATGACGAAGGAAAGAAGCACATCCGTCATCTCACATACAAAGCGCTACGCTTGTACGTTGTTTACGGAAGCTTCACTCATGTTGGGTCTCCCATTCTTTCACGAGAAGCAAGGTGGAGGACATAGTAAACCAATTCAATTCACATGTCGGAAGAAAGGAATCCCACAAAAAGCATTAGGAGGAACCTTTCCAGTCCTATAAGAGGATATATACAGTAAACCAATTCACATGTCAAGAAAAGGAACCCCACAAAAAAGAAAAAGAAAAGGAAGCATTAGGAACCCTCCAAGTCCTGTAAGAAATAAGCTTTGTAAAAAAGAAGAAGGAAGCATTAGGAACCTTCCAAGGCCGAGTTATTGATACCCGACAGTAGGAACTAGGGAGTTATTCGAGAAATTATATGCTTCGTTACTGAGTTTATAGCCGTTGTTGTCAAAACCGGACCGGCAGTTGAGTCGGATCGGATCGGTTCTGATCAAAAAATCGGTCCGATCTGACTTTAACCGATTTTTTTTTTTTTTAAGAATTGACGGATTTTTTCTTTCTTTCTGAATCGGATTTTAATCGGTGAACTGGCCGATTGAACCGGTCGATTTTGGTTTAAAAAACTAAGAAAAGTTTATCACATGAGATTTGGATCATTTGGTACTTGGATTGGTTTTGAGAGACCTTATAGTTGTAAAACGAAACCAAACTACTCAGAACCAAATCAAACCAAACCAAGAAGTAAATGTGGATATCTTATCTGATCTGGTTCTCGTAAATGGTCTATTTGAACTTCGGTTGAACTCCGGTCCGACCTATACCAAATTTTTTTGGTTCAATCATCGGTCCGATTTTTAAAACATTGGTACTTTATAGATACTAAGTTACTTTCACGTACATTGTACGTGAAAAAAAAGAACAAAAAATTTAGGATATTATTGAAATATGAAAATTTAAATTATGTCAGAATATTTTAAATATAATTTGCATATGTTTTAGTTAGAATTTATTATAAATATATATTTAAAATTTTGGATATGTGATTAGTTATATAATATCATTTAGTTAGTTTAAATATAATTTAAAATTTAAAATAGTTTAGGATTTATATATGTTCAGGTAGTTATGAGGATTAAATTTTTTTTTTTTCGGGAGAAAACGACTAGTACTTAAAATTATTTTTTAGTTTTTAAATAAATTGATTGATGATATATATACGACTTAGACGATTTCATTTGGAGCTATTTCTAAACCGCATTATATTAGTAAGAAGATAATGATTTGGTACGTTTATATGTTCTCTTAATTTCTTTGAGAAAATTAAACAGTACAGAAATATGAATTTGAGAGGTTAATCTCCATGAAGTTTTGTGCAAGTCATATTTTACATGCTGGAAGTGACTTTTCCTATTTGATGTACAAATGATATGCAGAATTAAGATAAATATTTTGCTACTAAATTTACTTTTCCATTATATGGGAATCAAATACCAGTGTGATAGACAAGCTGAACAATAGGAATGATGGATATTTTTCCAGTCCAGAGAACGATATTGATAATTTAGTTTGGTAAAAGTACTCACTAAAATTTTATGAGCGTGTGTGCCGGGCCTGTTATAAGTTTTTGGGTGTGCATGAAATATTGTACGGATGATTGTTAAATAAATAAAACAAAAACTGAAGTTAGAATAGTACTCTTCGTTATAAAAATAAAATAAAAACTGAAAAACTTGTAAACAAGAAAATTTGAACTCCTGCACTTCTATATAAGAGATACAAGTAAAAACCAACTTTATTAGATGAATTATTCTATTAAATTTTGTGCGCATTAATACCTATGCTACTATATAATAAGAAAAATTAGACTTCATCGTAGAAATTTTTTTCTTCCAAAAACTCTTATCTATGTTTACTAATTAATGTTGTTCATTAAATTTAACATGAATAATTAGATAATTACGTATAGGACAAAAAGTAAGAGTATTGTTGTTTGTTTTTTTCAAGTAGTAAAAAAATTAAACGACTTTACTCTTTTCAAGTAGTAAATTTTTTTAAGACTTTTGTTCTTTCCAAGTAGTATGAATTATGTGCAACGCATGTGCACGTATACTAAAATAAAATACTACACGAGATTTGTAGAAATAAAGTAATTGATTGATTATTTCTCAAGTGGGAGTAGATATATTTAGGAGGAGGTAGTCTCCTCTTTATTTTTTATCCGATGTGGGACTAAATAAATCCCTATAATTCAACACTCCCCCTCAAGATGGGCGATAGATATCAATCATTCCCATATACTTACAAAAGATATCAAACTTTCTAGAATCTAAACCTTTAGTTAAACAATCAGTTAACTGCTCCGTTGATTTTACATAGCTCAAAGTCAAAATTTCTCTATTCAGCTTCTCCTTGGTGAAGAACCGATTAATCTCCACATGTTTGATGCGATCATGCTGAACTGGATTGTTTGCAATATCAATTGCTGATTTGTTGTCACAACAAAGTTGCAGTGAGTCTACTCTAAACAAATACATCTCAAACAATAACCTCTTCACCAACATCATCTTGCATAGGCTAATTGCCATAGCTCTGTACTCGACCTCAGTTGTAGACCTAGCCTGTACTGCGCCAAGATACAAGATTGCCTCCAACGAAAATACAGTAACATGTAGTTGACCCGCGATCATCCATACAACCCGTCCAATCGGCATCACAGTAGTCTTCAACTCTCAGATATCCAGAACTTCTCAACCATAACCTCTTTCCTGGTCTTCCTTTAATATACCTGAAAATTCTGCGAACTGCCTCTATATGTCCATATGCTGCTCACTAGGATCATGCATATATCTACTCACCTCACTCACGGTCTGAGTAATATCAGGTCTCGTATGGCATAGATATATAAGCCGACCAACTAATCTTTGATATTGCTTCTTACTTACCGGATCACCACCTTCGGCACACAACTTGTGATTCTGCTCGATAGGAGTAGAAGCAACTCTGTAATCCAGCATTCCTGTCTCTGAAAGAAGGTCCAGAGCATACTTTCGCTGATAAAGCACTATACGCTTTCTTGACCTTACAATTTTAATTCCTAAGAAGTACTTCAACTGTCACAAATCCTTTACTTTAAATTCCTCCAAGTTTTTTCTTCAGCCGTATGATCTCCTTATTATCATCTCCAATAATAACAATATCATCAACATAGATTGCAAGAACACTGATACGAGTCTTGGTGTCACGCCCCAGTACCGGAATACTGAGACAGACATGGCCAGCTACCGCGTACAAGGTGCTATACGTCGTACGGCGATCACGGCTGTATAAGACAATGGGGTGCATGCTACAATCACGTCTCCTAGGGTCAAGAACTTCTATTTCTCAATCATTCAAATAAGAACAATAAGCATAGAACATATATGATAAAGCAATAAGACGTCCCAAATGCTTTATCAAAATATTCGGGAGATCAGCTGTGCAAAATAAGAACCTGAAAGAGTAACAAAAGTACATGACAGTGATCAGCTACAGTCTGATTTAATACAATTATGTAAGAAGACTAATGTCCAGACGAGCCGGCTAATAGGTGCCGGTGGCTAAACGTCCAAAAGAAGTAAGTGTACAATGATAAGCAGGGAAGAAGAAAACTCACTTGTTATCCTCTGCGACCATGTTCCTGGTACGCGCCATAAGTTAGGGGAAAGTACGTTGGATCCTCGGGTGCTGGCTCGAAACCTGGCCATGCAAAACTGTAGAAGCATAAAAAAATTATACAGGCCGCATAAAGGTTATGCCCCCTCAACAAGATGCAGAAAGCCACACGCGGCCTGAACAGTCAAGCCGCAAAAGATCCACACGCGGCATGAACAATCAAGTCGCAGAGATGCCACATGCGGCCTGAACAGTCAAGTCGCAGAAGAGCCATATGCGGCCTGATAAACCAAATTACAGAAAAGCCGCATAGTATACTATATGCGGTCTGAACAACCACAGAGCAGGAAGGCCGCATAAGGATCCCTGACACAAATTTTGATGTCTGTAAGAAGCTCTGACACATCACTCATCACTCTGAGACGCTATGAGACTCGTGAAGATGACGGCTCAAAAAAAGATAATAAGTCATATCAATGCATTAATTGCTTCGATAAACGTGCCATGCCACGTGTTCCCTCGTATGCGACTACGCCCTATGCAGCCTCTGTCACGCTCCAGTCCCAAAATACGTAGGACTAGGAACACGTAAGTATGCCAGCCGCATGTATATGGCAACTCCAATATAGGAAACCATAACACACGTACGCTGTAATATGAATGACAATTCACAAGTGGTATAAAATTTATCACAAGTCACAGGTTATAACTAAATCTCATCCACAAAAATCATAAATAAATAAATAACCAATATCTATATAACTAGATCTCAATATGAAGTATCTAAGGATGACAGTCAGATGGAAACAAATCCACTGCCGAACTAGAATATAAAAGCAAACACAATATAAGTACATCACTAATAATCACGAGGCTCGAAGAGAAGACCTCCTCGAAATATTAGTAACCAGTCCAGATCTGCGCTCCTGTGAATACTCATGAACATCTTTTTGAGTTATGACCTCGTTCAAGACTGACAATAGGTCCCTATTATGCGTAGCCGAAAGTCTAAAGCTGTCACGCCCCAGTCCCAAAATACCGAGGGACTAGACACGTGGCAATGGCCAGCAGCACACACTGATGGACAAATCCAATTTAATGGATCCATCAGGGCGTACACTACCAGAAAAAGTCAAATTAGCGACGTCTAAAAACGTCGCTAAAAAACGAAATGACGTTGCTAATTTGGTTTAGCGACGTAATTAGCGACGTTATAAAGTTGTCGGAAATAACCAAGTCGCAAAAAAAAACGTCGCTAAACGTCGCTATACCGACGTTTTTAGCGACTTTAGTGTGTCACAAAATTTAGCGACGTTTAGCGACGCCGAGTCACTAAATAGCGACGTTTTTAAAGTCGCTAAACGTCGCTGATTAGCGACTTATATAGCGACGTTACACCGACGTCTTTAATGACCTGGCTATTCTGCCATGTCAGCAATTGGCGACGTATATCGACGTTTTTAGCGACGTCATTAGCGACGTATTTAGCGACTTGTTACAGCATCGCTAATTAGCGACTTATTTAGCGACGTAACTTAACGTCGCTAAACGTCGCTAAAAACGTCGCTAATTTTAAAAAAAAAATAAAAAAAAATTTGTGTCCAGAAGGAATTGAACTTGGGGCTACTTAAATTAATCTACTGGTGGGGACATATCAAGTAAGTATATATTAAGTAAGTATTCAATATTTATTAATATTTTGGGAACTATATATATTAGACATTGTATTGTGCCTTGTGGGGACATATCAAGTAAGTATTCAATGCTGGAATTAAGTATTCAATGCTGGAATTGTAGATGTAGCCAAAGTTTAACAATATATAAGATGGACAGTACAAATACGAGATAAGTATCCAATACCAAGGACTATTGTTGAAGTATCAATAATTCATAATATAGAAATCGAACTCGAGTGACCATTGTGTTTACCGAAGAGAGGTATAAGTTCCTGACTAGGTGGCGGAAGATCAATGGATCAAGCCATGGAGGCGTATTATTCCTTCCATTTATTAATGGTGAGAGTTGAGGGGGACAGTGGGCCCATAAGACGTGCAACGAAGTATGCGCAAAGTCCCGTACGAAATATCGGACCACATAAAAAAATTTATTATAGTATAGGACAAATATGGATATGCAAGATAACTATATAATCCAATTAAATTAACTAAAAAATTAAAGACAACAAGAAGCATCATACATCATGCCTATTGTTGAAGTATCAATAATTCATAATATACAATCGCATCCTAAATAATAATAAAAATAACTATACTACTGCGGATCTGCAGGAGGATGATCACCGGCGCGCTTGAAGGATAAGAACTCCTCATACTCGTCCCATGGAATCGATACCGATGTCGATGGAGAAGGTAGTGACGTCGGTGGAGGCCGTGCCCGCTCTAAGTCTGCGAGTCGCTGGTTGTAAGAATCCAGGGTAGATAACAGCCTCGTACTGCTATGACCCATATCCTGCATCCTCGTCAGCTTCTCGCCCATCGATAGCTGTGACGCCTGCAGCTCCATGATGTTGCGGTCATTGGAGGCTCTAATATCATTTGTCAAATCCCGTAGCTCCGTCATGCTGCGGTCGAGCATATCCAATCGTGCGATGAGCATCGGATCGTCCGTCTGCGGCTGGGACCGGGGCTGCTCCTCCATACTTCGCAGCAACTCGTCACCGAGAGACTCAATCTGACGGTCAACGGCCTCCTGGACGGCCTCCTTGACTCTGGCCGACGATTGCGAGGCCTGCGACTGCGAGGGGTGTGTGGAATGTGCAGCTGTCGGGGAGGCCCTAGATGACTGTGTCGCAACCAGGGCGCCATAGGAGCCCGTACCGTAGTACGTACCCCTCTGGAGACCACCAGCTGCGGTCACCCATAGGTCGTCCGCCGACGGAGATGGAGCGGGCTGCGACGAAGTACCAGCCTCTCCAGGTGTAGGTGCACTAGCAGTCGCCCGCTCACGCAGCCTAAGATACTCGGCCTAGAAAAGGTTTGGAAACTCGATAATTGCCTAAGTTATATTAAAATTAACACAAAGTAAAGTAATACTTACATAGGTCTGTGAGGCCCTCTCATCAATGAGATTTCCGTCCTTGCGATGGGTGGCCAAGAAGACGGTCACCATGTTTGCATCCTCCCCCCTCTGTACCTGTTAAAAATATATTATTTATTACTAAACTTAAATATTTTTTCCAAGTACCATTTTATGGTACTTATATTAAAATAATATATTTAAAAAAAATATACCAAACGACGGAAATGTTCCGTCATCAGAATCGAGCCACCACACCACTTGGCAGCATTCTGCCTAGCCGCCTTGGCCTTCTTAGACCTTTCCTTGTAACTCGGATCGTCGAATCTAGCCCTCATCGCAGTCCACTGCTCAGGCGTGATCCAACCTTGGATCGGTTTTTCAGCACGACCACGAGCCTTCTGGTCATCCAGAGCATCTCGGATAAGCTTGGCGACAACGGTAGGAAAGAGCCGCTCGATCAACTCGGCCCGGTGCGGAGGATAAAAATACGTTTGCTACAATAAATAATTCATTAAGTTAGCATCACGAATAAGTTATATAATATGCATAAATTAGAGGATTTATTTAATATACTTTTACCTGGAAGTGCGCAAACCAGAACGCCTTCCTCTCCTCCGGAGCCTCAGAGTAGTTGATCCAAGGGCCACCGTAGTTGTTCCTCAGAAATTGGCCCAGGTGTCTCTGAACCAACGATGGACGATATCTATACAGAGATAATAATTTAGATTACTGAAAAAGTCAATATACGATGAATAAAGAGAAACACAAATATATACTAAACCATCTAATTGACTTACTTTGTACCGTCGGCCCAAATCTCTGTCCTCGTCTCCTCCGGAGGTGCGCATGGAGGATCTTGCTGATGCTGGGACAACGTCGGCACGACCTCCTCGACATGCTCATCTGTCCCCATTGTTCCGTCAGCAGGAGGAACGCTGGACGAGGGTGTATGTCACGACCCGCACCCGGAAATTCGGGCACGAGTACGTGGGTACGTTCAGCCTACGCCGCAGAATCGGCGGTAGTACGCTGTCTAGGTCAAATCCAAATTTACTAACTAGCTCATTCACAAATAACATAGGCGAGATAATAATGAGAATTGAAACTTAAGATTGCAACTGAAAATAAATGTGACAACAGATTCAAATGTTTTTAATACAGGATTTCAAAGTGAAATCGGGGACAAACCCGATAAATAAGATAAGAATATAAATGAAAGATAGCTACTACTAGCTACTCAGCAGCAGGGGTCTCCTGGGTGGGTTCTGGCTCCTCAAAGGTATCATCAGTCCCCTCATAGGGACCATAAAAAGTAGGGACAAGATCCTCATCATCGCCTAAATCAACAGATCCAGTCAAGAAAGGAGCAAAGTACACAGTGCACAACAATGTTAAACTAAATATTTATGACAATTAAATATTGAATTTCAAGTTAAGAACTGCATAACAGAACATCACTATCTCAGAGTTAAAGCTGTAAGCAGAAAAATACGAGAAATGCAGAAATAAATGAAACAGGAATTGAAACTACAACAGTCAGCAAGATATATAACAAGACCAGAAACTATCTGTGTGAACTTGTGTTTGTTTTTAGAATACATAGTTGGCATGTAGGGGGTTTATAAGGCTAATCCGGCCGTCATGAACGGCTATTAAACAGGGAAAATCGAGATCCGGCTGAGGTACAGTCGTGTACCAACAGCTATTAAACAGGACAAGGGGAAGGGTAAACTACATGCCTTCTAGGTATTCTCCCACCCGACATGAAAAACAAGACAGGAACTTCCAATATTCAAGACATGAAATCCAGCATTTCTAACACTAGGTGTAATCATCAAGGATACATGTAAGGCAGGAAAATTAATTATCACAATATATAAAGATTAACTTGAAGTGCAGGTACTTGCCTGTTGTTTGGATCTGATTAATTTAGTTCTTGGGGAAAAAGTCCAGAGATGAGTCCAAAAGCTGAAATAGACATTACCAACACGCTCAGAAAATGTCAAATAGCTAGAAACGCCTGTCCTTGGGTCCAATTTGGAGACAAGGGCAAAAACGGCAGTTTCGGGTCAAAACGGGGTCCGCCGGTGGGCCCGCTTTGCACCGAAAAACGTGTCCGGGTAAAGGTCTCCAAATTCACCAAACTTAGTGTCAACAGGTCAGGAACGCTGATACAAACCCAACGGAACTTCCAGATTTGGATTCCGATGAGCCGAACACAAAATCGCCCGTCGAGCGGGGCCTGTGGGGCCCACGACACGCGATTTTGTCAACGTTCTCAGAATCGAACCAAACTTGACCCACAGGACCAGCGTATCGCTACGAGTCCGATGGCGCAAGTTTCGTCTCGATCCGACGTGTGTGCACGAAGTTAGGGTGAATTGCAGAAAAGGCGGATACGGGGCGATGTCCGCGGATACGCGTTGATTCCGGTGTGCACGCACACCCGAATCAGCTTCCACGAAAACTCACACGTCCGTATCGACGATGCGTACGTATCTGTGAAGACCGCACGTGACCAAGTCGTCCCGTTTGGCGGGGCGCACTCAGTTCCGGGGTGAAACATGGTCTGGTTTTTCCTGTTTTTGGATCGCGGTGTGCGATCACCACAGGACGCGATGCCCCGAACAGTTGGTCCGGACACCGAGAGGGTCATACAGGCTTCACAACGCAATTTGCGAAAATGAAAACGGAGCTACGAGGCGGAAGTTACACGCACCTGAAGGGGACCCGAAAATCAGGGTCGAGTCGTGTCCGACACGTGTCCGACTCGTGTCGGACACAGGGAACCTAGGGTTAGGGTTTCTGGATCCCGGCGAGGGAAGCTCGGCCGGAGGAGGGCGGAGCGACGCTGCTGGGGCCGAGGACGGTTCGCCGGGGCTGGCCGGAGCCGGTGGTCGGCGGCGCACGGGGAGGAGGGGCGGCCGGAGGCGGCTGCTCGCGTGCCCGGGAAGAGAGGAGGGGCTGTGGAGGAGGACGACGAAGCCGACGGGGTTCTGCGAGGGCGGCGAGGCACTGGAGAAGGGCGGCGGCGGCTGAGGGAGGAGGATGGGGGTTCCGGCGCGGGGAAGGAGGCCGGAGCCGGTCGCCGGAGTTAGGTTTAGGGTTAGGGTGAAGGAGGAGGATGGGGAATGGGGTTAAATAGGAGGAGGAGAGGGGTGCTCGGTGCTGCGTGGCCGCGGAGGATGCGGGGAGCGGGCCGGAACGGCCGGCGCTGCGCGCGGAGGCCGGTGCGGCGAGAATTCCGGCCGCCTGGGTCGTGGGGAGGGGTGAGGGAGAATGGGTCAGCGGGTCGGGCTGGCGGCGGGTCGGGTTCGGTTGAACCCGACCCGACCCGATAAGGGCGGGCTGGGCCGGAGACTAATGGGCCGGTCCATTGGGCAGGGCCGGCCCAAGGAGAAAAGAAAATAAAAAATAAAATAAATAATAAATAAATAAATAAATAGATAATTAATTAATTAATTAATAAAATAGTTTTCAGGCATTTAAAAATAGGTCTGAGGCCCAGAAAAATCCAGAAAAATTATCCTAAGTCCAATTTTTCATTTTACACCAAAAAATATTATTTTCATGATATTTTAATATTATTTATTTCCAATTAAAAATTATTTATTAATTGAAAACTTTGATTTTAATTACAGAAAATTCCCAGAAAATTTTAGAAAATTGGGAAAAATCCAAGATTTAATAATTTGAAAATTCGGGGGTTTACAACCTACCCACTTACAAAAATTTTGTCCTCGAAATTTAAGAATAACAAGGCACGAAAGGAAAGGCCGAAAAATAAAATATACCTCAGGGTTCAAAAAGATAGGGGTATCGCTCTCTAATCTCGTCTTCTCGCTCCCCGGTGGATTCGCCGGGAGAATGGTGCTTCCAAGCTACGCGAACCAGGGAGATAACCTGGTTCCGCAGAACCTTCTCCGATCGATCCAGTATCTCCACGGGTTGCTCTTGGTAAGTCAAACTTGGGCCTACTTCGAGCTCTGAGTGATCCAAAATGTGGCTGGGGTCTGACACGTACTTCCTCAGCTGCGACACGTGGAAGACGTTATGTACTCCATCCAGAGAGGGTGGCAACGCCAGTCGGTATGCCACTTCTCCGATTTTCTCCTGAATGCCAAAAGGTCCAATAAATCTTGGGCTGAGTTTTCCACTCCTTCCGAACCTAATGGTGCCACGTGTCGGAGAAATCTTTAAGAATACCAGCTCTCCAACCTTTAATAAAGTCATAATCAAGCCTTAGTTCCATAATCAAAATGTTTAAATTGACTTGAATTTCATAAATTTAATTACCTCAAATTCCAAGGGCCTTCGGTGGCTATTTGCCCAATGTCGTTGCCTGTCTTGAGCCACTCGAAGTCTGTCCCTTATTTGCTTTACCTTCTCAGCTGAATCGATCACCATCTCTGGTCCCAGCAGGGCTCTTTCTCCAACGTCGTCCCATGATAGCGGGGTACGACATCTTCGTCCATACAGAGCTTCAAATGGAGTCATCTCAATACTTGCTTGGTAACTGTTATTATAAGAGAACTCCACCAGATGTAGATAGTCTTCCCAGGATCCTCCAAAATCCAGAACACATGTACGGAGCATATCTTCAAGTGTCTGGATTGTACGTTCCGATTGTCCATCGGTTTGGGGATGGTAAGCTGTGCTGAATTTGAGTTGCGTCCCCAAGCTGGCTTGTAAGCTCTTCCAGAAGTGAGAAGTGAACCTTGAATCTCGGTCGGAGACGATACTTACTGGAACTCCATGCAGCCTAACAATATGTTTGATATATAAATCTGCTAGCTTTTCTGTAGATAGTCCTACTTTGAAGGGTAGAAAATGTGCAGACTTGGTCAGTCTATCTACTATCACCCAGATTGCATCCTTACCACTAGGTGTCCTTGGAAGTCCGGAAACAAAATCCATTGTGACATGTTTCCACTTCCACTCCGGAATGGGTAGTGGTTGAAGCAATCCTCCAGGTCTTTGTCTTTCTGCCTTGACTTGCTGGCACACTAAGCAACGAGATACGAACCTGGCTACTTCTCTTTTCATGCCATGCCACCAAACATGCGTCCTCAGGTCCTTGTACATCTTGTTGGCTCCTGGATGTATAGAGTACTGCGATCTGTGTGCCTCTTGCATAATTTCTTCTCTTATGTCTCCTTGGGGTACACATAATCTATCGCCATGCCTCAGTGATCCATCTTCATGAATTCTGAATTCTTCTACTAGTCCAGCTTGCACTTGACCTCGAAGGCTTCGCAGTCCTTCGTCCTGAAACTGAGTCTCCTTGATCTTGTCCATTAAAGTAGACTGAATCTGCAAGTTCATCATTTGGCCTTCTTTTCCTGGGATAATTACTTCAATACCTAAACTTTCCAAGTCCTCCAGCAGGTGTCTGTCCATAGTCAAGTACATCGCCATAGGATACCTGCTTAGAGCATCAGCAACTACATTTGCCTTCCCAGGGTGATATTGAAGAGTGATATCAAAGTCTTTCATTAGTTCCAGCCACCTTCTTTGCCTCATGTTCAGCTCTTTCTGAGTGAAGATATATTTTAGACTTTTATGGTCTGTAAATATTTCCACCCTTTCGCCATAAAGATAATGCTTCCATAGTTTAAGAGCAAAAATGACAGCTGCCAATTCTAAATCATGAGTGGGATAATTCTTTTCATGTGGTCTAAGCTGTCTAGAGGCATATGCTATTACCTTCTTGTTCTGCTCCAGTACACAACCTAGACCTTTTCCAGAAGCATCACTATAAATAGCGAAACCTCCGGTTCCGGAAGGTAAGGTCAGAATAGGGGCAGAAGTCAGTCTTTTCTTCAATTCCTCAAAAGCATGCTGACATTCATCAGTCCAGGTGAACTCTTCGTCCTTCCTTGTTAATTTTGTCATGGGCTCCGCAATTCTTGCAAAGTCCTTCACAAACTTCCGATAGTAGCCGGCTAGTCCCAGGAAGCTTCTAATCTCTGCTACAGAGTCTGGAGTGGGCCAGGATTCTACTACAGCTATCTTCTTAGGATCTACTGCTATTCCATCTCCAGTCACAACATGTCCCAAAAATTCTACTTTGTCTAGGAAGAAAGCACATTTAGATAATTTTCCATAAAGTTTTTCCTTCCTCAAAGTCTCCAATGCTAACCTCAAATGTTCTTCATGTTCTTCGGGGGTCTTGGAGTAGATCAAAATATCATCAATGAAGACCACTACAAATTTGTCTAGGTATGGCTGGAAAACTCTGTTCATTAGGTTCATAAAAACTGCTGGAGCATTCGTCAACCCGAACGGCATTACTAAGAATTCGTAGTGTCCGTTCCGGGTATTGAAAGCAGTTTTAGGGATGTCTTCCTTCCCCACCCTTACTTGGTGGTAACCAGACCTTAAATCAATCTTGGAAAATACCCGAGCTCCACTCAGCTGATCAAATAAGTTATCTATCCTGGGCAGGGGATACTTATTCTTAATTGTTAAGGCATTCAAGGCCCTATAGTCAATACACATTCGGGATGTTCCGTCCTTCTTGGGCACAAATAATACTGGAGCTCCCCAGGGTGAGACACTAGACCTAATGAAGCATTTGTCTTCTAGTTCTTTGATTTGCTCATTTAGTTCTATTATCTCCTTCTTGTTAATTCTGTAGGGATTTTGAGATACTGGTGCTGCTCCTGGCACTAGGTCAATAGAGAATTCAACTTCTCGGTCTGGGGGTAAGCCTGGGAGATCCTCAGGGAAGATATCAAGGTATTCAGAGATGATAGGTAGTGGCACTTCTTCTGTTATTAGGGCTCCACAAATTTTGTTATTACCCATTTCTCTAGAACCTCTAGCAAATTCAAATTCTGGCTTGTCAGGGGGCCTGAAGATTACACTACCTCTGTGGCAGTCTATAGTAGCGTGATGTTGACTTAACCAATCCATACCCAGTATAATATCAAAACTGGGCACTGGCATTACAAGTAGTCTAGCATACAGTTCTCTTCCACATAAGGTAATAGGACAATTGTTACAGGCATCACTAACCGGGATGATTCCTCCACCGGTAATGATCTTATAACAATTCCTAAGGGGTTTAGTGATTAAGCTATGCTTCATAAGGAAATCTACTGACATGAATGAATGCGAAGCTCCAGAGTCAAATAAAGTAATAGCTGGTATTGAATTTATAAGCACAGAACCTGTAATCACGTCTGCTGTGGCCTCAGCTTCTTCCAGAGTCATTGCATAAGCACGGCCTTGCTGCGGTGCACCCCTCTGTTGCTGCTGGTGCTGAGCAAAGCGTTGTTGTTGTGTTGGAAGTGGGGGTCCCCTCTGTTGTATGCTGGGGCCCTGGCCTGGGCTGGAGCCTTTGGTGTAGCGGTGCGTCCTTGAGCAGCTGGACAGTCCCTCATTTGATGCGCTGCTGAACCGCAATAGAGGCAGGCACCTAGCCTCTTCCTGCAGACTTGCCAAGTATGACCTGGTTTTTGGCAAAAGTTACAAGCAGCCGCTTGTTGGTTCTGTCCCTGAGCCTGGTGTTGGGGTGCTGGAGCTCGAGGGAGAGGACGCTGAGTTTGTTGCGGGGCCCTCTGCTGTTGTTGCTGTTGTTGTTGAAAAGGGCGTTTGTTGGGTCCTGCATTTTCGGTATCTCTTTCTCGCTTCAGTTTGTGCCCCATATCTCTCTCTACACCTTGTGCCACGCTCAGGATTTCCTCATAGGTGCGAGCTCGGCTGGTGGTGACAGCAAGGCGAATATCCGGAGACAGCCCCTTCTTGAATCTACGGGCTCTGTCCTCCGGGGTACGAACCATGTACTCCGCAAAGTGGCTTAACCTGCTAAATTCAGCAGTATATTCATCAACAGACAGGTTACCTTGTTCCAGTCTCTCGAATTGGCTTTCGAGAGCTTTCCGAGCCACTTCGGGGTAGAATTTCTCCTTGAATAGTCTCTTGAAGTCTTCCCAGGTGATGTCAGGAGCAGATAGTTGGGGTTCATCTCTGAACCAGGTTCGAGCAATGTCGAACAGTTGCAGGCTTGCGGACTCCACTTTGAGGTCATCAGGGACCCAAGCGGTCTTCAGGAGTCTCTCGACATTCTCTATCCACTCATCGGCATAGAGAATGCCCTCAGTTCCGTAAAATTCCAGGGGTCTTAGATTCTTGAAGTCTTTGGCACTCCCTGGCCTCTTGAGTGACGTCTCCTGGGACTTAAGAGCTTCTGAGAGGCTGGTCCGCAGAAGTGCCGTCTGTTCTTTCTGGGATTCCACCAATCCCTGGAACACTCCTAGTAGCTGTGCCCCATCTAAGGTAACTGCCGGAACAGATGGAGGCGGCGGGAGTGCAAGAGTCTCGGGCACATTCTGCTCAGCTAGTTCTGATGTGCCATATACTGTATTCCTGGTCTGGACCATTCTGAAAGATTAAGGGATAGGAAGATCAGAATAGAATACTTGGAAATCAAAGGCGATAGGAAAAATTGAGCAGCAATGATATCAAGAATTGAAATAAGGACGCTATACTGTGAATGAGCTTTTCCTAGAATCCTCAATCTTATTCCATACCCTGTCCTAGGGTATTACCCTATTTTAGGATTGGACCTGCATGGGCCACCATAAAAACGTGTCACGATCCGCACCCGGAAATTCGGGCACGAGTACGTGGGTACGTCCAGCCTACGCCGCAGAATCGGCGGTAGTACGCGTCTAGGTCAAATCCAAATTTACTAACTAGCTCATTCACAAATAACATAGGCGAGATAATAATATGAATTGAAACTTAAGATTGCAACTGAAAATAAATGTGACAACAGATTCAAATGTTTTTAATACAGGATTTCAAAGTGAAATCGGGGACAAACCCGATAAATAAGATAAGAATATAAATGAAAGATAGCTACTACTAGCTACTCAGCAGCAGGGGTCTCCTGGGTGGGTTCTGGCTCCTCAAAGGTATCATCAGTCCCCTCATAGGGACCATAAAAAGTAGGGGCAAGATCCTCATCATCGCCTAAATCAACAGATCCAGTCAGGAAAGGAGCAAAGTACACAGTGCACAACAATGTTAAACTAAATATTTATGACAATTAAATATTGAATTTTAAGTTAAGAACTGCATAACAGAACATCACTATCTCAGAGTTAAAGCTGTAAGCAGAAAAATACGAGAAATGCAGAAATAAATGAAACAGGAATTGAAACTACAACAGTCAGCAAGATATATAACAAGACCAGAAACTATCTGTGTGAACTTGTGTTTGTTTTTAGAATACATAGTTGGCATGTAGGGGGTTTATAAGGCTAATCCGGCCGTCATGAACGGCTATTAAACAGGGAAAATCGAGATCCGGCTGAGGTACAGTCGTGTACCAACAGCTATTAAACAGGACAAGGGGAAGGGTAAACTACATGCCTTCTAGGTATTCTCCCACCCGACATGAAAAATAAGACAGGAACTTCCAATATTCAAGACATGAAATCCAGCATTTCTAACACTAGGTGCAATCATCAAGGGTACATGTAAGGCAGGAAAATTAATTATCACAATATATAAAGATTAACTTGAAGTGCAGGTACTTGCCTGTTGTTTGGATCTGATTAATTTAGTTCTTGGGGAAAAAGTCTAGAGATGAGTCCAAAAGCTGAAATAGACATTACCAACACGCTCAGAAAATGTCAAATAGCTAGAAACGCCTGTCCTTGGGTCCAATTTGGAGACAAGGACAAAAACGACAGTTTCGGGTCAAAACGGGGTCCGCCGGTGGGCCCGCTTTGCACCGAAAAACGTGTCCGGGTCAAGGTCTCCAAATTCACCAAACTTAGTGTCAACAGGTCAGGAACGCTGATACGAACCCAACGGAACTTCCAGATTTGGATTCCGATGAGCCGAACACAAAATCGCCCGTCGAGCGGGGCCTGTGGGGCCCACGACACGCGATTTCGTCAACGTTCTCAGTATCGAACCAAACTTGACCCACAGGACCAGCGTATCGCTACGAGTCCGATGGCGCAAGTTTCGTCTCGATCCGACGTGTGTGCACAAAGTTAGGGTGAATTGCAGAAAAGGCGGATACGGGGTGATGTCCGCGGATACGCGTTAATTTCGGTGTGCACGCACACCCGAATCAGCTTCCACGAAAACTCACACGTCCGTATCGACGATGCGTACGTATCTGTGAAGACCGCACGTGACCAAGTCGTCCCGTTTGGCGGGGCGCACTCAGTTTCGGGGTGAAACATGGTCTGGTTTTTCCTGTTTTTGGATCGCGGTGTGCGATCACCACAGGACGCGATGCCCCGAACAGTTGGTCCGGACACCGAGAGGGTCATACAGGCTTCACAACGCAATTTGCGGAAATGAAAACGGAGCTATGAGGCGAAAGTTACACGCACCTGAAGGGGACCCGAAAATCAGGGTCGAGTCGTGTCCGACACGTGTCCGACTCGTGTCGGACACAGGGAACCTAGGGTTAGGGTTTCTGGATCCCGGCGAGGGGAGCTCGGCCGGAGGAGGGCGGAGCGACGCTGCTGGGGCCGAGGGCGGTTCGCCGGTGCTGGCCGGAGCCGGTGGTCGGCGGCGCACGGGGAGGAGGGGCGGCCGGAGGCGGCTGCTCGCGTGCCCGGGAAGAGAGGAGGGGCTGTGGAGGAGGACGACGAAGCCGACGGGGTTCTGCGAGGGCGGCGAGGCGCTGGAGAAGGGCGGCGGCGGCTGAGGGAGGAGGATGGGGGTTCCGGCACGGGGAAGGAGGCCGGAGCCGGTCGCCGGAGTTAGGTTTAGGGTTAGGGTGAAGGAGGAGGATGGGGAAGGGGATTAAATAGGAGGAGGAGAGGGGTGCTCGGTGCTGCGTGGCCGCGGAGGATGCGGGGAGCAGGCCGGAACGGCCGGCGCTGCGTGCGGAGGCCGGTGCGGCGGGAATTCCGGCCGCCTGGGTCGTGGGGAGGGGTGAGGGAGAATGGGTCAGCGGGTCGGGCTGGCGGCGGGTCGGGTTCGGTTGAACCCGACCCGACCCGATAAGGGCGGGCTGGGCCGGAGACTAACGGGCCGGTCCATTGGGCCGGGCCGGCCCAAGGAGAAAAGAAAAGAAAAAATAAAATAAATAATAAATAAATAAATAAATAAATAGATAATTAATTAATTAATTAATAAAATAGTTTTCAGGCATTTAAAAATAGGTCTGAGGCCCAGAAAAATCCAGAAAAATTATCCTAAGTCCAATTTTTTATTTTACACCCAAAAATATTATTTTCATGATATTTTAATATTATTTATTTCCAATTAAAAATTATTTATTAATTGAAAACCTTGATTTTAATTACAGAAAATTCCTAGAAAATTCCAGAAAATTGGAAAAAATTCAAGATTTAATAATTTGAAAATTCGGGGGTTTACAGTGTACTATCACGCCAGGAACTACTCGTCCCAACAGTCGGAGATGTGAGTGATCGATATACTGGAGTACTGGGCGACGATGATCCGGAACCAACAGTAGGCAGTACCGGAGTGGCACTCTGTCTACCTCGGGACCTGCCGAATCCTCCGCGTTGTCCTGTCATATCTGATAACAACATATGATGAATATAGAGAAACACAAATATATACTACATTCTACAGTCGAAATGTGATACATATCTCAAAGCATTCTATAGTCAAAATATAATACATATATTCGTTAATGGGTACATCTACTTCGTCAATTTTCCAACCTTGATCTATATTCTACAGTCAAAATATAGTTACATTCTACATGCAATATTTTTTATTTTCAATCATCTTCAGAAAATTTATCTTGTTCACCTTCGTCGTCCTGCTCTTCCTCTTCCTCGTCTTCACTTTCATCTACTTCGTCGTCCTCTTCGGATAATTCTACATCTTCTACATTATTACTCGTGTAATGAGTAACTTCCGTTGAGTCCACATCTACAATATTTGTTACAAGAGGTAGATCGTCCTCCTGATAAGCTATTTCGTCAATGTCAAATGTATTTCTAGCTTTAGTCTTGCATACTGCCCACCAATCCGACCTCGCTGTCCCCCGTCTAGGATAAGTTGTGAAGTACACGAGCTGAGCCTGACTTGATAGGACAAATGGTTCATAGCCTTGATATCTACGCTTGTAGTTTATATCCACAAGGCCATGCTTGTCAATTTTTCAACCTTGATCTTGAATCGGATCGAACCATTCACACCTGAATAGCACGATATTAGCAGGTTCTGTGCCATAATTATATGTCAACTCCACAATCTCTCGTAAGATGCCAAAAAAATCATTGCCCGGATTGATGTCTTTGTAGTTTGAAGATTTGATACACAAACCACTGTTTTTCGTGGAATCAAGATCCAGAAAGCTGTCTCTGATAGGAGCATTTATTGACTTGAACCTGAACCCATTCACACAGAAACTTGGCCATATTTTTACGGCAGTAATTGGTCCCTTGGCTAGAGTTCTAATAGATTCAGTCTCGGGTGATATTAGACGATCGACCTAAATACCAAAGTAGCGATAGTAAGTTATTTGTTTTGCAAGTGCAGAAATAAAAAATAATTACCAAGCATCTTACATATGCGCTCAACCAAGAAGGAAAATGGCATCTCATATCTTGTTCTACTTCTTCGTCTGTTATGTAGGGTCTAACCGACCTCAACTCATTATTATATGTGCTGAAAAACAATGAAGCAACTGCTGATTAGTAGCATAATAGTATCTTATACTATTACATTGAGATGATGTAAACATGGACGTATTAATTACTTACCCCTCTAGCTTCTCCACTTCATCCTCGTCGCAATTGAGTAATATATACAATTGAGCAGCCCTTAGCTCATCGTCATTCAAATATCTCTTCTTCATTTTCCCGAAGGCTTTCCAGACGCATTGAATACTTTGAGTATTGCATCATTAGATTCCTGATATGCGTCGTCGTTTCTGGGAGCTTTCGTCCTATTAGTAGCAACATGCGGTTTGAAATACGTCGAGCAAAAGTTTGTAATCTCCTCGAGAACATAAGCTTCACAAATAGAGCCTTCAACCCGTGCCTTATTTTTCACCTTTCTCTTTAGGTGATTCAGATGCCGCTCGAAGGGGTACATCCACCGATAACCGACAGGACCACCAACTCGTGCCTCATAGGAAAGATAAATTAGCAAATGCTCCATAGAGTCGAAGAATCCAGGAGGAAACACCTTCTCGAGCTAACATAGTGTTATCGCAATGTCCCCCTCTTTCTTTTCTAGACGATCGACGAGCAACTTAGTACAACAAAGATCTCTGAAGAATATGCTCAGCTCTGTCAATGGGTCCCAAACGACCTGCGGTAAGAATTCCCGAAATGCAATCAGAATTAACCTCTCCATGAATACGTGACAATCGTGGCTCTTCATACCCACCAGTTTGTTCTCCTTGAGGTCGACGCATCTTTTCAAGTTCGACACGTACCCGTCTGGAAACTTTAGACCCTGAATCCACCTACAAAGTCTACCTTTATCCTCTTTATCCAGTGAGAAAACTGACTTAGGTTGCTTTAACTTTCCATTTCCCTCCTCTATCAAATGCAATGCAGGACGTCTACATATTTCTTCTAAGTCCAACCTGGCCTTCGGATTATCTTTCGTCTTCCCCTTTACCTCTATTACAGTATTAATTATGTTATCAAACACATTCTTCTCTATATGCATGACATCAAGGTTATGTCTGATCAGATTGGTGCTCCAATATGGCAGATCCCAGAATATACTCCTCTTCGTCCAGTTATGGGTGCGACCAAATCCGTCACACTTGTACCCCTTAGCAGGCTCTTCGATAGCACTTGGTAAATCTTTTACCTCTTCCCATATCGTGCATCCGGGCCACCTTGGCGGTGGATTGGCCTTCTCCACAACTCCCGCACGAAAAGCATTCCGGTTCCTCCGGTACGGATGATCCTTTGGCAAAAATTGTCGATGACAATCGAAGAAGCACGGTTTTCCTCCGTGTTTCAAACGGAAAGCCTGAGAGCGGTCCATGCAATATGGACATGAGAGACGACCATGGGTGCTCCATCCCGATAACATTCCATAGGCCGGAAAGTCGTTGATGGTCCACATAAGTGCTGCCCTCATCTGAAAATTCTGTTTTCTAGAAACATTGGACACGTTGGCACCTACTTCCCACAGCCGATTCAACTCATCTATAAAAGGCTGTAAATACACATCGATGTTCCTCTTCGGATTGTTCGGACCCGGAATAATAACGGTTAGGAACATATACGGAGTCTTCATGCACATCCAAGGCGGCAGATTGTACAGAGGAGAGCCCCAATCTGACATTACGCGCTTCCTCGGCAAAATGTGGATACTCTCGATCAAAGCTCTTCCATGCTTCTCCATCGGATGGATGATCCAATACTCCTTCAATCTGTTTTCGCCTGTGCCAACTCATGTTTTCTGCAGTCTCCTTAACCATAAACAACCGCTGCAACCGCGGCGTCAAAGGCAAGTAGTGCATCGAATCGGTAGGCTTTCTTGCACCGACAGACTTTCCTCTAACAGTGGCCTTGTAGCGATCAGCACCACAGAATCTGCACGCATCTTCATCCTTGTCGTCTTTGTAGTACAACATGCACCCGTTGCGACATGCATCGATTTTCTCGTATCCCATCCAAAGCGATCTCACCATCCTCTTAGATCGATAGAAGTCTTTAGGCAACTTTGCACCCTCGGGCAAGATCTCTATAATCAAATCGAGCAGTCGATTATAACATTCTTGCGACATGTTAAAATCGGACTTGATGCTCAATAATCTTGTAACCACCTCCAACGGTGAATGATCCTCACAACCAGGATATAGTGGAGTGTCACGACCCGCACCCGAAAATTCGGGCACGAGTACGTGGGTACGTCCAGCCTACGCCGCAGAGTCGGCGGTAGTACGCTGTCTAGGTCATATCCACAGTTGAAACATCTAGCTCATTCACAAATAATGAAATAGGCAAAGATAATAACAGGAAAAAGAATACTGAGATTTCAAATGAAATAAATGTGACAACAGATCAAATGTTTAATACAAAATCCAGAAATGAAATCGGGGACAAATCCGATTACTAAGATAGAAGAGCATAAATAAATAGCTACTGCTAACTACTCTGCAGAAGTAGTCTCCTGGGTGGGAACTGGCTCCTCATATGTGTCATCTGTTCCCTCATAGGGGCCATAATAGGTAGGGACAAAGTCATCATCATCGCCTAAATCAACGGATCCAGTCAGGAAAGGAGCAGAGTACACAATGCACAACAAGATTAAACTAAATATTTATGACAATTAGAAAAGAAACTGACTGAGTATCATATTGAGAATATGCATAAAAGAAATAACAATAACTAAGAGTTAAGACTATAAACAGGAATATGAGTAAACAGGAATAATATGAGACAGGAAATGAAACTACAACAGCCAATAAGAACTATAACCAGACAGAAAGCTATGTGTGTGAACTTGTGTTATTCTAGAATACATAGTTGGCATGTAGGGGTTTATAAGGCTAATCCGGCCGTCATAGACGGCTATTAAACATGAATAATCGAGATCCGGCTGAGGGTACAGTCGCGTACCAACAACTATTAAACACGGCAGAGGGAAGGGTAAACTACATGCCTTCTAGTATTCTCCCACCCGACACGAAAGCAAGACATGAACTCCAGTATTCAAGACATGAAATTCGGTATTCTAACACTACGTGTAACCATCAAATAGTACTAGTAGAGCAAGAAATTAATTATCACAATATAGAGATTAAACTTGAAGTGCAGGTACTTGCCTGTTGTTTGGATCCAATTATAGTTTGTATCTCGAGGAAATTTTCAGAAATGTGTCCAGATGCTGAAATAAATATTACCATAATGCTCAGAAGATATCAAATAGCTAGAAACGCTTGTCCTTGAGTCCAATTTGGAGACAAGGGCAAAAACGATAATTTCGGGTCAAAACGGGGTTCGCATGTGGGCCCGCTTTGCACCGAAAAACGTGTCAGGATCAAAGATCTCTAAATTCACCAAACTTAGTGTCAACAGGTCAGGAACGATGATACGAACCCAACGGAACTTCCAGAATTGGATTCCGATGAGCCGATCACGAAATCGCCCGTCGAGCGGGGCCTGTGGGGCCCACGACACGCGATTTCGTCAATGTTCTCAGAATCGAACCAAACTTGGGTCACAGGACCAGCGTATCGCTACGAGTATGATGGCGCAAGTTTCGTTTTGATCCGAAGTGTGTACGCAAAGTTGGGGTGAATTACAGAAAAGTCGGATACGGGGCGATGTCCGCGGATACACGTTGATTCCGGTGTGCACGCACACCCGAATCAGCTTTCGCAAAATCCCACACGTCCGTATCGACGGCGCGCACGTATCTGTGAAGACCGCACGCGACCAAGTCGTCCCGTTTGGCGGGGCGTACTCAGTTCCGGGGTAAAACAGGGTCTGGTTTTTCCTGTTTTTGGATCGCGGTGTGCGATCACCACAGGACGCGATGCCCCGAGCGGTTTGTCTGGGCACCGAAAGGGTCATACAGGCTTCGCAATGCAATTTACGGAATTGAAATCGGAGATACGGGGTGCGAGATACGAGTACCTGAACGAGGCTCCTCGAAACGGGATTTTCTCGTGTCCGTGTCGTGTCCGATACGTCGACACGAAATTTGGGGATTTATGGTTAGGGTTAGGGTTTTGAAGCTACGGCGGGTGGCCGGCCGGAGGCGCGCCGGAGGGGGCTGGGACGGCTCGCCGGGGGGAGCTGGGGAGTTGGCCGGTGGCGGCGGCTCGAGGCAGCGGCAGCCGGAGCTGCTGGCCGGAGGCGGGCTGCCCGCTGCTGCTGCTGCTGCTTGGGCGCTGGCCGGAGGCAGTCGTCGAGGAGGGCGGGGCAGCCGGAGACGGAGGTGGCGCAGGGAGGAGCGGCGGGTGGTCGGGGTGGCCGGAGAAGAGGGTGGTGACCGGAGAGGGCTGGGGAGAGGGTTTATATAGGGCGGAGCGGCCGGGGGTCGGGCCGAGCGAGGCGGGGTCGTGGCGATCGTGGCCGCGCGGGGCGCGGGGGGGGGGGGGGGGCAGAGACGTGGTGCGGCGGGCGCGGGGGCAGCGCGGGTCGTGTGGGGGTGAGGGCTGGGGAGCGGGTCGCGGGTGGCGGGTCGGGTTCGGGTGGACCCGCCCGACCCGCTAGGGATGGCTAGGCTGGGTTGCTGGGCTCGGCTCACTGGGCCGGGCCGGCCTAACAAAATATAAATAATAATAATATTAGTAATAATAATAATAATAATAATAATAATATAAATTAATAAATAGTTTTTAGGCATTTAAAAATAGGTCTGAGGCCCAAAAAATTTCAGAAAAATTACCCTAAGTCCAGTTTTTTATTTTACACCCAAAAATATTATTTTCATAATATTTAATATTATTTATTAACAATTAAAAATTGTTTAATAATTTAAAGCCTAGATTTTAATTACAGAAAATTCCCAGAAAATTCCAGAAATTGCGAAAAATCCAATTTTAATATTTTTGAAAAAAAATCAGGGGCTTACAATCTATCCATCTTATAAAAATTTCGTCCTCGAAATTTAAAATATGGCAGGGTTCTCTCTGTCCAATCTCACTTGATTACAGTCTAACGGGTTTCTCTCAGGTGAACATTGTGGTCGCTACCCAACTTAGATTTTACCCATCTATCCTCTAAGGCTATACAACCAGTAAAGCTATGTCCCAACTTAATTATTCATGGTATTGAATCCTTAAGTCTTTAACACAAATACACCACCTATGGTATTCCCTTAGTCATAGAGGGTCATCACCAGTCTGAGGGGTATATCTAGTACTATTTATAATTCAAACTTATACCAAGCACAGGATTTTGTCATTCTGAAATAAGGGAAGACGAGGATCAAAAATAAAGAGTTTAAGGGCGAGGTGGTAGAACAGAGGTATAGGGATCAAGGTGTTTAAAGAATTCTAATGGAAATTGTCAGGCGGTTATGGATTAAAATTCTATTCTGGTAATCATTTATTCGCATGCTCGTATTAGTACAGTTATGTAACTGATACGATATGCTCAGATATATTTAGGGGGCGAGTATACTGGTCAACTATATATCTCAATCCACGTAAAGTAGTCGTGCGAAGTGCGAATCAAAATGCACTAAGGTTGATCAGACCGTAGTACACTGATTCTGAATAGACACTTGTATTAGTGGGGTTGATCAGGCCTCAATAATACATGTGTCATGAACAAGCCTGATAAAGAGTAAGCTTGCAAAACTAGGCTATAAAATAGCAGCATAAGTCAAGTTCAGCAATTTTAAGTGCGCTAGATGATGATGAAAATGAGGTACAAATTATTTAAGTACACAAAACAACCTACAATAAGCACAATAACAAAAGACTCTATGATCTCTATAGTTATCAAAATAAAGCATACCAGGTTATTAGCAAGTTCAAAATTTCTAGGTTGGGGCTGAGGTCACGAACCAATAGGCACAAACTAAACTGTACTAGAAAAGGTATCTACGAATCACTTACGCGCATTAGCTGCTCCAAGAGTCTGCGCGTTCTCCACGGTTATTGCGTAAGCTTATCCGTGTCCTTGAGGTGGTGCCCTCTGCTGCGCTGCTGGGGGCCTGGCCTGAACTAGAACTCTTTGTTCAGCTGTGCGTCCTTGAGCAGCAGGGCAGTCCCTCATCTGATGTGCTGCCGATCCACAATATAGACAGGCACCTAACCTCTTCCTACAAACTTGCCAAGCGTGACCTGGTTTATGACAAAAGTTACAAGTGAGAGCTTGTTGGTTCTGTCCTTGAGCTTGGTGTTGGGGTGCTGTGGCTTGAGGGAGAGGACGCTGGTTTTGTTGCGGGGCCTTCTGCTGTTGTTGTTGTTGGAATGGGCGTTTGTGGGGCCCCATACTTCCAGTATCTCTTTCCCGCTTTAATCTATGTCCCATGTCTCTTTCAACACCTTGTGCCACGCTCAAGATTTCCTCGTATGTACGAGCTCGGCTAGTGGTGACAGCAAGGAGAATATCAGGAGACAACCCCTTCTTGAATCTACGGGCTCTGTCCTCCGGGGTACGAACCATGTACTCTGCAAAGTGGCTCAACCTGCTAAATTCAGCAGTGTACTCATCAACAGATAGGTTACCTTGTTCCAGTCTCTCGAATTGGCTTTCGAGAGCTTCCCGAGCCACTTCGGGGTAGAATTTCTCCTTGAATAGCCTCTTGAAGTCCTTCCAGGTGAGGTCAGGAGCAGATAGTTGGGGTTCATCTCTAAACCAGGTCCGAGCTATGTCGAACAGTTGCAGGCTTGCGGACTCCACTTTGAGATCATCAGGGACCCGAGCAGTCTTCAGGAGTCGCTCCACATTCTCTATCCACTCATCGGCATAGAGAATGCCTTCAGTTCCATAGAATTCCAGGGGTTTAAGGTTCTTGAAGTCCTTGGCACTTCCTGGCCTCTTGTACGGTGACTCCTGGGACCGAAGAGCGTCCGAAAGGCTAGTTCGTAGGAGTGCAGTCTGTTCTTTCTGGGATTCTACTAGTCCCTGGAACACTCCAAGTAGCTGTGCCCCATCTAGAGTAACTGCTGGAGTAGATGGAGGCGGCGGGAGTGCAAGAGTTTCAGGCACAGTCTGCTCAGCTGGTTCTGATGTGCCTCCTACTGTGTTCCTCGTCTGAACCATTCTGGGAGATGAAGGGATAGGAAGATTAGAATAGATTACTTGGAAATCAAGGACGATAGGAAAATTGGTTAGGAATGATATCAAGGTTTGAAATAAAAGATCCTATTCTGTGAATGAGCTTTATCTTAAAATCCTCAATCTTGTTGCAGGCCTGTTCGGTCCCTAAGTTGGAACCGAACAATTTAGTCGTTTGACCTGCATGGGCCACCATAAAAATGTGTCACGACCCGCACCCGGAAATTCGGACACGAGTACGTGGGTACGTCCAGCCTACGCCGCAGAGTCGGCGGTAGTACGCTGTCTAGGTCATATCCACAGTTGAAACATCTAGCTCATTCACAAATAATGAAATAGGCAAAGATAATAACAGGAAAAAGAATACTGAGATTTCAAATAAAATAAATGTGACAACAGATCAAATGTTTAATACAAAATCCAGAAATAAAATCGGGGACAAACCCGATTACTAAGATAGAAGAGCATAAATAAATAGCTACTGCTAACTACTCTGCAGAAGTAGTCTCCTGGGTGGGAACTGGCTCCTCATATGTGTCATCTGTTCCCTCATAGGGGCCATAATAGGTAGGGACAAAGTCATCATCATCGCCTAAATCAACGGATCCAGTCAGGAAAGGAGCAGAGTACATAATGCACAACAAGATTAAACTAAATATTTATGACAATTAGAAAAGAAACTGACTGAGTATCATATTGAGAATATGCATAAAAGAAATAACAATAACTAAGAGTTAAGACTATAAACAGGAATATGAGTAAACAGGAATAATATGAGACAGGAAATGAAACTACAACAGCCAATAAGAACTATAACCAGACAGAAAGCTATGTGTGTGAACTTGTGTTATTCTAGAATACATAGTTGGCATGTAGGGGTTTATAAGGCTAATCCGGCCGTCATAGACGGCTATTAAACATGAATAATCGAGATCCGGCTGAGGGTACAGTCGCGTACCAACAGCTATTAAACACGGCAGGGGGAAGGGTGAACTACATGCCTTCTAGTATTCTCCCATCCGACACGAAAGCAAGACATGAACTCCAGTATTCAAGACATAAAATTCGGTATTCTAACACTACGCGTAACCATCAAATAGTACTAGTAGAGCAAGAAATTAATTATCACAATATAGAGATTAAACTTGAAGTGCAGGTACTTGCCTGTTGTTTGGATCCAATTATAGTTTGTATCACGGGGAAATTTTCAGAAATGTGTCCAGATACTGAAATAAATATTACCATCATGCTCAGAAGATATCAAATAGCTAGAAACGCCTGTCCTTGAGTCCAATTTGGAGACAAGGGCAAAAACGATAATTTCGGGTCAAAACGGAATTCGCATGTGGGCCCGCTTTGCACCGAAAAACGTGTCAGGGTCAAAGGTCTCCAAATTCACCAAACTTAGTGTCAACAGGTCAGGAACTATGATACGAACCCAATGAAACTTCCAGAATTGGATTCCGATGAGCCGATCACGAAATCGCCTGTCGAGCGGGGCCTGTGGGGCCCACGACACGCGATTTCGTCAACGTTCTCAGAATCGAACCAAACTTGGGTCACAGGACCAGCGTATCGCTACGAGTCCGTTGGCGCAAGTTTCGTTTCGATTCGAAGTGTGTACGCAAAGTTGGGGTGAATTACAGAAAAGTCGGATACGGGACGATGTCCGCGGATACACGTTGATTCCGGTGTACACGCACACCCGAATCAGCTTTCGTGAAATCCCACACGTCCGTATCGACGGCGCGCACGTATCTGTGAAGACCGCACGCGACCAAGTCGTCCCGTTTGGCGGGGCGTACTCAGTTCCGTGGTAAAACATGGTCTGGTTTTTCCTGTTTTTGGATCGCGGCGTGCGATCACCACAGGACGCGATGCCCCGAGCGGTTTATCCGGGCACCGAGAGGGTCATACAGGCTTCGCAACGCAATTTACGGAATTGAAATCGGAGATACGGGGTGCGAGATACGAGTACCTGAACGAGGCTCCTCGAAATGGGGTTTTCTCGTGTCCGTGTCGTGTCCGACACGTCGACACGAAATTTAGGGATTTAGAGTTAGGGTTAGGGTTTTGAAGCTACGGCGGGTGGCCGGCCGGAGGCGCGCCGGAGGGGGCTGGGACAGCTCGCCGGGGGGAGCTGGGGAGTTGGCCGGTGGCGGCGGCTCGAGGCAGCGGCGGCCGGAGCTGCTGGCTGGAGGCGGGCTGCCCGCTGCTGCTGCTGCTGCTTGGGCGCTGGCCGGAGGCAGTCGTCCAGGAGGGTGGGGCAGCCGGAGACGGAGGTGGCGCAGGGAGGAGCGGCGGGTGGTCGGGGTGGCCGGAGAAGAGGGTGGTGACCGGAGAGGGCTGGGGAGAGGGGTTTATATAGGGCGGAGCGGCCGGGGGTCGGGCCGAGCGAGGCGGGGTCGTGGCGGTCGTGGCCGCGCGGGGCGCGGGGGGGGCGGAGACGTGGCACGGCGTGCGCGGGCGGCGGCGCCGGACGCGGGGGCAGCGCGGGTCCTGCGGGGGTGAGGGCGGGTCGCGGGTCGCGGGTGGCGGGTCGGGTTCGGGTGGACCCGCCCGACCCGCTAGGGATGGCTGGGCTGGGTTGCTGGGCTCGGCTCACTGGGCCGGGCTGGCCTAACAAAATATAAATAATAATAATATTAGTAATAATAATAATAATAATAATAATAATAATAATAATAATAATAATAAAAATTAATAAATAGTTTTTAGGCATTTAAAAATAGGTCTGAGGCCCAAAAAATTCTAGAAAAATTACCCTAAGTCCAGTTTTTTATTTTACACCCAAAATTTTTATTTCCATAATATTTTAATATTATTTATTAACAATTAAAAATTGTTTAATAATTTAAAGCCTTGATTTTATTTACAGAAAATTCCCAAAAAATTCCAAAAAATTGCGAAAAATCCAATTTTAATATTTTTGAAAAAAAATCAGGGGCTTACATGGAGTCCTTGCGTTCTCCAGCAACTCCATAAACTTTGCAGCATCGGCATTCGGTGCCTCCTCAGCTGCATCATAATTGTCCGGATTGAAACTAGGCCCCGCCGCATCATAAACAATGTTCACCAACCCGTCGTCGTAAGCATCGTGGTCTTGGACATCCATATACGGCTCCACATAGGGCTTCGACTCCGATGCTAGAGATACAAGTTCTTCGTGCGCGGTCCACTGATAGTAATTCGGCGTGAAGCCCTTCGAGTATAAATGATATGTAACTTTCACTTCTGGATAATATTTTCTGTTGCCACATCTCACACACGGACACTTAATTTTGGTACCGTCCATGTACTGAGGGAAAGCCTTGGCGAACTGCAGGAACTGCTATACACCCTCAATAAATTCATCCCGCACACCGCACATGTCATCAGGATGACGGTTGTACATCCACGAATGATGACGCAGATAGTAATTCATATCCATTTCTAGATACTTCTGCAAAAATGACAGTATGTATCATATAAATCATTACATACAGTGGTTTATCACCTAACTTTATAACTTAACCGTACTATAAAAATCATAACTGATATAATACATACTTTCATTTATCAAAGTCTAAAATAAGCAATATTCAAAACAACTGAAAAGAGGCCAAGTCTCTTAGTTTTTTAATATTTTATACTATTGGTAAAAGCTTGGGTTCTTTACTGTATACAATGCTTACTAGGACATATAGTTACTTAGCTAACTATTAACAAAATCAAGTATATCAGTAAGTAACTATTTAACTACACTAACTATTTACTAATTTAATAGTAAACTGATACCCTTAACTTCTACCCAATAACTCATGCTAACCCATCTTAAACCAACTAACCAATACCTTAACACTAAGCTAACTAACACTAGTATACATAGCTCACTAAATGCAACTGAAAACGGATACTGATACAGTGGGACTTGTTGATACTTACTGATACATGGTTGCTGAAATGACACAGTACTGATGGTTTTCCTCTTCAGTTGACTGCTCACTGTTGCAGATCTTCTTTTCACTGCCCACTACAAGGCTCGACCACTAGTACACTGATACACAGTGTGGTCGAGGCACACTGTGCACACCATAGTGAAACCGATTCCCCCCTGATACACTGGCATACTGATGCACAGTTTTACGGCCCGAGCTTTCCCTCCCTCACACAAAAATATAAAGTCACTGAACTTACTCACTCACTGATACACTAAACTCACTGATACACTAAACTAAACTCACTGATGCACTTAGCTCACTGATACACTAAGCTCAACATAGCCCTACCTTCATGTAAAACAACACTACCCACATTCAACACCACCAAATATCTCATGATTGAAAACTTAGCTAAATACTTAGAAAAACCTTAACCCTCACTCCTCTTTTACTGAACTACCCATACAAAGAAACCCAAGCTCTCCACTGACTGATACACTAAGGTATCAGTGCCAACACAGTGCACATACAGTGAAGACACAGTAAAGAACCCGACTCCCTGTGTAAATCAGTCCCATGTCAGTGTCTGTGTGAGTGTGTGTGTGTGTATCTGCGTCTGTGTGTGTGTGTCGTGTGTGTCTGTCAGTGTGTGTCTGCGTGTGTCGTGTCTGTGTGCTTATGTCGTGTCTGTCCAGTCATCAGTTGTGTCAGTGTCATATGAGAGAGAGAGAGAGAGAGAGATATTACCTAGAGCTCGAGGAGGAGGAGGGGGTGCCGCAGTAGCCGCAGCCGTGGAGAGCCGGTCGCCGGAGGGGGGGGGTGCGGGGGAAATCGAAAACGTTCAAAATTTTTGACAGATGGGGGAAAAGAATCTGAGCCCTAATTAACCAAAAATTAGCGACATTTAGCGATGTCTAATTAAAACGTCGCTAAATTAAAATTTAGCGACGTCAAAGACGTCGCTAAACACGTTGCTAAATATTTTTGATATATACGTCGCTAATTACGC
Organism: Iris macrosiphon; assembly: GCA_036927795.1. Taxonomy (NCBI): domain Eukaryota; kingdom Viridiplantae; phylum Streptophyta; class Magnoliopsida; order Asparagales; family Iridaceae; genus Iris; species Iris macrosiphon. The sequence continues at coordinate 185,416,258 of JAYESA010000004.1, forward strand.
CGCTAAACATCGCTAAATCAAATATATTAGCGACGTTTAGCGACCTTAATTGAACTTATAGCGATTCATCTTTTAAAATCTGAATAAAAGTCGCTGAACGTCGCTAAATGTCGCCATTTGGTGACGTTTAGCGACGTTTTTAATGGAGTCGCTGATTTAGCAACGTTTATACCAGGAGTCGCTAAAATACGTCGCTAATCCCGCTTTTTCTAGTAGTAGTACTTAAGCTGTAAAATCAAGTCTACGACAATATGACACAACTAATCTCATCCACACAAAATATAAAATATGATCCACATAATATAAGGAATGTAAATCATCAACCTCTCTACAAAGTGCTTCGGGGAACAACCCGAAAAATCTAATACAATGGTTTAACAGACTAGAATATAAATGACTGAATAAAGTAAATGCTGAGCATAAAACATAGATGCTCAGAAAAAGTCTTCAGCTAACACCTCGTCCTCGAATGGCGGTACAACTCCTGTATCAGCTCCTGCTGCGATCCTGTATACCTCGGGATAGATCTCGTCCTCAAATCCTAGGGACATAATCCATATCCAGGTCCTCAGGGGACATAGCAAGGTACAAATAATAATACAAGCCAAAATATAAGCAGTGCAGAGCATAATGAAATAAATAGGGCAAGTAAGTAACCATCTATGTGAAATGCAAGATGAGAGCAACACGAGTACTCAGGCTGAGCCACTACAAGCTCTGTGTCGGGGAGCCGGTAGCGGTAATAACACGTAATGTGCCTAGCTCTGCTACGAGAGTCTACGACCTCACAATAGTAGTAGATATATATATGAAACAGCCTGTAGCCTGTGTGTCTCTCCCCACCCAATGTAACCACGCATATCATGACCATAACGTCTTATGTCCATGTCAAGCGGGATCATAGCTAATGCACAAGTCATAAAGTATATATGAATATAATATCTCTGTCAAGTCCTGTATCCTATACAGAATCACTATGAATATCTCAGGAAGACCCTGTCTCATGAATAGTGTCATGTGTCCTGGGTCATAGTGTACTTGATAAGACAAGTACGAGAATGTAAAGTGTCACGAATGTCCATCTCTAGATGACAATACACGACTAATAATCGGACGCTAAGTAAGTCACACGGTCCTAGGTTAAGCATGCATAGCAATATAATGAAGCAAGGAAAATATGTAACAATACTATAGAGTTTGGCAAGGTACACTTGCCTGGTGTTTGAATACCAACAGTCGTCCCTGTGTTAGTGGATCCTGTGGGTACTCCTCCAAAAGCTGTAATAAACATCACCAACAGTCTCAGAAGATATCAAATAGCTAGAAACGTCTGTCCTTAAGTCCAATTTGGACACAAGGGCAGAAATAACATTTTCGGGTCAAAGCGGAGTCCACATGTGGGCCACTTTGCACCGAAAAGTGTGTCAGGGTCAAAGGTCTCCAAATTCCTCAAACTCAGTGTCTACAAGTCAGGAACGATGTTACGAACCCAACTGAACTTCCAGAATTGTATTCCGATGAGCCGATCACAAAATCGTCCGTCAAGTGGAGCCTGTGGGGCCCACGATACGCGATTTTGTCAACGTTCTCAGAATCTAACCAAACTTGGGTCAAAGGACCAGCGTATTGCTACGAGTCCGATGGTCCAAGTTTCGTCTCGATCCGACGTGTGTACACAAAGTTACAGCGTATTCCAGAATAGATGGATACGGGGCGTTGTCGGCGGATACGCGTTGATTCCGGTGTGCACGCACATCCAAATCAACTTCTGCAAAATTTTGCACGTCCGTATCAACGTCGCACACGTTTTGGTAAAGACCGCGTGCGACCAAGTCGTCCCGTTTGGCGGGGCGTACTCAGTTCCGGGGTGAAACAGGGCATTATTTTTCCTGTTTTTGGATCGCGGTTTGCGATCACCACAGGACGCGATGCACCGAATGGGTTGCACGGGCACCGAGAGGGTTACACAGTCTACGCGTTGCAACAGACGGAATCGAAAACGGAGTTACGAGGTGAGAGAAAACGTTACCTGAACAGGGCTCCGTGAATCTGAATTTCATGTGTCCGTGCGTCAACTTGACGCGAGCTGTGTTCTGGTCGTGTCCGCTGTGTCGAGTCTAGGGTTGGCTGCTGGGTCGACTGCGGTCGGCGGACACGACAGATGCGGCCGGTGTTGGGTCGGCGAGGCTCGAGGTGGCTAGGGCTCAGGCGGTCGGGTCTCGAGCGGCGGGGGTCGACTGGTCTCGGGTCGAGTGGGTCGGTGGAGATGGAGTGGTGGTTGGTCGGCTGAGCGGAGATAGGGCGACGAGGCTAGGAGTTTAGCGGAGAGGTGACGGTGGAGTCAGGCTGGACTGGGCGGAGCAGCGTCGGGGTCGTGGGCTGGTCGGCGATGGAAGGGTACGGCGAGGCTGACAGAGGGGTCCGTTCGAGGGCGGCCTGACGGAGGAGTTAGGGCTGAGGAGTTGGGGTCGACGAGGTCGTCGGCTAGGGTTTAGGCCAGGGAGATCGGAGGGAGATGACGGCGGGGGTTGAGCTAGGGTTTCCGAGGGCTGGGCACGCACGCCGAAGGGTTTTATATGCTGCTATAGTGAATCTGGCGCGGGGGGGAGGGGAACTTTGGGTTCGGTCGGGTTTGGGTCGGATCCGACCTGACCCGACCCGTTATGCTGATTTGGCTCGGTTCGGTTCAATCAACGGTTTGGTTCAGTCAGGTTTGGTTCAGTTTAAATTTCCAATAGCTTTTAGGGCTTTAAATGCGTTTTCGGAGTCCAATAAATTCACAGAAAAATACCCTATATCCGATTTTCCATTTTATACCATAAAATATTATTTCTATAATATTTTAACATCAATTAACTGCATTTAAAAATCCTTTGATCACAATTACCTTGGTTCTTCATCCAAAAAAATACCAAAAAATTGGGGAAAATTATATTAAAATTATTCTCAAAAATCAGGGTATTTACAATCTATCCCCCTTAAGAGGATTGCGTCCTCGCAATCAAAGAATCAGCTACTAAAGGAAGAACTATGGAAAAATACAAGAATGCTTAGTTTATAACTGCATCCGCGAACAAGTGAGGATAACGCTGGCGCATACTATCCTCCCGTTCCCAGGTCGATTCGCCAGGAGAATGATGTTTCCAAGCTACACGAACCAGTCTGATTGTCTGTCCTCGCAATGTCTTCTCACTAACGTCGAGGATGCCAACTGGTTGTTCTTCATATCTCAAGCTAGGGCCCACTGCGATCTCTGAATGATCGACTACGTGACTTGGGTCGGTCACGTACCTTCTCAGCTGTGAGACATGGAATACGTCATGTACTCCCTCTAAGGATGGAGGTAATGCAAGACGATAAGCTACCTCACCAATGCGCTCCAGAATATCAAATGGCCCAATATACCTTGGGCTCAACTTGCCTCTGCTCCCGAATCTAATAGTACCTCGAGTGGGCAAAATCCGTAAGAATACGTGCTCTCCTTCTTTGAACTCTAGGGGACGCCTGTGCGTATCAGCCCAATGCTTCTGTCTGTCCTGAGCTGCTCGAAGATGATTCTGGATTTGTTTTACCTTCTCCACTGTCTGCGTTACCAATTCTGGACCCAGTATTTGACGTTCACCAACGTCACTCTAACATATTGGCGATCTGCACTTCCTTCCGTATAATACCTCGAATGGTGCCATCTGAATGCTGGCCTGATAACTGTTATTGTAGGAGAACTCCACTAAGTGTAAATGATCTTTCCAAGCTCCTCCAAAGTCTAGCATACATGATCGCAACATATCCTCCAAGATCTGAATGGTGCGCTCCGATTGGCCATCTGTCTGTGGGTGGTAAGCGGTGCTGAATTTGAGTCTGGTGCCAAGACTCTCTTGCATGCTTCGCCAGAAATGAGATATAAATCTCGAATCTCGATCCGATACAATACTAACCGGCACTCCATGTAATCTTACGATTTGTCGCATATACATATCGGCTAGTACCTCTGTGGACTGTCCAACTCTAAATGGCAAGAAGTGTATCGATTTAGTGAGTCGATCCACAATATCCCATACTGCATCTCTTCTGCTGGGGCTTCTTGGAAATCCTGTGACAAAATCCATCGTGATATGTTCCCACTTCCATTCTGGTATAGGAAGCGGCTGTAACATACCTGCAGTCTCTGATGCTCGGCCTTTACTTGCTGACAGACTAAACATTTAGCCACAAATCTTGCAATCTCCCTTTTCATTCCATGCCACCAATAATACTGTCTCAAGTCTCGGTACATCTTGGTTCCTCCTGGGTGAACAGAGTACATAGAGCTATGTGCTTCAGTCATTAACTCCTGTCTCAATTCTTCATTTGGAACATATATGCGATTCCCAAACCTCAATGTCCCGTCTTCATGTATGCGAAGTCCTGTTTGCATGCCTGCTTCTGTCCTCTCTTTGAGTCTTCGAAATCTAGCATCGGTGGGCAATGCCTCTTTAATTCTTTCTACAAGTGACGACTTAATTTTAAGATTAGCCAGCAAGCCACTCTGTCCTGGTAAAACAACCTCTATCTAAAGCTCCTGTAGATCTCTCAATATCTCGGGCTGCATCGTCAAGAAATAAGCCGTAGGCTTCCTGCTGAGAGCGTCTGCTACGACATTCGCCTTTCCCGGATGATACTGCAGATCGATATCAAAATCTACCATCAATTCAAGCCAACGTCTCTGTCTCATGTTGAGCTCCTTCTGAGTATATACATACTTCAGACTTTTGTGATCTGTAAAGATTTCTACCTTCTCCCCATAAAGATAGTGCCTCCAAATCTTCAGTGCAAATATAACTGCTGCTAGCTCCAGATCGTGTGTTGGGTAGTTCTTCTCGTGGACCTTCAATTGTCTCGATGCATAAGCAATGACTTTGCCATGTTGCATTAAAACACATCATAGTCCACTACCTGATGCATCACTGTAAACAACAAAATCTCCTGACCCTGAAGGAAGAGTCAAGACAGGTGCTATTGTTAATCTTCTCTTCAATTCTTCAAAAGCCTTCTGGCAGTCTTTTGTCCATATAAACTCCTGGTCTTTACGTGTCAACTTCGTCATTGGCTCCGCAATCCTCGAAAAATTTTCTACAAACCTTCGGTAATATTCCGCAAGTCCGAGAAAACTTCTCACCTCTACAACTGATGTGGGTGTAGGCCAAGTCTCTATTGCAGCAACTTTCGCCGGATCAACTGAAAGTCCTTCTCCTGAGATGATATGTCCCAAGAAAGGCACTTTATCCATACAAAACTCACACTTACTGAGTTTGGCATATAACTTCTCCTGTCTCAAGGTCTCTAGCACAATTTTGAGATGCTCCTCGTGCTCTTCGTGGCTCTTGGAATATATTAGAATGTCGTCAATGAACACAACCACAAATTTATCCAAGAATTGATGAAAGACTATGTTCATCAAACTCATAAACACTGCTGGCGCGTTGGTTAAACCAAACGGTATTACCAAGAACTCATAATGTCCATACTTGGTCCTGAAAGCTGTTTTCGGTATATCTTCCTTCCTTACTTTGATCTGATGATAGCCGGATCTAAGGTCAATCTTTGAGAATACCCTAGCACCACTCAATTGATCGAATAGATCATCAATGCGTGGTAAGGGATACCTGTTCTTGATGGTCACAGCATTTAGTACCCTGTAGTCAATGCACAACCGTACTGTTCCATCCTTCTTTGGCATAAATAATATGGGTGCTCCCCAAGGTGAAACACTGGGCCAGATAAAACCCTTCTCCAGAAGATCATCAATATGTTCCTTCAACTCCACTAACTCCTTAGGTGCTAGCCGATATACTGATGAAGTGATAGGCTCTGCTCCTGGAGTTAAGTCTATTGTGAATTCTATTTTCCGATCAGGCGGTAAACCTGGAAGATCATCAAGAAATACATCCACAAACTCTGATATGACTCTTGGGTAACCTGTCTCCCCTTCTACAGATAGTACCCTAAGAGTAGGCTGAACTCCTTGCTCTACTGCTCCTCGAAGAAACTCAAATTCTGGATGTCCAGGCGGTCTAAATATAACCCGTCCAAGTCGGCAATCAAGAGTCGCATGGTACTGACTTAACCAGTCCATACCAAGTACAACATCATAATTCGGCATGGAAAAGATCAGAAATTGAGCTCGCATCTCTCTTCCACAAACTACTACAGAACATGATCTACAGACGTCACTAACTGGGATAATTCCACCTCCCGTAAGAATTCTCTTCATCTTCGGAAGGGGTACGGTAGCTACTCTATGGGTGGCTACAAAGCTAGCTGCTATAAATGAATACGATGCTCCAGAATCAAATAAAGCTACAGCTGGTAATGAAGCTACTAAAATAGTACCTGCGATAACCTCGCCTGCAGTAGCTTCCTCCTCAACAGCTAATGTGAATGCCTGTCCTCGTCCCTGAGCTGGACCTCTCTGCTGCTGCTGAGTCTGCTGAAATAGAGCTGCCTGTGGCGCCAGTGGTGGTCTCTGCTGGTAGCCTCCTGTAGCTGGTGGTCTGACTCCACCAACTTCTGTCTGCGGTGCTCCCACTGCTGGATAAGCTGGCCTTGGTGCAGGCAAAGCTAGTCTCGGTGTTCCCTCTCTATGTTTAGTGCAGTCTCTGGATAGATGCTGGTTGGATCCGCAAAGCAGGCATAGTTCCAACTTGCGCCTGCACTCTCTCTCAATGTGTCCTACCTTGCCGCAGTGGTGACAAGTAGGAAGGGATATGGCCCTGTGTGCTGCTCTATCTGGCATACTCCTCTGGGATCGTTTTGCAGAATCTCCATGTCCTGTCCTGGATGATGCTGATGTGATGGGCCTCTTCAGATTTGACTCCCTTCTAGTGACGCGCTCCATGCGTCGTGCTGCTGCAAGAACATCGGTATATGATGTAGGTACGACCGATCCAATCAATCTCTGAAGCTCGAACTTCAGTCCGTCAAAGAACTTCTCAGCTTTCTCCTCCTTTGTCAAAATCAAGGTTGGGGCAAAGCGACTTAGGTGAATAAATTCTGCGTTGTATTCTTCCACTGTCATATTGCCTTGGATAAGGCGGTTGAACTTGTCTCTGAGCTCTGACCGTGCAACTGCTGGAATATACATCTCTTGGAAGAGTCTGGAGAACTCTTCCCAAGTGACTCGGTCCTGTCCAAGCCTCCTCTCTTCTGCTAACCACCAGTGATGTGCATTTTCAGTTAACTATATTCTGACTACAGTCATCCATTTATCTCTCGGAAGTTCAGCTGCTTCCAATTGGTGCTGTATGTTCGTGAGCCATTCGTGAACTTCTGTTGGCCCCTCTTTACCAGAAAAGGTACGAGGCTTGAGCTGACGGAAATCGGTGATAGATTCCGTCGTTGATCGCCTCGCTGGTGGATTTGCCTGCTCCAATGCGGATACCAGGCTGGTTCTCAGATACTCTGCCTCCTGACGATGGGCCTCTTGCTGAATCTGCTGCTGGGCTTGCATCATGGCATACATCATCTAGAACATCTGTTGTCCGTCCATGGCTTGTCCTGACGGAAAAACTGGCATCTGTGGAGTGAACTGTGGCGGAGGTGGGATGTCATCTCTCCGGAACCTTGGATTAGGCTGACCGGTTTGATCGCTCTGCGATGTTTGTCCTCCGTTCCCTGGTGTCACTCCGTCTATATAAGTAACCACTGCGTCGTATGGCGTATCCAAGGGATTGTCATCTTCGTTCCTGGGATCCATTACTCTGCAATCAAAAGATAAACTATAAGAACGCTCAGAGGAATCAACACAGGATGCAAATCAAGTAACAATTTCGATTTCGATATAGAGTTCAATAATGGTTCAAATAATGGATGAGATCCTATAACTTATCCTATCCTTAGGGCAGGCGTGTTCGATCCCTAAGTTAAAACCGAAACAAATTAGTCGTAGACCTGCATGGGCCACCACAAAAACCTTGTCACGCTCCAGTCCCAAAATACCGAGGGACTAGACACGTGGCAATGGCCAGCAGCACACACTGATGGACAAACCCAATTTAATGGATCCATCAGGGCGTACTTAAGCTGTAAAATCAAGTCTACGATAACATGGCACAACTAATCTCATCCACACAAGATATAAAATATGATCCACAGAATATAAGGAATGTAAATCATCAACCTGTCTCCACAAAGTGCTTCGGGGAACAACCCAAAAAAATCTAATACAATGGTTCAACAGACTAGAATATAAATGACTGAATAAAGTAAATGCTGAGCATGAAACATAGATGCTCAGGAAAAGTCTTCAGCTAACACCTCATCCTCGGATGGCGGTACAGCTCCTGTATCAGCTCCTGCTGCGGTCCCGTATACCTCGGGATAGATCTGGTCCTCAAATCCTGGGAACATAATCCATATCCAGGTCCTCAGGGGACATAGCAAGGTACAGATAATAATACAAGCCAAAATATAAGCAGTGCAGAGCATAATGAAATAAATAGGGCAAGTAAGTAACCATCTATGTGAAATGCAAGATGAGAGCAACACGAGTACTCAGGCTGAGCCACTACAAGCTCTGTGTCGGGGAGCCGGTAGCGGTAATAACACGTAATGTGCCTAGCTCTGCTACGAGAGTCTACGACCTCACAATAGTAGTAGATATATATATGAAACAGCCTATAGCCTGTGTGTCTCTCCCCACCCAATGTAACCACGCATATCATGACCATAACGTCTTATGTCCATGTCAAGCGGGATCATAGCTAATGCACAAGTCATAAAGTATCTATGAATATAATATCTCTGTCAAGTCCTGTATCCTATACAGAATCACCATGAATATCTCAGGAAGACCCTGTCTCATGAATAGTGTCAAGTGTCCTGGGTCATAGTGTACTTGATAAGACAAGTACGAGAATGTAAAGTGTCACGAATGTCCATCTCTAGATGACAATACACAACACCGCGTACGGTGTGGACACCCGACTAATAATCGGACGCTAAGTACGTCACACGGTCCTAGGTTAAGCATGCACAGCAATATAATAAAGCAAGGAAAATATGTAACAATACTGCAGAGTTTGGCAAGATACACTTGCCTGGTGTTTGAATACCAACAGTCGTCCCTGTGTCAGTGGATCCTGTGGGTACTCCTCCAAAAGCTGTAATAAATATCACCAACAGTCTCAGAAGATATCAAATAGCTAGAAACGCCTGTCCTTAAGTCCAATTTGGACACAAGGGCAGAAATGACATTTCCGGGTCAAAGTGGGATCCACATGTGGGCTACTTTGCACCGAAAAGCATGTTAGGGTCAAAGGTCTCCAAATTCCTCAAACTCTGTGTCTACAAGTCAGGAACGATGACACGAACCCAACGGAACTTTCAGAATTGGATTCCGATGAGCCGATCACAAAATCGCCCGTCAAGTGGAGCCCGTGGGGCCCACGATACGCGATTTTGTCAATGTTCTCAGAATCGAACCAAACTTGGGTTAAAGGACCAGCGTATTGCTACGAGTCCGATGGCGCAAGTTTCGTCTCGATCCGACGTGTGTACACAAAGTTACAGCGTGTTCCAGAATGGACGAATACGGGGCGTTGTCGGCGGATATGCGTTGATTTCGGTGTGCACGCACATCCAAATCAACTTCTGCGAAATTTTGCACGTCCGTATCAACGTTGCGCACGTTTTGGTAAAGACAGCGTGCGACCAAGTCGTCCCGTTTGGCGGGACGTACTCAGTTCCGGGGTGAAACATGGCGTTGTTTTTTCTGTTTTTGGATCGCGGTTTGCGATCACCACAGGACGCGATGTACCGAGCAGGTTGCACGGGCACCGAGAGGGTTTCACAGTCTACGCGTTGCAACAGACGGAATCAAAAATGGAGTTACGAGGTGAGAGAAAACGTTACCTGAACAGGGCTCCGTGAATCTGAATTTCACGTGTCCGTGCGTCAACTTGACGCGAGCTGTGTCCTGGTCGTGTCCGCTGTGTCGAGTCTAGGGTTCGCTGCTGGGGTCGACTGCGGTCGGCGGATGCGGCCGGTGCTGGGTCGACGAGGCTCGAGGTGGCTAGGGCTCAGGCGGCCGGGTCTCGAGCGGCGGGGGTCGACTGGTCTCGGGTCGAGTGGGTCGGTGGAGATGGAGTGGTGGTTGGTCGGCTGAGCGGAGATAGGGCTACGAGGCGAGGAGTCGAGCGGGGAGGTGACTGTGGAGTCGGGCTGGACTGGGCGGAGCGGCGTCGGGGTCGTGGGCTGGTCGGCGATGGAAGGGTACGGCGAGGCTGACAGAGGGGTCCGGTCGAGGGCGGCCTGACGGAGGAGTTAGGGTTGAGGAGTTGGGGTCGACGAGGTCGTCGGCTATGGTTTAGGCCAGGGAGATTGTCACGCCCCGATCTTCCGTAGACAAATCGGCCGTTCCCGCTAGGCGGGAATCACCCTCGCCAGCACTCCCGCGGAACGATCGCTTAACCTATCCGGACGTGATGCCGCACGAGCGTGATCCACGCCCGTGCAATGCCATGGTTCATTGGCTGGCAGCAATAGTTCTAAGCCACAGAGTCGCACAGATTGTCCGAGTGCAGCGGAGTTTAGGAACGCATAGCGATCGGTAACAGGTTCACTGAGTCGACAATATAGCGGAAGCATGAAACAAGTAAAGTAATCTCTTTATTGATATGAAACATGTATTACAGGCGGCGTATAGCCGAGATTACAAGTCGCTCAAGCCTCTCTCTCTGAAACAGTAAAAGCGTGCCAAGTGGCTACAACTGTGGAATGATTGTACAGGCGATGGTCAGGCGACGCTCCAACATTATGTCTTGTATATGCGCTTCAGTCCCGGACGCACAATTGCAAGGCTTCAGAGGGAACTCCTGGCCTTAGCACGCACGAAGGAGGCATCCGCACCGAACGAGGTTCTCCCGCACCCTGCATATCAAACTGGTGGATTATCAGTACATTGAATGCACTGGTGGGGAAGCTACTCGCCCGCTCGACAAATCCAAACACGTAATACAGGTTCCGTGCACAACTATTAAGTTGTCTTTCTAGTTGCCTTAGGATCAGTTTCATGCAGATATTGAATAGCCTAACGTGTCGGGCAGTGCGCCGTGCGATGTTAGAGGAAACACGGCGAGACTTACCAACTTACCATATCCTTCCCTGTCCAAGGCAAACATTTGAGGCAAACAGTATAAATTCGAGCAGAGGCATGTATAGACATTCAGGAGGCAAGCATATGCAAACAGGAGGGTCGTTTTAACATGATCGTTCAGGTGTTTAGTTGTTCTTGATGCGATGCAGTGACTCGCACGCGGATAGCCGCTAAGCGAGGATGACTTATCTATATGAACACGGTCGCTGGCAAAGCCATTATGGACGTAGCCGGGGACAAGGATAGCTTGCTACAAGAGTACACGATGAGCTGCAAGCTACCCAGTCCCGAACACGAAGACTACACACGAGCTCCATCCGGACCGGATCGGCCCCAGTGCCCCGGTGACCGTCCGTGGAACTTACCTCGGGTCCGAGTTGTCCGCGACATACAAGCATTGGGTCTTTCCAATTATCACGAGATACACGAGAACACGAGAACACGCGTGCACTAGAACAAGAGAACACGAGAACACGAGTGCACGGGAACACGAGTACACGGGATACTTGAATCATGATTCTGTACAGTGAATATCTTGTCTTGATGCATTCCCCTGGTTCGGGGCTGCCTGGTGACCTAACGGTCCTGGATACTTGCAGGGTCAATCATACACGGAACGACTACTGAGTAGTCTCCCGGAGTTTGGATGAAAACACGGTAACTATCAAGCAGACAAGCATGCGTTTCTAGGAACATAAGCAAGCACGTTGCTCGGGCCCGAAGGTAGTCCGAGAGATGAAACTGTTAAGGGACTTAGCATGCGAGGGTCTGAATATAAGCAGTATTTCCTTTTCCATGTTCTAGCAAGCAATATGAGTTGGGATTATTCCCTTAGCTAGGTGCGTTGGATTTATTAGCATGCAGGGGGTGATTCACCTAGCGACTAGCATAAACATTCCAGATTTTATGTGTGCTGGCTAAGCAAAGACAAGTTCACCGTAGCCACCCACCTTAGCGATGATTTGCCTCGGTAGAGCGATACGTCTGAGCGAGCCTCTGAAAGTCCAAGCCGGATCCTGTAGGGACAAGTCTGGATATCCTTTGCTTCTTGATCGAGGCAAAGCGGGTCGGGACAGTTGCACTTTTGCCGATTGAGTCGGCAGTCCGCTTGAGCGGAACGGGGTGTTACAGAGATCGGAGGGAGATGACGGCGGGGGTTGAGCTAGGGTTTCCGAGGGCTGGGCACGCACGCCGAGGGGTTTTATATGCTGCTACAGTGAATCCGGCGGGGGGGGGGGTAACTTTGGGTTCGGTCGGGTTCGGGTTTGGGTCGGATCCGACCTGACCCGACCCGTTATGCTGATTTGGCTCGGTTCGGTTCAATCAACGGTTCGGTTCAGTCAGGTTTGGTTCGGTTTAAATTTCCAATAGCTTTTAAGGCTTTAAACGCGTTTCCGGAGTCCAATAAATTCACAGAAAAATACCCTATGTCCGGTTTTCTATTTTACACCATAAAATATTATTTCTATAATATTTTAACATCAATTAACTGCATTTAAAAATCCTTTGAACACAATTACCTTGGTTCTTCATCCAGAAAAATACCGAAAAATTGGAAAAAATTGTATTAAAATTATTATAAAAAAATCAGGGTGTTTACAAAAGCATCTGCAAATTTTAATCAAGATCTCCCAAACAAAGTCACAGCAAAAAAAATATAGTCCCTGGTCTCATCCATATACCCACATAAGCAGCATTTCTTATCCTGGCAGTCCACACCAAACCTGCTCAGACGGTCTCTAGTGAGTAGTCGGTTACGGATCATCTTATATAGTGCTGCTATCATAGAAGATTCAATGAGGCCACAAGATCTGTTTTATCTAGCAGGGATATCAGCCTCGGTGGGGTAGTGGTGGAGGCAGCATTTGAAGATTCAGAGTAGCAGGAACCTGCATACTGTTTCACCATCGGCAAAAATGATGAGAGCCAACAGCAAAGCAGAGATGGAGATGGAGGTTATGTGGATCGTCTCATGGATAAAGGTACCCACAAACTAGCGCCATGGTCAAATGAAGTGTCCTAAATTCTGCTATAAGCACTCTTGTCATATATGGTTCTAGGAAGCCAAATCTGGGGCAGCTCTGCGCTTAGGAGTATTAACTATTCACAGTTTCCAGTTTTGTTCAAATTCAGGTAGACTATGTATCAGGTTCAAACTCAGTTGTTGTTACTAAAATGTTCAACCCAATTATGACACAGTGGCTATCCTTGTTTGTCCTGTCATATTAAATTATGTGTTGGTCTTTTTTGCATTTGATGTGCGATAGGAACTTGAGTACGAAGGAGTTACTTAAGGGGAAGTTAAAATGTTTTAGGTGGAACCCAGAGTCATATTCTTGCTGTCCACAAAGTGCAGAAATACTTGTCTAGAAACTCCATTAGTACAAGTATACGAAATTAGAGCTTCTGGAGAGTTATTTGGTCTGTATATTGGTTGTAAAATAGAAAGGATGATTAATAGAGGAATAGATCTAGTGTAAAATTCGAGGTAGCTGGTTAACACAGACACACCCTCAATAACTTCATTTTTTAAACACTATTTAATGGTTTACTAATCAAACTGCAGATCAGTGTTTTGAAAATAAACAAAAGTTGAACCATAAATTGTTTACCTATGCATTTCTACTTAAGTTTCAATGAATCTTCATTAGAACCTCTCTCTTTCCTGCTGCTATACAAGAAGAAAATCTTATATTAATCTTGATCTTCTTTCGTATCTGACAATGAAGACATTGGCATCAATTGCCATCATCTCGTTCCTTCATGGACAATCATTCTATCAATAATGTTGAGTTTCTTATGGTTTCTTTTGTTGCATTAAATCCTGACCGTCCCAATATGCAACCTTTATTTTCTTTCTTTTGATAGAATTTTCTATGATGGTATGCTCCATGCAATAGTACCGGAACTGTTTTCAGTATCTTTTAACATACCTTTTTGATCAACCCTTTGTTCATATTGTGATTCTTTAACACCCTCCCTTTTACACCTTCACAAAGTTGATTGTTTCTGTGACCATGCCAAGTTAGTCAGCAGAAAGGACAAATATCTGGTTCTTTGATATCTTAGTATGTGAAATGATACTATCATGAATACTGTGTTTTACCTTTAATAGTAATCTGTCATGGTGTACTGAAGAACCTTCCAAACACAAATTTGCACCATCAATTCTGTTGTATTGTTTTCTCAATGCAGGATTGAGTGAACATGTAGAGATAGCAAATGGTCTTGCACAACCTCTACTCTTAAATTCGAAAGAAAATCCTGACGAGGATAGGGACCAAGATTATGATGATAGTGAAGAGGCATCAGAAGACACACAAACTAGAAAGCTGCCAATTCAATTGGTTCCGCCTACAGATTTCTTACACCATCTGCAAAGGTTTGGATTCTCGTATTTAAATCATTCTATTTGTTCTATCAGACATTTGTTGGATTCCTCTACATGCTATATTACAACGACAAATATTCTGACCTCGGATGTCAACAATGAAACTATGTAATGGCCGCTGAGATCACTAATCCCTACTACAGTTTATGATCTTAATTATTTCTTGTTGACTTCTTCTTCAACTACTTGGGTATATATATATATATATATATATATATAGAAAAGTCGGGCTTCACCGTGGAAGTTTTTCTTCCAAAAATATCCGTATCTATGTTTACTAATTAAATTGTTCATTAAATTTAACATGGGTAGTTAGGTAATTACGTATAGGGAAAAAAAGTAAGAGCTTTGTTGTTTGTTCTTCCCAAGCAGTAAAAAATTAAGAGACTTTGTTATTTTCAAGTAGTAAAAAATTAAAAGACTATCGTTTGCTCTTCCCAAGTAACACGTGCATATATGCTAGTATATATAATTTCATCATGTTGAGTTGCAGGTATTTCAGCCACCCCTGTTTGGGAAGCAGAAGGCAGGCCCCAAGTGTTGCTTCAATCATACTGGGTGGAGGGCTTAATTTGATCTTGTAATCATTGGTCATGTGGTTGATTTTGATTTCAAAAACTTCTTTTGTTTCCAGTAAAGTTCCTTCAAAGTATATTGATTTTCCCAGGTAATCAATTGTTCTTTACTATTTATACTATGTACGAGTTTACATTGTTTTCCCTACCTAGCTAAATTCGAAGATGCTAGTATCACACTAGTCTTTGTTAGATGGAAGCTTTAAGTAGTTATTCTTGGTTCTCTGTGTAGATTTAACTATAAAACCTTGCCACAGATGGTTCCACTCTAAGTCAAATCATCGTAAAGAGTGGTGCTTGCATATAGCAAGTTCCTGTCGGAGGATGCTATAGGCTTGTAGACATTCTGATGAGTAACATGCATCAACAACAGCATAAACAAGATATTTATTATGATCCAGTTCAATTATACATCTCTTAATAGACATCGCTCGGACTTACAATCTTGGCAACGGTGTCAATTTCGGAGATGGATTTGTTGAGGTATCCCAATTTTCTTACTTATTTGAAGATTCATGTCTACTTCCCTATGAACATATTGCTTTAAACAAATAGCTGCTGTAATTTTCTTGTAGTATGACAAGGGATCATATGAATGTTTACAATGGGTGTGAGACCTATGTGAGCACCCCCAAATGTATCCCATGTGTAACCATAGATGCTCAGACTCAGTAAAAGATATTTGAGTCTTATATTTGGGTAGTAGATTTGAATTATTTATTTTTTTATAAGAGAAGGTTAGAAGATATATAATTATTCAAGAACTTTGTTTGAAAACTGAAATTTCTTCAGCTTCACCCAAATTAGCTGACAGGTACTCGTAAGCCGACAAATCAGTTGGTTGGTGGGCTGAGGAAAAAATTCTCAAAGTAGTATCAAACGTGCAAAGGTGAGACATTATCCTGATGTCACACACTTTAGTTGTTCTTATAAATAGACGATACAATTTGGTTTAATTGCATGTGGGCGATGAAAATCCTTTCACCCTAAAAAATTTCTTTGATATTTTCTTGTGCTTAATGCATGTATTAAAAGTGTGGATTAGTTAATTTTCATATGTATCAAAACCTGTCCTTTGATCAGTCGACGAATAAGGATTGATTGTTTGGTAAGTCAGTGACTTTTAGGCATACATTGGATAAAATCTTGCCATATCATTTAGAAATTGTTGTGTGGCGAGTTTTGGGCGGATTTATTGACAAAACTTGCAAAATCTTGATTTTTTTTCTTTGAACAAATTAAGTTAGACGAGATCTTTTTGTTCTTTATCAAGTAAGCGTAGTCTTGTTTAAGGCACTGTTATACTTAGTTGAACTAATCAAAGTAATTATCAAAATTCTTGGCCACAACATCGAATTATCCCATCACCAACTCCTGCAACGTCATTTAACATGTTAAGTTGTCAACCAAACAATATAAATCAAATTTGCAATTTCAGAAACGTTAGTTTTCCTGCAATTTTAAAGTTATATATTCTAATATCTTTCAACCAAACATGTCCTAGTGGCAATCCAATCTTAATATTCTATACTATATATACACTAACTGTAAACTATGATATAGGAACCACTCAAATGCTCCCAGGGTTCTTTGCAATTGCATGGTATGATCTTAAAATATATGGCAACTGATAGCAAATTTAGTTATATATATATATATATATATTTCTTGGACGTTTGTGGTATTGTACAGACCATAAATTTTGATTTTTTTTTTGTATATATGGGTTTGGACGTTTGTGGTGTACAAACTTTTTTTTTTTATCAATATAAAGAGCATGTGTATTAAGTGTATTATAGTTTTTGGATGTTTGTGATGTTCTTGGTTTATGTTAATATTATATGCGTGTTTGTTCGGTAGTAGGCAAAGGGAAGTATATAATATATAATTATAAAATAATTTTGGTAAAAAAAAAATTATAACCTTATCTTGATGGTTATAAAATGTCAACAAATTAGGTATTCTACTACAAAATAGTTTTTTTTGACGGTTTTTCATCATCAAGAATGACATTTTTTTCTTGGCATACAAAATTTTTCAAAAGTTGTATAAACTTTTTTTTTTTTACGATGTTCGTGCACTGTTGTAAAAGAAAAAATCTATGCAGAACGTTTACTAAAAGTGATAGATATTTTTTCTACCACACTCGTAGAACGTTGTTGAAAATTATATTCAATACTTGTAATACATTTTAAATTTATTTTTACAATACTTGAAAAACGTTGTAAAAATATTTTCATCAGATTTATAAATTTCAACAATATTTGTAAACTGTTGTGGGAAAAAATTCTACAACGTTCAAATGTATGTTGTGGAAGATACCCTCCCCTTTTACAACCCTGGATATAACAATCTTCTATTAAATGTTGTAGAAGTCCTTTTACAACGTTGTAAAAAGATTTTTTTTTCTTATAGTGAGCAGAGTTCTAGAAAGATGGAACAATATGCTTGGGTGGTCAAAACTGTCGTTGCTCATGACAAGATTCTACCGTATCCTTTGATCCACTTTCACGAACCAACAAGTTCGGAAGAACTTCTGAAATGCTCGTTGCAAGTCACCACCCTTTGTCATGCCCCGATCTCCCACGTAATCGGTCGTCCCTGCTAGGCGCGAATCACCGCGCCAACACTCCCGCAGGACGATCGTGCCCATCAGGACGTGATGTCGCACGAGAACAAGATGCGCCCGTGCAAGGCCATGAATTCGAACAAGCGAAGAAAAAGCTAAGTTACAGAGTCGCACAGATAGTCCGTATGCAACGGAATAAGAAACGAACAGGCGGTTGGTAACAAGTTCACAGAGTCGTCATTGCGGAAGCATTGAATAACACAAGTATGAAAGTAAAACAAGCACTTTATTGATATTGAATAAGTATTACAAGCGACGCTAGGCCGAGATTACAAGTCGCTCAAGTCCTCTCCCTCGAAACAATAACGGCGTGCCAAGTGGCTTACAACATGAAATGATACATAGGCGATGTTCCAACATTATGTCTTGTATATGTGCTTCAGCTCCGGATGCAACACTTCAAGGCTCCAGATCAAACTCCACGCCTTAGCGCGCACGAGGGGTTTTCGCACCGAACGACGTTCTCCCGCACCCTGCAAGCAATCTGGTGGCAGTACATGAATGCACTGGTGGGGAGGCTTCTCGCCCGCTCGACAAATCCAAACACGTTATATAGGTTTCGTGCACCATCTATTAAGTTGTCTTTCTAGTCTTGCCTTAGGATCAGTTTCATGGCATAATGTAAAGCCTAACTTGTGTGGCAGTGCGCCGTGAGATATAAGAGTAACACGGCGAGACTTATCAACTTACCATCCATCCTTCCCTGTATAAAGATAAAACCAAGTTAAACCAAGCACGAATATATATATATATATATATATATATATATATATATATATATATATATATATATATATATATAATGAAATCCAAGGAATCGCATAAGCAAGCATAAGTGTCACGAGCGAAGTTCTGACTCAGGTGCACGAGTTACATAGATTACTCAGATGGGTTGCAGCAGATTGTCCATATGTTCAATTGTGTACAGATGTCTTATACTCCATTCGTTCAGGTGTTCCAGATACTAGATTTGATGCAATGACACACGCGGATTGCGCTAAGCGATGGTGACTTATCTATATGAACAGGGGGTCACTGGCATGACTTCCATAATGGACAATGTAGTACAAGACAAAGATGGTGTGAAAGCAAATATAACATGGGCATTTCACCCATCCCGCTGATACATGCGACTACTCAGAAGTTCCATCTAAATCGGATCGGCCCAAGTGCCCCGGCGACCGTCCACGGATCTGGATTCAAAAATTTACCTTGTGCAGAAGTTGTCCGTGACCGCGCGTATCCTCAAGTATTCCAGATTCTTGTAGGTACAGGTACAAGTCAGGATATATCAAGTACTAGTTAGGATCTTGTTAGGTACTAATCAGGATCTTGTTAGGTACTAGTCAGGATCTTGATTCTTGTTCAGAACGAGTATTGCTCCACGAACTATGATTCTTACTTACCTTGACATGGTTCTAGTTCAGAGTTTAACTTGGCTTGATGCATTCCCCTAGTTTGGAAACTGCCTTGGCGACCTAACGGTCCCGAATACTTGCAGGTTCATATTGCACAGAACGACTATTCGATAGTCTTCTGGCTAACTAGATGAATGCAAGACATGAATAGTGTTACCTGATTGTTGCATAAAATTACAAGAAGCATAGCGAATATGTAAAGCAGCAAAGCATTGAAACAATGTTGAAACATAAGCATAAGAAAACTTGTTAGTCTACTTGCAAACACAAGTGATTACGCTAGTGTCACTACCACATTTCCATATTAGGGCATTAGTGTAATTTCCCCTGTTTAATTTTAATCATGTAAATATTTAATGTAATGAGTTTTATTTAGTTGATTAGAGGTGTTCTTGATAATTAGGTTTTTAGGTTAAACCCTAGAAATCCCTTTAGGTCTAACCCTAATGGCTAAACCCTAATTTGTAACCTAGTCTCTAGTGGAACCCTAATTTACATTTTTGATTTAGGAAGTTAAAACCCTAGAGATGACTAAACCTTAGTTAATTAATTTTTTCATGACTTAACATGGAGGGTTAATTTAACCCTTGCATTAGGAACCCTAAACCTAGCCTATATAATATAAGGGGAGCCTCCCTCAACCATTCCTTCATGAAAAAAGAAAACCAAACCCTAGCCTCCATTTGAAAAACTATTCCCTCACCCCACAAATTTTAGAATCCAGCCCTAGGATTCCACTTTCCTCCTCCATCAAGGGGAAACAAGGAGCTTGGGCCAAGAAGACTTGGAGAAGGAGAACCTCCATTGGAAAACCATCTCCCAATAGGTAAAATCCGAATTTTAATCCATTTAATTTCTGTTTTCTTTTGTGTTGGCCATTAGGTTCTCACCTTGATGTTTAGATTTCGATTTTTAGGGATTATACATGAAGACCTAGGAGAGATTAGTATTTTGGTGACCTACGGGTGTTTTTTCCCAAACTTCTGGAACCCAAACCCTAGGGATTTCGTGTAGGCACGATTACACCTCCAACGTGAAGGGTTGGATCTCGTTTTAGGGTTTTGTTTGGGGTTTTTCAGAAGTTCTGTGTATGGGTTCGTTTTTAGCACACCAAGTGCTTGGTGATATGTTTCTTAGGGTTTTTGCCTATCCCTGTATTTTAATTTCTGCATATTTGATATACCAATCTATATACATAACTATTTTTGCATAGATGTATAGATAGGTGGTGATCTAAGGTTTCTGTACAGTCGGGTGTAACTGTGTGTCTGCCTATGTGGTATCGGGATTTGGATGTGAAGCTGTGCACAGTCGGGTTTGGCACTGTACAGTGAGTTTGGGGATTCCACTGAGCAGTCGGGTTTTGGGGGAAAGGTATTCCTGTGTAGAGTCGTGTGTGCCTGTGTGTTAGGGCTTTGTATTAATGTGTAGCTGTGTATGAGTGTAGCTGCCAGTGTATCTGTGTATAGTAGTGTGTCTCAGTGTGTCTAGGTGTGTGTGTGTATCACTGTGTCCAGTGTACCTGATACTGTGAGTGAGTGCCTGTGAGAGAACTCAGAACCTGTGTGAGTTCCTGAGTTCACTGTGTGTGGGTGTATGATAGTGTTTGTGTAGGAAATTAGTTCTGTGTGTTTGTGTCAGTTTTGAACTGAGGTTAGAGTATCAATTCAGACTGTGAGAAACCTGTGTAGTGTATCAGTGTCCCATTAACTGATACTGTGAACCTGTGTCCATGTGTAGCAAATATGTGTCTGTGTGTGCAACCCGTGAGCAGCAGAAACTGTGCAGATTGGTCCCAGTGAGTGCATGTGTTGTGCTGTGTCAGTAACTTGTGTGTGGTAGTGTAGGAATTATGTGGTATCAGTGAACATGTGCCTCACTGTGTGTAGGTATTTGCAATAGCAGTGAGTGTATCCCTGTATGAGTGAGTGAGAACCTAATGTATCAGTGTATCTGTGTCTATGTGAACCTGTATATGTGTGTGTGTGTGTGTCGAATATCAGACATCTGTGTGTGAGCAATATGTAGTGTATCAATAGTACCTAAGAGTGAGTTCACTGTGTGTGTGAACTGTGAGTTCTCCATGTGATTAGTGCAGTGAGGTTAAGTTCAGTGAGCCCGAGTTATGTGTAATACCTGTGTGTTTGTGCAGTCAGGTATTTTTGTATTGGTGCCTATAGGTTTTAGCTATGTGTATCTACTCGTGTCAGTGTATTAATGA
The DNA here is from genome assembly GCA_036927795.1 of Iris macrosiphon. Taxonomy (NCBI): domain Eukaryota; kingdom Viridiplantae; phylum Streptophyta; class Magnoliopsida; order Asparagales; family Iridaceae; genus Iris; species Iris macrosiphon. Next base: position 185,437,623 of record JAYESA010000004.1, read on the forward strand.
CTGTGTGAGTATACCTATATGTGTCTGGGAGTAATGTGTGAACCAATGAGTTTTGCTTGTGTGTTAGAGCTATGTAGCAGTGTCAACCTGTGTCAGTGTCTCAGAGTGTATAACTGTGTATCAGTAACATGCCCGTGTATCTGTGAGTATGTGCCTGTGTTAGAATGTTGGGTGTGTGGCAGTGAGTGTCTGTGTGTGCCTGAGAGTTTTTCAGTGTCTGTATATACCAGTGTCTGAGTGAGTGTGAGCTGAGGGGGTGTACAACTTATGTATCAGTGAGTGAGTACCTATGTGTATGCAACCAGTGAGTGTAGCACAGTGAATTCTTGTGTGTGAGTGAACCTGTGTATCTGTGTATAGGACTGTGTATCAGTGTGTTAGAGAATTGTGTGTGTATGTGCAGAGTTGAATCCTGTGTGTTAGTTCTAGAGTGTATCCTTGTAGCAGTGTTGTTCTTAGCCAAGTATCTCTAGTCTCAAGCCAAGGTAAGTTAGTACACTAGGATAAGTTATACACTTGAGTACTAACTAGTATTAGCCAGTATTCACTAATACCAACTAGTATACTTAGAATGATCTAGACAACTTAGTAAAGTGAGGTAATGATCTAGTTAACCATGGGTAAACCTAGTATAGACCTAGAAATGGCCTAACACCCTCATTTCAACCTAGTTAATGGCAATTATCATTCCACACCACCAATTAACACTTAATTTCATTTATTTAGGTCATTATGATTTTATCTTGGACATCGACCCTCGCATTTTCCCCGGGACCACAGGCGTGTACATTCTCTGACAGTTTTCGCTTTTGTTGATTACTTCTATAAATCTAGTTGTAGTATATACTTGATTCTGACACTGTGGATACACGAGTTAGCACCCTAGATCCCTGTCATGAGAAGTCATGATTGGAATCCATCGTGCTAGCTGGGGATGGAGAAACTATTAGTAGATTATGTGATCATATCCAAACTCTATATGCATCATAGCTCACCCCACATCTCACGTCGGGTGCCGCCTGACCATTTACATGCTTCATAGCTGTTATATATGATTAGCCTGACCATTACATGCATCATAGCTAACCATATGGTTAGCCTGATCTACAAGAATCATAGCTAATTATATATAACCAGCCTGATCTCGTCCCAAGTCGATCACATAATAAACTGATATTTCAAACACCTAGCTAGATGTTTATACTTTATTTCAGATTCACTTGTTCTAGCATTCATTGTATATTGTTCATTGCTAGATGTTCTATTGCCTATTTCATTTCTCCAGTACTCTATATTTCCAGCATTTATTTCATCTTGTATTCCTTACACTGTTTTATAGTTTTTGTCAATTTAAATAAAACTGCTGTTAGTGTTTGTGCTTCGCTCCAATCCTGACTGGATAACATTTTCAGAGGACCTGGAGGACTTTTGCCCCACCCATTACGCCCGGGACTAGAAGGAGATTTCACACCTGAAATCCTAGAGGAGTTGCCTATCCTAGAGGAGATCCTACCTGCCTGCACTTAGATTACTCTATTTTCCTGTATCATTGTATTAGACTGAGATTGAGTTGTATTATTATTATTTGTGACTTTTGAAAACATCTAGACTCATAACTTGTGATGTACTTATTTGTGTTTGACTTATGATAGAACTCTTTATTCTTATTTCTCATCGTGCCATTTACTTTCTTATAGCTTGAGATTGAGTATATTTATAGAACTGTGGACTCATATTATCATTGTCCTCCGTACGGAGTTGAGACTATTGACAGGATGTATTATGTTGAGACCTAGACAGCGTCCTACCGCCGATGCTGCGGTGTAGGCTGGACGTACCCACGACTCATTCCCAAATTTCGGGTGCGGGTCGTGACACGTTTTTAGTGGTGGCCCATGCAGGTCTAGATTCGCATTTAGAGCGATATCGTAGTGGTGCTCGCTTAGAGTATTGCTACGAGCCTTTTTTAGGAGATAGGATTAGGCCGAGAATATGCTCAATCACAATTAGAAAAATTCTGATTCTTATAATACTACTCTTAATGAATATTTTTCTTTAGAAATTTTTACTATCCTTCCTTGATGATATCGTGTCTATTGCCTTAATTGAATCTTTCGATCTGTCTTCAGGATACCGCCAAGGACCAGGTCCCTGAGACTCGGAGCAGCAGAGTCAGAGAGGTCTGCCACCTCTCGCCCAGCTGGACAGACATTCGCAGCATCTCCTATATCCCCCGTGCATGTGGGAGTGTCTGCACTATTCGGGGGTCCTCCTCCCCCACCTGTTCAGAGGGTTCCCATAGCTACGACGGAGCCTCTACCACCACCACCACCACCGAAGCAGTTTCCAGGAGGTGTGCCCGTCGATGGGGCACAGATGTTCGCCTTGATCCAGGGCATGGTCGATGCCTAGAGGACGTCAGCAGAGGCCGAGAGGGTGCAGGCCGAGGCACACCAGGCCCAGACCGAGATGATGAGGATGAGCATGGAGAATGCTCATCAGGTGGCTCTCCAGGCTGTGGAGAGAGTCGCTCAGCAGCATCATCCTGGCCAGTACCACCAGAGGCCGGGCACCATTGTAGACTTCAAGAGGATGATGCCTCGGGAGTTCAAGGGGACAGAGGGGATACTCTACGTCGACGATTGGCTAGAGGACATCGAGAGGAACTTGCGCTTGGCGCAGCTTCCGGAGGCCCTTCAGATCGAGGCCGTCGGCAGCCAGATGTTCGACATCGCCCTGACGTGGTTTCGCACGGAGCCGAGACTCTTTGACGGAGGACTCACTTGGGAGGCTTTCAGGGAGCTCTTCAAGGAGAAGTTCTTTCTTGATGTTGCCCTTGGAGCCTTGGAGAGTCAGTTCCATGACTTAGTCCAGGGGAGCTCGTCCGTCGATGAGTATGCCGCGGAGTTTTGCCGCCTGAGCCGCTTCGTGCCGTTGATGATTAGAGATCCAGGAGATAGGGCCCGGAAGTTCAGAAAGGGGCTGGCAAGGGAGATCAAGTCTCGCACGTCGGGATGTTGCACCGCTACCTTCGAGGGCATATTGATGGATGTCCAGATAGCCGAGGACGACTTGGACCTCAGGACCAAGAGGGGACACGATGTTTCAGGAGGAGCAAACAGTGGTGCAGGACCGGGAAAGCATCCACACATCCAGCAGCAGCAGAGACCATATCAGCAGCAGCACTAGCAGCACCAGGCACCAGCCCGAGGACAGGTCCAACATCAGCAGCAGAGGCAGACTCAGTCCGCCATCCAGTGTGCATACTGCGGGAAGGAAGGACACACTAGAGAGATTTGCAGGAAGAGGTTGGGCACATGTCTGTCCTGCGGATCGACGACACATCTGCTGAGGGATTGCCCTACCATCCAGACTCGTCCAGGTCAGGGTGGAGCAGCCGCCCAGAGAGGACCAGCTAGGGTACCTGCCGTACAAGGAGGCCAATAATAGAGGGGACCACTTCCACCGCAACATCAGAGGTTTGCTCAGCACCAGCAGCAGAGAGGTGCACCCCAGGGGCGAGCGTACGCCATGGCAGTCGAGAAGGTCGAGCCAACAGGAGATTTGATTACAGGTTCAGTTCTTCTCGATTGTATTTTCGCATTTACCTTATTCGACTCTGGCTCTTTCCATAGTTTTGTGTCTGTATCTTATGCACTTCGACATCATTTAGAGACAGAACCATTAGCTAGGACTTGCAAGATCACGACTGGTGGAGGTATTATCCTAGTCCATGATTATTACAAGGACCGAAGGGTGTCAGTAGGAGGCCGAGAGTTGAGCGTGTGCTTACTCGTCATGCCACTTCCGGGGTACGATATTGTACTCGTAATGGACTGGTTGAGTAGGCATCATGCTACTATAGATTGGCATAGAGGCAGAGTATTATTTAGACCACTAGGAGAGCTGGAGTTTGAGGTCGCCAGAGGAGCAGCGGAACAGAGCAGGAGCACATTTTGCGGAGCCAGGGCGGAAGAAGAGGAGTTGCCACATCCTCTGATAGCGAAGTTCCTGGATGTATTTCCAGAGGAGTTGCCAGGCTTGCCGTCAGACAGAGATGTTGAATTCTCTATAGACTTGGTTCCAGGAGCGGAGTCCATTTTACAACATATCTATAGAGTCAACAACAGCGAGCTGGCAGAACTGAAGAAGCAAGTTGAGGAGCTGCAGGACAAAGGCTTCATCAAATCCAGTTCATCACCATGGGAAGCTCCGGTATTGTTCGTACCGAAGAAGGACGACATGGTGCGCATATGCATTGATTATAGAGCTTTGAACAACCTCACTATCAAGAACAAATACCCGCTGCCGAGGATAGATGATCTTTTCGATCAGTTGAGCGGGGCGAAGGTGTTTTCGAAGATAGATTTGAGGTCAGGCTATCATCAGGTGAAGGTGAAGAGAGAAGACACGTCGAAGACAGCCTTTCGGACCAGATACGGCCAGTTTGAGTTTATGGTAATGCCATTTGGTTTAACCAATGCACCGACAGTATTCATGAACCTGATGAACAAGGTGTTCAACCAGTACCTTGACAAGTTCATGGTGGTGTTCATCGACGATATTCTTGTGTATTCTAAGACCCCGGAGGAGCACGAAGAGCACCTGAGGTTGGTCTTAGAGACTCTCTGGAGGGAGGAGCTGTACGAAAAACTCTCAAAGTGTGAATTCTTCCTTGACAAGGTTGAATTTCTTGGGCATGTGGTTTCGGGTGACGAATCTCGGTTAACCCACAGAAGATCGAGGCAGTGGAGTCGTGGGCTACCCCCAGTTCGGTAGCTGAGATCAGGAGTTTTCTCGGGCTAACAGGATACTACAGGAGGTTTGTACAGGACTTCTCCAGGATTGCAGCACCGATGACCAGGAAGGATGTGGATTTTGTCTGGACGGAGGATTGCCAGGCAGCATTTGATGAGCTGAAGAAGAGATTGACGACAGCTCCAGTTTTGACGTTGCCAGCAGGGACAGGTGGATTTACCATCTACAGTGATGCTTCAGGAAAGGGTCTGGGATGTGTTCTTCAGCAGCACGGGAAGGTAATTTCCTATGCTTCCAGGCAGTTACGCCCTCATGAAAAGAACTACCCCACCCACGATTTGGAGTTGGCAGCGGTTATCTTCGCTCTAAAGCTGTGGAAACATTACTTGTACGGAGAGCGTATGGAGATCTTCACAGACCACAAGAGCTTGAAGTACGTGTTCACACAGAAGGAGCTGAACATGAGGCAGAGGAGGTGGTTGGAGTTGATAAAGGACTTCGACATCTCATTGCAGTACCACCCAGGGAAGGCCAACGTAGTCGCCGATGCCTTGAGCAGGTATCCGATGGCTATGTACTTGACGACAGATAGACATTTGTTGGCTGATCTGGAAAGCTTGGAGATTGAGATGTTAGTTTCCTGTACTGAGATTCAGATGTGGGGATTGCAGATACAGTCCGAGCCGATGGACAGGATCAGAGCTGCGCAGTATGATGATGAGGCTCTGAGGAGTATCAGGGCACAGGTTCGGACAGGATTGTCGGACGACTTTACTATCGCAGATGATGGTTCTTTACGGCACGGCACGAGGATGTACGTGCCGACCGGGGAGCTGCACGAGGATGTTTTGCAGGAGGCACACCGCTCTCAGTACTCGATGCATCCCGGTGCCAACAAGATGTATCGAGACTTGAGGGAGCACGTATGGTGGTATGGAATGAAGAGCGAGGTAGCACGCTTCGTATCCCGGTGTCTAGTGTGCCAGCAGGTAAAGGCGGACCGGTAGAGGCCAGGTGGATTGCTTCAACCTTTACCTATCCCAGAGTGGAAGTGGGAGCACGTGACTATGGATTTCGTTTCAGGGCTTCCGCATTCTCCAGGAGGGAAGGACGCGATTTGGGTCATCGTGGACAGGTTGACCAAATCAGCCCACTTCATACCTTTCAAGGTGGGCACGTCGATAGAGAGGCTAGCAGAGATGTACGTGCGACAGATCGTTAGGCTTCATGGAGTTCCTGTGAGCATCGTCTCGGATCGGGATAGTCGTTTCACTTTCCACTTCTTGAGGAGTCTGCAGGCTAGCTTGGGCACTCAGCTCAAGTTCAGTACCTCATACCACCCCCAGACAGACGGGCAGTCTGAAAGGACTATTCAGACTCTCGAGAATTTGCTACACACTTGCGTTTTAGATCTCGGAGGTTCTTGGGAGGATTATCTGCACCTGGTAGAGCTTGCTTACAACAACAGCTACCAGGCCAGCATCGAGATGTCACCATTTGAGGCTCTTTATGGACGGAGGTGTCGTACACCGTTATCTTGGGACGACGTTGGAGAGAGAGCCTTGCTAGGACCAAAAATGGTCGTGGATGCAGCAGAAAAGGTGAAACTCATCAGAGACAGACTGCGAGTGGCGCAGGACAAACAGCGGCATTGGGCCGACAGCCACCGTAGACCCCTTGAGTTTCAGGTATAGATTATTATTTTCTGGTTTGTGATTATTTTGTTTAGACTGCGTGTTGAGACTGTTTTGTTTTAGGTTGGCGATCTAGTATTCCTACAGATTTCTCCGACGCGTGGCATGATTCATTTTGGTGGAGGCGGGAAGCTTAGCCCACGCTACATCGGACCCTTCGATATTCTTGCGAGGGTAGGTGCAGTGGCGTATAGACAAGACTTGCCGCCTGCACTAGAGGGAGTGCATGACGTGTTCCACGTGTCACAGCTGAGGTGGTACATGGCAGACCCTAGTCACGTACTTGATCACTCGAAGATCGAGGTTGGTCCGACTCTCAGCTACCCTGAGCAGCCCGTAGAGATCTTGGATCGCAGAGAGAAGATGTTGCGGAACCAAACTATTCCTTTGGTTCGTGTTGCATGGAGACATCACTCTCCAGGGGAGTCGACCTGGGAGAGGGAGGACGAAATGCGCGAGCAATACCCGTATCTCTTTGAGACTTGAGGTATAATTCCTTTTCTGATTTCGTTCTTATTCTAGCTCAATCCAATTTCGAGGACGAATTTTTTTTTTAGGAGGGTAGACTTGTCACTACCACATTTCCAGATTAGGGCATTAGTGTAATTTCTCCTGTTTAATTTTAATCATGTAAATATTTAATGTAATGAGTTTTATTTAGTTGATTAGAGGTGTTCTTGATAATTAGGTTTTTAGGTTAAACCCTAGAAATCCCTTTAGGTCTAACCCTAATGGCTAAACCCTAATTTGTAACCTAGTCTCTAGTGGAACCCTAATTTACATTTTTAATTTAGGAAGTTAAAACCCTAGAGATGACTAAACCTTAGTTAATTAATTTTTTCATGACTTAACATGGAGGGTTAATTTAACCCTTGCATTAGGAACCCTAAACCTAGCCTATATAATATAAGGGGAGCCTCCCTCAACCATTCCTTCATGAAGAAAGAAAACCAAACCTTATCCTCCATTTGAAAAACCATTCCCTCACCCCACAAATTTCAGAATCCAGCCCTAGGATTCCACTTTCCTCCTCCATCAAGGGGAAATAAGGAGCTCGGGCCAAGAAGACTTGGAGAAGGAGAACCTCCATTGGAAAACCATCTTCCAATAGGTAAAACCAGAATTTTAATCTATTTAATTTCTGTTTTCTTTTGTGTTGGCCATTAGGATCCCACCTTGATGTTTAGATTTTGATTTTTAGGGATTATACATGAAGACCTAGGAGAGATTAGTGTTTTAGTGACCTACGAGTATTTTTCCCCAAACTTCTGGAACCCAAACCCTAGGGATTTCGTGTAGGCATGATTATACCTCCAACGTGAAGGGTTGGATCTCGTTTTAGGGTTTTGTTTGGGGTTTTTCAGAAGTTCTGTGTATGGGTTCGTTTTTAGCACACCAAGTGCTTGGTGATATGTTTCTTAGGGTTTTTGCCTATCCCTGTATTTTAATTTCTGCATATTTGATATACCAATCTATATACATAACTATTTTTGCATAGGTGTATAGATAGGTGGTGATCTAAGGTTTTTGTACAGTCGGGTGTAACTGTGTGTCTGCCTATGTGGTATCCGGATTTGGATGTGAAGCTGTGCACAGTCGGGTTTGGCACTGTACAGTGAGTTTGGGGATTCCACTGAGCAGTCGGGTTTTGGGGGAAAGGTATTCCTGTGTAGAGTCGTGTGTGCCTGTGTGTTAGGGCTTTGTATTAATGTGTAGCTGTGTATGAGTGTAGCTGCCAGTGTATCTGTGTATAGTAGTGTGTCTCAGTGTGTCTAGGTGTGTGTGTGTATCACTGTGTCCAGTGTACCTGATACTGTGAGTGAGTGCCTGTGAGAGAACTCAGAACCTGTGTGAGTTCCTGAGTTCACTGTGTGTGGGTGTATGATAGTGTTTGTGTAGGAAATTAGTTCTGTGTGTTTGTGTCAGTTTTGAACTGAGGTTAGAGTATCAATTCAGACTGTGAGAAACTTGTGTAGTATATCAGTGTCCCATTAACTGATACTATAAACCTGTGTCTATGTGTAGCAAGTATGTGTCTGTGTGTGTAACCCGTGAGCAGCAGAAACTGTGCAGATTGGTCCCAGTGAGTGCATATGTTGTGCTGTGTCAGTAACTTGTTTGTGGTAGTGTAGGAATTATGTGGTATCAGTGAACATGTGCCTCACTGTGTGTAGGTATTTGCAATAGCAGTGAGTGTATCCCTGTGTGAGTGAGTGAGAACCTAATGTATCAGTGTATCTGTGTCTATGTGAACCTGTATATGTGTGTGTGTCGAGTATCAGACATCTGTGTGTGAGCAATATGTAGTGTATCAGTAGTACCTGAGAGTGAGTTCACTGTGTGTGTGAACTGTGAGTTCTCCATGTGATTAGTGCAGTGAGGTTAAGTTCAGCGAGCCCGAGTTATGTGTAATACCTGTGTGTTTGTGCAGTCAGGTATTTTTGTATTGGTGCCTATAGGTTTTAGCTATGTGTATCTACTCGTGTCAGTGTATTAATGACTGTGTGAGTATACCTATATGTGTCTGGGAGTAATGTGTGAACCAATGAGTTTTGCCTATGTGTTAGAGCTATGTAGCAGTGTCAACCTGTGTTAGTGTCTCAGAGTGTATAACTGTGTATCAGTAACATGCCCGTGTATCTGTGAGTATGTGCCTGTGTTAGAATGCTGGGTGTGTGGCAGTGAGTATCTGTGTGTGCCTGAGAGTTTTTCAGTATCTGTATATACCAGTGTCTGAGTGAGTGTGAGCTGAGGGGGTGTGCAACTTATGTATCAGTGAGTGAGTACCTATGTGTATGCAACCAGTGAGTGTAGCACAGTGAATTCTTGTGTGTGAGTGAACCTGTGTATCTGTGTATAGGACTGTGTATCAGTGTGTTAGAGAACTGTGTGTGTATGTGCAGAGTTGAATCCTGTGTGTTAGTTCTAGAGTGTATCCTTGTAGCAGTGTTGTTCTTAGCCAAGTATCTCTACTCTCAAGCCAAGGTAAGTTAGTACACTAGGATAAGTTATACACTTGAGTACTAACTAGTATTAGCCAGTATTCACTAATACCAACTAGTATACTTAGAATGATCTAGACAACTTAGTAAAGTGAGGTAATGATCTAGTTAACCATGGGTAAACCTAGTATAGACCTAGAAATGGCCTAACACCCTCATTTCAACCTAGTTAATGGCAATTATCATTCCACACCACCAATTAATACTTAATTTCATTTATTTAGGTCATTATGATTTCATCTTGGACATCGACCCTCGTATTTTCCCCGGGACCACAGGCGTGTACATTCTCTGACAGTTTTCGCTTTTGTTGATTACTTCTATAAATCTAGTTGTAGTATATACTTGATTCTGACACTGTGGATACACGAGTTAGCACCCTAGATCCCTGTTATGAGAAGTCATGATTGGAATCCATCGTGCTAGCTGGGGATGGGGAAACTATTAGTAGATTATGTGATCATATCCAAACTCTACATGCATCATAGCTCACCCCACATCTCACGTCGGGTACCGCCTGACCATTTACATGCTTCATAGCTGTTATATATGATTAGCCTGACCATTACATGCATCATAGCTAACCCTATGGTTAGCCTGACCTACAAGAATCATAGCTAATCATATATAACCAGCCTGATCTCATCCCAAGCCGATCACATAATAAATTGATATTTCAAACACTTAGCTAGATGTTTATACTTTATTTCAGATTCACTTGTTCTAGCATTCACTGTATATTATTCATTGCTAGATGTTCTATTGCCTATTTCATTTCTCCAGTACTCTATATTTCCAGCATTTATTTCATCTTGTATTCCTTACACTGTTTTATAGTTTTTGTCAATTTAAATAAAACTGCTGTTAGTGTTTGTTATTCGCTCCAATCCTGACTGGATAACATTTTCAGAGGACCTGGAGGACTTTTGCCCCACCCATTACGGCCCGGGACTAGAGGGAGATTTCACACCTAAAATCCCAGAGGAGTTGCCTATCCTAGAGGAGATCCTACCTGCCTGCACTTAGATTACTCTATTTTCCTATATCATTGTATTAGACTGAGATTGAGTTATATTATTATTATTTGTGACTTTTGAGGACATATAGACTCAGGACTTGTGATGTACTTATTTGTGTTTGACTTATGATAGAACTCTTTATTCTCATTTCTCATCGTGCCATTTACTTTCTTATAGCTTGAGATTGAGTATATTTATAGAACTGTGGACTCATATTATCATTGTCCTCCTTATGGTGTTGAGACTATTGACATGATGTATTATGTTGAGACCTAGACAGCGTCCTACCGTCGATGCTGCGGTGTAGGCTGGACATACCCATGACTCATGCCCAAATTTCGGGTGCGGGTCGTGACAGCTAGCATGGGTCTAAGGGGTAGTGCGAGTAGTAAAACCGTATAGGGGCATATCGGACGGCATAATCTATGAGATGATCCGTATAAACATGTGAAGCAGTGTACTACGAAGAGTATGTAATGATATACTCGAAGCATTAGCGGAGTCTACTTGCACGAAACTAAGGTAGCATGCGAAGGTCCAACTATAAGCCAAATTTTATTTCCATGTTCTAACACAAGCAATACACGATGTGATTAATCCCTTAGCTAGGTGTGTTGTATTCTTTATTAGCATGCAAGAGGTGATTCTTCTAGCGACTAGCATGTATCGTCCATATTCTATGTGTGCAGGCTAAGCAAAGAAAAGTTTATCGTAACCACCCACCTTAGCGATCATTCGCCTCGGTCGAGCGATACTCCAACCGCGCCTTTGAAAGTCTAAGTCTGAACTCCTGAAGGGCCAAGTCTGAAATCATTTTCCTCAAGCGAGTCTTCTCATTGAGAAAAGCAGGTCGGGTCATCGCACTAGCGCCATTTGAATTGGCTCTCCGCTTGAGCGGAACAGGTCGTTACACCCTTCTCCCGGACGGAGCAATCACGTGTTGTAACAAAAGCTCTCGGAGCAAAAAAGGACACAACTCATGTCATGTCCCGATTTTGTCGAATCGCTAAGTCGTCACTGTAGAAGCATGAAAAATACGCCGGATGACTATACGCAACTTATTGGTGCGGGACAGCGTAAAGAGATGACCTGAGAGCCATCAAGCAGGCAAGACAAGAGCTTCTCAGGACCATCCGCGTAAGTACAGTATGTCCAGGCCTCCTCAGAGCGTAAAGCAGAGGGCTTCGTCGCCTATATGGCGTAAAATACATCCGCTTTCAAATACGGTATTAAAGCGTACGAGGAACGCTTCGTGCTTTCCGAGATGAACCTGTCAGACCCTGCAATGAACCTGACGTCTGAACTTCTGACAAAAGGATACGGCTCGGCTACCCAGACGATGGCTATAATGATAGCACGGCACTGCGACCCAGGCTGTCAGTTACCGCCATCTCCCTCACGTAAACTGCTTTTACATGAACGAGGGGATATGCTGCCTTATTTTACACAGGCAGACATGAGCTATTTACACTCCGCAGTAGACAAACCGTCTGCCACATCAAAAGTGGCACTTTGTACAGGGCTCGAGGCACGTCTCTGCGATTGGTGCACAAGACGGTGACAGTCTTCTCGAGGCACGTCTCTGTGACGAGTGCACAGAAGAGCTGCAGACCTCCAAAAATACGCCTCCGCATTTAATGCACAGAATGATGGCGGATCTCTGCATTTAATGCAGGGGATTTGATTAAGAATCACCGAACCATCGTGTGGTGACACCCCCCTTACGTAAACTGCTTTTTTGCATACAAAGGGATACGCTGCCTTATTCTACACAGGCAAACGTGAACCTTCTACACACCGCGGAAGACAAACAAACTGCCACGTCAAAAGCTGCGCTTTGTACAAGGCTCGAGGCACGTCTCTTCGCCTGATGCTCAGAACGGGGGCAGGCCTTCAGAATACGCCTTCGCAATTAATGCACAGGATGGTGGCAGATCTCTGCATTTAATGCGAGAGATTTGATTATATCTTCAAAACCGTGATTCCGGCTAAAGACGTCCACGTCAGCACTCAGCATTTCGCAGTGGCTTCTACGTCTCCTCAGCTGTTATGCTCTCAGGGCTTCTACGCCTCCTCAGCTGTTATGCCCTCAGGGCTTCTACGCCTCCTCAGCTGTTATGCTCTCAGGGCTTCTACGCCTCCTCAGCTTCTATGCTCTCAGGGCTTCTACGCCTCCTCAGCTTCTATGCTCTTTCGGCTTCTATGCCTCCTCAGCTTCTATGCTTTCTCGACTTCTACGCCTCCTCAGCTTCTATGCTCACTCGACTTCTATGCCATCAGGCTTCTATGCCTACCTGGCTTCTATGCCTATTTTGGCTTCTATGCCATGGTGACAGACATTGGCTTTTACGCCCACCTCTTCTACACGGAGGATACCTACCTACGTGGCTTTTATGCCGTGATCTTCGTAGCAACAATACGCGTTGTGTCCCTTAGTTGGACCCGCGTTATACGCTCATTCAAAGGATCATCTATACGCAGGCATTGATTATTTTAACCGTCGTGTAAAAGGGTACTGTGATTCCACTCCTCGGTTTTTACACCAACTGAGTGGTCACTATCACTAAAACTCTATAAATAGAGACCTCTATCTACAGAGGAACAGGTCGAAGAAATTGATCAACGATCAGGCTTCTGAAAAGGAGATCGGACAGGGTCAAGAAAAACAAGGAGAAAGAAGAGATCGAGAGAGAGAGAGAGAGAGAGAGAGAGAGAGAGAGAGAGGAACCCGGAGCTCAGGCAAAGGGGTAGGGATCGACGACCTTGGCATCGTGCATCCACCCTCTTTTGCAACCTTCGAAGCTACCTCCTGTCTTCTACGGCACTTCTTCACCGTCGTGTGGTCCAAGGGCTAAAGTGATCGACTGCAGATCAGACACCTATAGCAATTTATACCCAGAATAAATAAATTGTACTCTCACATCCTCGTATAGGATTACATTGTACAAGTTTGTTTGTAAACAAAAGAACACGGGTCTTGTGTAAACCCCGTCTTGAATACATCTTTCATTCTTTTCGTTTTCTACCACAAATAAGATGGTGACTCTGCTGGGGACATCTTTCTCTTCTGATGAGGAAGTAATTGCTCAACACGATGCGGTACCTATAGGAACCGTGAAGAAGACACTGGTCGTCCAATTCGACCAGTCTGCCTACGAAGACATGCTTCGAACCGGGGGTAGCTCTCACCCTCTCTCCGTCCAAAACAACAGGAAGCTGCGCAAGGTCTGGATGCCCAAGACATCCTCTACCATTCATGTGGACTCTCCGATCTCTCCGATCTCTCCGACCAATGAGGTTGTAGCATTGCTCCCTCCATGCCCCGCACGTAAAATTCAGTCTCCCGCTATGCGCGGTACAGACAAAACTTCGGGCAAAGCCTCAGCGCTAACCCAGAAGTATCCACTGCGCTCTACGCATAGAAACCAGTCTCCCGCTATGCGCAGTACAGACAAAACCTCGGGTAAAGCCTCAGTGCTGACCCAGGAGTATCCACTGTGCTCTACGCGCAGAAACCAGTCTCCCGCTACGCGCGGTACAGACAAACCTTCTGATGATGCCTTAGCGCCAAATCGGAAGTACAAGTCACGCCCCGCACGCAAGACGACATCTGACCTCTACGGGGAACCAGATAAGCACTGTGGTCTCCGTGAAGGGAAGCAAGCGGCAGAGTATTCAACTCCTCGGCCTTTACGCCAGCGAGGAGATAATCTGCATACCCTCCGGATTACGCGAAAAGCCGATGGCCGGCTGAGGACCTCTTCAGCTTTACGCCCGTTTGAGCAAAACTCCAAATTACGCCAGGCAAAATCCCTCGGCGTAAAGCAAGCTCAAAATGTGGAGAGGCACCCTCCCCCAGGGTTATCCGCCACCCAGATGGCCAACCTGTTATACACAGGTGGCACAGCAAGAGCCATAGTGCCCAACCTCCGCATGCCCGCTGACGGGAACAGAAGAAACAAGCAATCGTCTTCTTCTGCAATTCCCCCTAACCTGCGCAAATATCTAATCCAGAAGCGTAAAGAGAGGGAACCTTCCAATGTGTCTATTATGCCTCCTGGCGAGCACTGTTGTAATAGTCATAGGATTGTGATTGACTGCTGCTGCTCTAAAATGAGACGATCGGTTTTCGACCGGTTAAGCTACTCTCTGTCTTTCCAGAAAAAGGAGCCCGCACATGCATCTGTAAACATGGCCTCACACATGCCTAGACAAGGTTCAAACTCAAGACGTCATCCCTCCAGGCCTCCGAGCCGAAGGAGGTTCAATGAGCTCCTCAGGAACGCTGAAGCCGGGGTGTTCCAAAACACTCGTGCAAAGTCACGACAACCAGCTTCGTCCTCTTCTAATTCCGACGCCGAGGACCGCGAAGCCCCCGAATCAGATGCTGAAAGTATAGAGTCGACTTCTACAGCGACCTATACTAATCCTTCAATGACACCCAGGGAGATGGGAGTTTACGCCGTTGAAGATGAACGCGAGGAGGCTTCACCATCAGGAAACGCGGAGCAACGCATCACTACACTGGAGACATCTCTGAAACAAATGTAATCCATGATGGAAAATATGCACCAGATGATGCTAACTCAGCACGCAACTGCCATGGCTCAAGCATCGATCCCGCCAACTCAGATACGTGTAGGGGTGGACTTGCCACCACCCAATCCAAGCCAAGGACCTGCTCTAGATCAAGAGTCGGCGGTTCCTCCGCTTTCGAAGAATATATTCCCTCCCGTTGGAGTCACAATACAACCAACTCCGCACCACTCCGTAGTCCCACTTTCAATAGAAAATCTGATGCAGGCAGTACGGGAGTTGAAAGCCCAGTTTGATGCCTTGAAGCACAAAGATCAACTCAAGAAACTGGGAATCAACCAGTCTTACCCAGCTATCTGGGAAGAGGTCCCTTTTCCACCAAGGTAGTTCTAGCCGTAAGAAGGCCGATGATTCTTACTCACAGCAGTAGAGGCAAATTCTAGCCCAAATGGGAGGGTCCTTATGTGATCGAGACAACGTTCTCAAATGGCGCTTACAGGTTAGCCCAGCCTAATGGAGACCTGTTAATGGCTCCTATCAACGGCAAATTCCTGAAAAGGTACTATGCTTAACCTCCTCTGCTCAATTGGAATATAGCGAAAACCTCAATTCTGACAAAACTACTTCCAAAACAAAACTAGTTGGGTCGTATTCTATCATGTCCATATAACCTCTGAATAGATACGTTCGACTAATTTGGAAATGCAATACCTATCATGTCTATATCACCTCTGATAGTATCTTGCCTACAAGCCTTAGTCAAAGTATATTCTATCATGTCCGTATGACCTCTGAATAAGTATGTCCTGCTAAAGTTTCTTGAGAGCCTATCATGTCCATATCACCTCTGATAGTATCTTGCCTACAAGCCTTAGTCAAAGCATATTCTATCATGTCCGTATGACCTCTGAATAAGTATGTCCTGCTAAAGTTTCTTGAGAGCCTATCATATCCATATCACCTCTGATATCACCCTCGCCCAAAACCTGTCATTTATATTCCGAAATGATAGGTCTACAAAGTCAGAAAAGAGTTCACTTTATTCATTCCCAAGAAAGAGCAAAATTACACCGGGAAGCAAACAAAAGAAGGAAGGGTACATCATTATGGGGGAGCAATCAGATCACGAATCAGCTTCGTCAGTGCAGCTATCCTCTCATCCCTGGAAACCAAGGCATCGGCGCGGGCTTGCTCCAGCCGTGCCTCGTTGTCTCCCATGAGGGACAATTCGGCCCTTGCCCGACGAACACCCGCACGGGCAGCTTCTGCACGATCCAGATCCCGTCGCGCTGCGCTCAATCGACCAGTCGCTACATCTAGACCTGCCAACGACTGGGAAGCCCACTCCTCCGCCTGAGCGAGCTTTTCTTTCAACTTACGAACCCTCGCTACATTCCCTTCATGCTCGGATTGGCACCTTAGTTGAAGAGCAAGGGCCTCCTCCACGACGGTCGTTCTTTCGTCCATCTCCAGCTGACGTGTTTGAACGAGTTTATCTAAGCTTTCCATCTGTTTGGTAAACCGCGCAGTCATGGAGTTGTATCTGGACTGGACCTCATCTTCAATGCCGTCCCGAGTTAGCCGCAGATATTCGTTAATGGGTTGCTCCAAACCATTAACCATCGCCTCCAGGGCATCAGCTACCCCGGTGCCGTCAAAATCCTGGATTGCCTCTATCTGGATCCGAGAGGACTTCTTCAGGCGCTCGAGGTCCAGATTCCCCTTCAGCACCATCGGTATCAGCGCTTTCAAAGTAGCATAGAAGACGCTGGTATATTGCTCAGTCAACGCAGCTAGATCCGATTGGGCGCCAGGAGTGGCCGCAGCATTGGCAAGTCCCCCTCCAGGAATGATTACAGACGAAGTGGTCACAACCGTCGCTTCAACAAGTGGTGCGACCAAAGGAGGTGCATCTACAACAACCGAAGTGGTCGCAACGGCAGGCTCTCCCCCTTCTTGGGATATCAAAGCCTCTTCAACAGGCGAACCGGCCCCCGAAGATATTTCCTCCTCAAAGTCAAACGCCTCTGTATCATCGCCAGGAGCCGGAGCAGAGCCAGAAGGCGCTTCAAAGCTGTATTCCCCGTGGACGCCATCCCCTGGGAAGAGGACAAGAGAGTTGATATCAATATAATGGTACTCTTTCTAAAAAGGAGACATAAAGATGACATTTACCCATGGCCAGCGGCATATACGGCGCATCTGCAGCCGATGTAGCTAAATCATGCCTTAATGACGTAATGCGAACTGTCATACCTGGAGAAGGGGGTGGGCCAACCGACATCGCCAAGAGATCTACCAAGCCTCCACCAAGACGCAGTCGAGGTTCGTCAGCTGGAACCTCGCCAAGCATGCTCACAGGCACGACAGAGGTTTCATCCGTTACTGGTCTAGAAAAAGATTCTCCCATCTGCCTCGGCCACGCAGGCAATCTCGTTCCACTACCTGGAGTGGTAGCAACGACAAAAGCCGCTAACGAAGATTCTCCAGCACCGCCAGCCGAAGCTGGGGGTCCCTCTCTAGAAGTCGGGGAACCTCCGATCAGGGAAGCATCCTCGACAGGCGAGAAAGCAGGTCCCTCTCTAGGAGCCTCAATACCAGGAATCCGGAGAGAACGATTGACCATCCTCTTTCTCTTGCGAGAAGAAGCCTCATTGGGAGCAGCAGCCCTTCTCTTCTTAGAGACTACCAAGGCCCCCGCAGGCAGAGGCACTTCACACCTCGGCACCGACACCAGTGGCTCATCAGGAGTAGCAAACTCCTCACCCTCGTCGAGAGAAATCGAAGAAACTTCGACTCTTCCCCCAGGCGTGGAAGACGGCACCCTAAAGCTCCCACGCATGTCAAAATCACGGTGGAAGGTGTTAACCGCCACGTAGAACTGGGCATACGAATGTAAGATGCGCAGCTCCGTAGAGGGTGTGACGACCGGTACGGTATAAATTGTTCCAGTGCATCCCATGATAAAATATTGCCATCCTCTGGCTCCATCAATGAGTCCACCCCTGGACCTGAAGCTGGTGACGGCATTGCCCACGTGCAACTGGTCGTACCCAAGTTGCCTGGCAAACCGACTAGGCAAGTAAGGCTCGAAGAAGCAATGGTTTTCACTTCTATACTACAAATGGGAGGGCCTGATGCAGATCAACCATTTGAAAGCCTCCGGAGAAAGATTGGTCTTCTCTCCACCTAAATCCTCCAGCCTAATCCCCGATTGATTACGATATACCGAGGGGACAATGCAGAGGAGCTTCCAGCCGTGACTGAGGCTCAGTGTCAACCGACAGTCTAAAACTGTGTTCACATTTCAGGAAGAGTCCTTGTAATTCAGCAGGAAGCTACCCCCCGAGCTACTACCAGAGCCAGGAGACATCACCCGGGGGTTATGAAGAATTAACCATCCCATCAAATACAGGTATGGTAATTCCACCCGGGAAAAGCTTTCACGCCGAGTCTCATCGGCGAGCAGCCCGTCAGTCATGGCTCTCAGGCCAGCCTGTATACGGCACACCATAGTAGGGAGCAAGCCCAGTCTTGCCCCAAACACCAGACGCACCGCAGGCCACAGGATATTCTGGTGAATGCGGTCCGCTGATGCAGTACCGGGCACCACTACTCAACGCAGCCATATGGAGAGGAAATCGGCCAGCTGGGCTTCCTTAGACAGAGGCCTGCGGCAATGCCTCAAGTAACTATAGACCTTAGTGCCTTCGGGATACTTTCCTACCCCGTCGTCAAGAATCTGGTCCGGAGCCTTGGCGTCATCCATAAGAGCCTCGACGACCTGGGCACTAAGCACTCCCAAACAGTTCATGGGCTCATCCTTGCCCCCCGAAACTTTCTCCGGCTTGGCGGCCCTGGCCCGGTGGAAGAAGAGGTAGGACGTCCACTTGGTGGTGTGAGCCAAATCAGAAGGCTCGTCATAAAAAGCGGTGCACGCGAAGTAGTGGCACATTAACTCCTGATACACCTCCACCACCCGAGAGTCCGAATCCCCCAACTCCCGATTGGTGGGGACGTACTCTTCATATGGGGTATCCCCCATCGATAGCCTCGAGATCACTGCCATCTCATGGAGGGCCAATCCCAACTCCCCCAGTGGAGTGGCGAAAGTCCCGGTGAGCGAAATGTATCGCTCCATCAGCCCCAGGAACAGGTTAGGGTTAGGAGGCAACCCAACACAGGTCGCACTCACAGCGGCATACAGCCCAATGCCCTCCAGCTCTCTCTGACAGTGCTTCAAGACCCAGTCAACTAGGCAAGCCCATCGACGGTTTGTTGGGGTGATCCACCCGTTGCATCGAGGATTCTCCTTGGGATTGTCACGCCCCGATTCCGTGGAATCGATAGTCGTCCCCCGGGCGTGACCGCCGTGCGGGCCTAGGTTGCGCACCGCACATGGCTAAGTATTTTGTTTTGCATAGCGAGCACATATTCAGAGTACGCAGATAATTGAAACACAGATTTAGACATGGAAAAGTTCTCTTTTATTGATAATATGAACATCTATTACAAACTCCTTGAACTGAGTCATAAGGATTGCCTCTATGGGCTTACAAAAGTGTTGACACAAAATGAGATAGCAGTCCTGTACATTACATCCTTTACTACATCTCAAAATATAAGACCTTGGGTCGGAACGACTGCCTTGCCACGAAGCTGCATGGTTGCTTGGTGGCTAGCTTCTTCTTCAAAAGGCTTCTTCTTCAAAATGCTTCTTCTTCTTATGCTACAAAAGGTGGCACGGTCGAGGCGTGCCTACAGCTGGACTGGATTGGGGGTTTGTCTCCTGCTCCTCGCTTGGTTCTCCTAGCACGGGAAACCTGTTTCAACGAGGGTCAGTACATCGAAACGTACTGGTGAAGGCAAGCTAACCCAACTATACCAATCAACACGTTGTTTTAATGAAGCATGCATATTTATTGTGGGTTTCTATCTTGCCTTAGTTCATTTTTATAGCAAGAATTTGATATAGAAAGCAATGAAACAACCCGTCACCGTTCGGTGACATTTACCTGTTCGTCTGAACCACCTGTATATACTTACCTTGCCTTCCCTGTCAAGAAGACACAAGTTAGTAGCAACAGGTTTAAATATACAAGGGGGATCACTGGCACGTTGCCATAATGGACGGGCTAGTCTCGGTACGGAGTGCCGTGCGACGCATAGATCAGGACGTCCCAAGGTATTCCGTCCTATAGCAGGCGACTATCATGAGTTCCGTCCGGATCGGATCGGTGCCGGTGCCCCAGCGACCGTCCGCAGGAACTAAGACCTTGTGCACAAGTTGTCCGTGATCAACGCAGTACACTAAGTTAGCAATCGAGGCAAATCAGGCATAACAGGAGCAGGGCAGTACAGGGCAAGATTTACTTTTGCATAGCCTACCTGTTCAGTTTATGGCATTCAAGAAGAGTTCTATCATAGCACAAATTAAGAAGAAATATGTATTCTAACTTATATTTATGCATGTGAAGAACGTTCCAAACGAGCAAGCATGTAAGCAAATAACCGTTCACAAGTTTTATTTGACAAGCATAATATAACCCAAGTCTTTCCCCTTATTATTGTAGTCTTTAGTTATTACTTGGTATCGTTTGATTGGGGCAAGCACGAACACAAGATTTAGATGTGAAGACTAGCAAGAAGGGCCAGCTAATCGGGTTGGTAGCCACTCACTTTGTGGTTGGAAGGAGGAAAGAAAGAAGTGCTTTAGGAGTCCGCTCGAGCGACGCCTACTGCTGGATCACCTGTATTGACACGAACAGCTGATTAGTACTTCTTCCTCTCTTTCCATTATCGGAATTGAAGTGCAGTCCTAAGAACGAAAGCAATGAAATCCATTGAAACCGTTCAAGAAAATCCAAGCAAATCCGAAAACCAACTCAAGGCACGAAAGCAACACGACAGCGAAAACTAGGCAACAAAAGAATGCAGCGGAGAGGTCCCTCCTGACTCTGCCGCTAAGTCGATCCCGGGGGCACGGTCCACTGAATATGGAAATCGATTCCGAAGAAACAAATCCATAACGAGGACGAGTTCTTAATTCAATCTATCCCGATCGAACGATACCGTCTTGTATTTCTTAGCCGCGCTCCCCGAATAGGGGGAACGGGGCACTACATTCTACCCAACCAATTGGAAGTTTCGTCCCGAAACTTAAGGAATAGAACCTACCACTAGGAAATAATGAGGGGAACCTTTCCCTCATTTCGGATTCAAGCTCCCAAGTAGATTCTTCGACAGAGTGATTCCGCCAAAGCATGCGCACGAGAGGAACCGAACGAGTCCGAAGCAGCTTTTTTTTTCTATCCAAAATTTGCACAGGCTGTTCTACATACGTCAAGTCGGCTTGAAGGTTCAGTTGGTCCAGGTCTACCACATGGCTCGGGTCGTACACATATTTTCTAAGTTGCGAAACATGGAATATATCGTGTACGTCGGATATGGATGGTGGTAGAGCAATCTGATACGCAACTGAGGTAACCCGCTTTAGTATTTCGAATGGGCCGACAAATCTCAGACTTAGCTTTCCTCTTGCCCCGAACCTGCTGACTCCTCGCATGGGAGAGACCTTGAGAAATACTCGGTCGCCTACTTGGAACTCTAGCGGTCTTCGATGTGTGTCCGTGTAGCTCTTTTGACGGCTTTGAGCTACCTTTAATCTTTCCCGAATCAGCCGGACCTTCTGGACGGTCTGCTCCACGAGCTCAGGGCCAAGTACTTGCCGTTCCCCAACTTCGTCCCAACAGATAGAAGATCTACACTTCCGCCCGTATAACGCCTCATATGGCGCCATTTGAATGCTTGATTGATAACTATTGTTGTAAGCAAATTCAGCTAAAGGTAGATGAAGGTCCCAACTAGTCTTCAAGTCCAAGGCGCAGAGTCGTAACATATCTTCGAGGATCTGGTTGACACGTTCGGTTTGGCTGTCGGTCTGTGGATGATAGGCGGAGCTAAACTTCAACTTTGTCCCCATTGCTGACTGCAGGCTTCCCCAGAAACGTGATATGAATCGACCATCTCGATCGGAGACTATGGTTACGGGCACGCCATGGAGTCGAACGATTTCATTGAGATATATCTGAGCCAGGCGGTCGGCACTCCAAGTAGACTTGATAGGCAGGAAGTGAGCTGACTTGGTGAGTCGATCGACGATAACCCAGACTGCATCATGTCCCCGTTGCGTCCTCGGCAAGCCAACAATAAAATCCATCGTTATATCATCCCATTTCTACTCCGGAATAGCAAGGCTTTGTAGCTCTCCGCCTGGTTTCTGGTGTTCGGCCTTTACTCGTTGACAAGCCATGCAATGCGACACAAACTGCGCCACATCCCGTTTCAAGCCGTGCCACCAAAACGTCGTACGAAGATCCCGATACATCTTTGTGCTACCCGGATGAGAAGTATAGCTAGTATAGTGGGCTTCCGTAAGTATTTCTTCTTTGAGGGCCGCGTCGCTTGGAACGCACAGTCTCCCCTTCACTCGAAGCAACCCATATGTGCTTATCGCAAAGTCGGACGCCTTCCCTGCTGAGATAAGGGCATGAATCTTTTGCAGGAATGGGTCGTCCTTCTGAGCGGCCTTCACTTTATGTAACAAGTCGGGTTCGAGGCGCAGTTGGGCTACTTGCGTCCACTTTGTGTATCTAATTTTCAAAGTAATGCCCAATGATTCAAGATCTCGGCGCAGCCTATCATCAATAGCCAAACTTCCTGCAAACACTCGACTCAGTGCGTCAGCTACTACGTTTCCCTTACCAGGCGTGTATCTGATCATGAGATCGAAGTCGCTTAGGAGTTCAAGCCATCGCCGCTACCGAAGATTCAAATCCTTCTGAGTGTACAAATATTTCAAGCTTTTATGGTCCGTATAGATTTCACACGGCACGCCATAAAGATAGTGGCGCCATAGCTTTAATGCAAACACTACCGCGGCAAGTTCGAGGTCATGCGTTGGGTAGTTCTGCTCGTGAGGCTTTAGCTGTCTAGACGCATAGGCTATCACTTTGTCCCGTTGCATCAGGACACATCCTAGTCCCCTTCCTGATGCATCGCTATATATTTTGAAGTCATCCGGTCCGTTCGGCAAAGTAAGGACCGGGGCAGAGACGAGGCGCTGCTTTAACTCCGTAAACGAAGCTTCACAGTCGTCCGTCCAAGTAAACTTTGCACCCTTCCGTGTGAGCTGAGTCAAGGGCGAAGCAATTCTAGCAAAGTTCTGTATGAACCTACGGTAGTACCCTGCCAGTCCAAGAAAACTTCGGATATCGCTAGCTGATTCTGGATGTTTCCACTGTGTAATGGCTTCCACCTTCTTCGGGTCAACTGAGATGCCTTGAGACGAGATAACATGGCCTAAAAAGGATATACTGTCTATCCAAAATTCGCATTTACTCAATTTGGCGTACAACTTGTTGTCTCGAAGGGTTTGCAGCACCATCCGCAGGTGTCCTGCATGCTCATCCCTAGTCTTCGAGTACACCAAGATATCATCGATAAAAACTACCACAAATTTATCGATGAAAGGCCTAAATACTCGATTCATAACATCCATGAATGCTGCAGGCGCATTCATCAGTCCAAACGGCATCACGAAAAACTCGTAATGACCGCACCGGGTTCGAAAAGCAGTTTTGGGGGTGTCCTCAGGCCTAATCTTCAGCTGGTGATAGCCCGAGCGAAGATCTATTTTTGAAAACACTGCTGCGCCCTGTAGTTGATCGAACAAGTCATCAATCCGTGGCAGAGGATACTTGTTTCTGATTGTGACCTTGTTCAATTCTCTGTAGTCGATGCAGAGGCGTAGAGTTCCGTTTTTCTTCTTCACGAAGAGCACAGGCGCACCCCAAGGAGATACGCTCGGTCGGATGAACCCACGGTCTAGTAATCCTTGGAGTTGGCACTTTAATTCCTTCAGCTCTGCAGGGGCCATTCTGTATGGAGGTTTGGAGATTGGCTGCGTGTTCGAAAATGTGTCAACAGTGAATTCTATCTCTCGATCGGGCGGCATGCCGGGTAGTTCGCTCGAAAATACGTCGGGGAACTCTGCCTCAACGGAATCAGGCTCGACGTTTGCGTAGTCCTACCGCATGTCCCGAACTGATGCTAGAAATCCCTCGCAGCCTGCGTAGAGCATTCGCCGAGCAGATTTTGCCGAAATCACCATGCAGGCCTTGGTCGCATCGTTCGCTGGACTACTGGTGTAACAGAACACGGCTTCTCCGGGCAGACGGAAAATGACTCGCTTCTCTGCACACTCAATAGTTGCCGCGCATGCGCCTAGCCAGTCCATTCCCAAGATGATATCATAGTCCCTAACGTCTAGAACTAAGACATCGAGCGACAGCTTCTTCTCCCCAATACAAATGTAACCGCCTAGGCATACTGAACGAACAGGGATTTTCATACCAGAGGGGGTGCTAACATTTAAATCTAAGTGCAACAGAGTCATTTTTACATTGTTCTCCACGGCAAAATTTGTGGAAATAAAACTATGCGTTGCACCTGAATCAAATAGAACACGAGCAGGTATATTATTGAAAAGTAAAGTACCTGACACGACGGTATCCGAAGCTAGAGCTTCTTCCCGTGTCATGGTATAGACCCGGCCTTGAGCTTGATTACGCCCTTGCTGAGGCACCGCTCTATTTCCCTGAGGTGCCAGTGTCTGATTCTGCTGTTGTGGTGGGGAGAGCGGACAGCTGCTAATTTGATGGGTTGGATCGCCGCAACGGAGGCAAGTCCCAAGCTTGCGGCGACAATCTTTTTCGATATGCCCAGGCTTCCTGCAAAAGTTACAGGTCTTGTTGGTGTCTCCACGCTGTTTACCGCCGTTATTTGGATGCTTTGCAGCGTTGTTTCCTCTATCGTTGCCTTGGCGTTTATGATTGGAAGTTTGCACAGCGCCGGCAGCAACGTGAGGATACTGCGGTTTGAGCGAAAGGGCATGGTTTAAGACTTCCCTCATCGTCTGATACTGTGGAACGGATACGTGCCCGTGGATGCCAGGACGTAGCCCTCATTCGAATCGTCTGGCATGACTCGCTGCATCCGGTAGGTAAGCGGTAGCAAATTTGGCCAGTTTGTTGAATTCTTTCGAGTATTGCTTCACCGTCATACTGCCCTGCCGGAGTTGAACGAACTCATTTTCCCATTGACGTCGTAGAGGCGGGGGTATAAACTCCTCCTCAAACGCGACATGAAAAGTCGTCCACGCGATCGCCTCCTCTCCATGGCCAAGTTGAAGAGATCGTCGATGCATGTCCCACCAGCCGTGCGCATTGAGGCAAAGCAGTAGTTGGGCACATGTGATACGCTTGTCTTCTGGCACCTCCAGGAGAGAAAAATGATCTTCAAGCTCGGCAAGCCAATCTAGGGCCACGACCGGGTCCTCAGTCCCATTAAATGGCGTGTTGCAGACCTTCTTGAAGTTGCCAAAGGAGAAGGCAGTCACTTCCCTCGTCCTTGGCACTAGCGGTGTCTCGACTTCAAGTACTGGCTGCTCCACTGGCGTAGCTGTTGTCACGGCAGAATGGTTGGAGGCCAGGGTCTGAACAAGCTGCTGCAGGGTATCTACCTGCTTTTGTTGGACCGAGAGTCGAGCCTCTAGATTGCTCTCGAACTTGGTTTGGCGGGCATCATCCCTCTGTCGTTGCTCGGTTAACATTTGCATCACTTGTTGAAGCGAATCTGTTTGAGACATGCCCCGTTGGCTCCGAGAGCTTCCTGATGTTCCGGAGCTACTCTCCTGAGTCCGTGGCTCGCCTGGCGCTAGCGCTGATGGTTGTGCTTGCGTCATTCCTTCAAAAGAGGTAATTTAGATCAGGATCATAATGTATTATGGACTTATTGCATGAACGTATCTTATTTTGGCCTTAACGAGTTCAGGAGTTCGCATAGGCGAGTTATCACTAAGGGAACTTTTCCAGTTCATGAATCAAAGGAACTTTGAAGCTGTGCTCTGATACCAACATGTCACGCCCCGATTCCGTGGAATCGATAGTCGTCCCCCGGGCGTGACCGCCGTGCGGGCCTAGGTTGCGCACCGCACAAGGCTAAGTATTTTGTTTTGCATAGCGAGCACATATTCAGAGTACGCAGATAATTGAAACACAGATTTAGACATGAAAAAGTTCTTTTTATTGATAATATGAACATCTATTACAAACTTCTTGAACTGAATCATAAGGATTGCCTCTATGGGCTTACAAAAGTGTTGACACAAAATGAGATAGCAGTCCTGTACATTACATCCTTTACTATATCTTAAAATATAAGACCTTGGGTCGGAACGACTGCCTTGCCACGAAGCTGCATGGTTGCTTGGTGGCTAGCTTCTTCTTCAAAAGGCTTCTTCTTCAAAATGCTTCTTCTTCTTATGCTACAAAAGGTGGCACGGTCGAGGCGTGCCTACAGCTGGACTGGATTGGGGGTTTGTCTTCTGCTCCTCGCTTGGTTCTCCTAGCACGGGAAACCTGTTTCAACGAGGGTCAGTACATCGAAACATACTGGTGAAGGCAAGCTAACCCAACTATACCAATCAACACGTTGTTTTAATGAAGCATGCATATTTATTATAGGTTTCTATCTTGCCTTAGTTCATTTTTACAGCAAGAATTTGATATAGAAAGCAATGAAACAACCCGTCACCGTTCGGTGACATTTACCTGTTCGTCTGAACCACCTGTATATACTTACCTTGCCTTCCCTGTCAAGAAGACACAAGTTAGTAGCAACAGGTTTAAATATACAAGGGGGATCACTGGCACGTTGCCATAATGGACGGGCTAGTCTCGGTACGGAGTGCCGTGCGACGCATAGATCAGGACGTCCCAAGGCATTCCGTCCTATAGCAGGCGACTATCATGAGTTTCATCCGGATCGGATCGGTGCCGGTGCCCCAGCGACCGTCCGCAGGAACTAAGACCTTGTGCACAAGTTGTCCGTGATTAACGCAGTACACTAAGTTAGCAATCGAGGCAAATCAGGTATAACAGGAGCAGGGCAGTACAGGGCAAGATTTACTTTTGCATAGCCTACCTGTTCAGTTTATGGCATTCAAGAAGAGTTCTATCATAGCACAAATTAAGAAGAAATATGTATTCTAACTTATATTTATGCATGTGAAGAACGTTCCAAACGAGCAAGCATGTAAGCAAATAACCGTTCACAAGTTTCATTTGACAAGCATAATATAACCCAAGTCTTTCCCCTTGTTATTGTAGTCTTTAGTTATTACTTGGTATCGTTTGATCGGGGCAAGCACGAACTCAAGATTTAGATGTGAAGACTAGCAAGAAGGGCCAGCTAATCGGGTTGGTAGCCACTCACTTTGTGGTTGGAAGGAGGAAAGAAAGAAGTGCTTTAGGAGTCCGCTCGAGCGACGCCTACTGCTGGATCACCTGTATTAACACGAACAGCTGATTAGTACTTCTTCCTCTCTTTCCATTATCGGAATTGAAGTGCAGTCCTAAGAATGAAAGCAATGAAATCCATTGAAACCGTTCAAGAAAACCCAAGCAAATCCGAAAACCAACTCAAGGCACGAAAGCAACACGACAGCGAAAACTAGGCAACAAAAGAATGCAGCGGAGAGGTCCCTCCTGACTCTGCCGCTAAGTCGATCCCGGGGGCACGGTCCACTGAATATGGGAATCGATTCCGAAGAAACAAATCCATAACGAGGACGAGTTCTTAATTCAATCTATCCCGATCGAACGATACCGTCTTGTATTTCTTAGCCGCGCTCCCCGAATAGGGGGAACGGGGCACTACATTCTACCCAACCAATTGGAAGTTTCGTCCCGAAACTTAAGGAATAGAACCTACCACTAGGAAATAATGAGGGGAACCTTTCCCTCATTTCGGATTCAATCTCCCAAGTAGATTCTTCGACAGAGTGATTCCGCCAAAGCATGCGCACGAGAGGAACCGAACGAGTTTGAAGCAGCTTTTTTTTTCTATCCAAAATTTGCACAGGCTGTTCTATATACGTCAAGTCGGCTTGAAGGTTCAGTTGGTCCAGGTCTACCACATGGCTCGGGTCGTACACATATTTTCTAAGTTGCGAAACATGGAATATATCGTGTACGTCGGATATGGATGGTGGTAGAGCAATCTGATACTCAACTGAGGTAACCCGCTTTAGTATTTCGAACGGGCCGACAAATCTCAGACTTAGCTTTCCTCTTGCCCCGAACCTGCTGACTCCTCGCATGGGCGAGACCTTGAGAAATACTCAGTCGCCTACTTGGAACTCTAGCGGTCTTCGATGTGTGTCCGCGTAGCTCTTTTGACGGCTTTGAGCTACCTTTAATCTTTCCCGAATCAGCCAGACCTTCTGGACGGTCTGCTCCACGAGCTCAGGGCCAAGTACTTGCCGTTCCCCAACTTCGTCCCAACAGATAGGAGATCTACACTTCCGCCCGTATAACGCCTCATATGGCGCCATTTGAATGCTTGATTGATAACTATTGTTGTAAGCAAATTCAGCTAAAGGTAGATGAAGGTCCCAACTAGTCTTCAAGTCCAAGGGCGCAGAGTCGCAACATGTCTTCGAGGATCTGGTTGACACGTTCGGTTTGGCTGTCGGTCTGTGGATGGTAGGCGGAGCTAAACTTCAACTTTGTCCCCATTGCTGACTGCAGGCTTCCCCAGAAACGTGATATGAATCGACCATCTCGATCGGAGACTATGGTTACGGGCACGCCATGGAGTCGAACGATTTCATTGAGATATATCTGAGCCAGGTGGTCGGCACTCCAAGTAGACTTGATAGGCAGGAAGTGAGTTGACTTGGTGAGTCGATCGACGATAACCCAGACTGCATCATGTCCCCGTTGCGTCCTCGGCAAGCCAACAATAAAATCTATCGTTATATCATCCCATTTCTACTCCGGAATAGCAAGGCTTTGTAGCTCTCCGCCTGGTTTCTGGTGTTCGGCCTTTACTCGTTGACAAGCCATGCAATGCGACACAAACTGTGCCACATCCCGTTTCAAGCCGTGCCACCAAAACGTCATACGAAGATCCCGATACATCTTTGTGCTACCCGGATGAGAAGTATAGCTAGCATAGTGGGCTTCCGTGAGTATTTCTTCTCTGAGGGCTGCATCGCTTGGAACGCACAGTCTCCCCTTCACTCGAAGCATCCCATATGTGCTTACCGCAAAGTCGGACGCCTTCCCTGCTGAGATAAGGGCATGAATCTTTTGCAGGAATGGGTCGTCCTTCTGAGCGGCCTTCACTTTATGTAACAAGTCGGGTTCGAGGCACAGTTGGGCTACTTGCGCCCACTTTGTGTATCTAATTTTCAAAGTAATGCCCAATGATTCAAGATCTCGGTGCAGCCTATCATCAATAGCAAAACTTCCCGCAAACACTCGACTCAGTGCGTCAGCTACTACGTTTCCCTTACCAGGCGTGTATCTGATCATGAGATCGAAGTCGCTTAGGAGTTCAAGCCATCGCCGCTGCCGAAGATTCAAATCCTTCTGAGTGTAAAAATATTTCAAGCTTTTATGATCCGTATAGATTTCACACGGCACGCCATAAAGATAGTGGCATCACAGCTTTAATGCAAACACTACCGCGGCAAGTTCGAGGTCATGCGTTGGGTAGTTCTGCTCGTGAGGCTTTAGCTGTCTAGACGCATAGGCTATCACTTTGTCCCGTTGTATCAGGACACATCCTAGTCCCCTTCCTGATGCATCGCTATATATTTTGAAGTCATCCGGTCCGTTCGGCAAAGTAAGGACCGGGGCAGAGATGAGGCGCTGCTTTAATCCGTAAACGAAGCTTCACAGTCGTTCGTCCAAGTAAACTTCGTACCCTTCCGTGTGAGCTGAGTCAAGGGCGAAGCAATTCTAGCAAAGTTCTGTATGAACCTATGGTAGTACCCTGCCAGTCCAAGAAAACTTCGGATATCGCTAGCTGATTCTGGATGTTTCCACTGTGTAATGGCTTCCACCTTCTTCGGGTCAACTGAGATGCCTTGAGACGAGATAACATGGCCTAAAAAGGATATACTGTCTATCCAAAATTCGCATTTACTCAATTTGGCGTACAACTTGTTGTCTCGAAGGGTTTGCAGCACCATCCGCAGGTGTCCTGCGTGCTCATCCCTAGTCTTTGAGTACACCAAGATATCATCGATAAAAACTACCACAAATTTATCGATGAAAGGCCTAAATACTCGATTCATAACATCCATGAATGCTGCAGGTGCATTCATCAGTCCAAACGGCATCACGGAAAACTCGTAATGACCGTACCGGGTTCGGAAAGCAGTTTTGGGGGTGTCCTCAGGCCTAATCTTCAGCTGGTGATAGCCCGAGCGAAGATCTATTTTTGAAAACACTGCTGTGCCCTGTAGTTGATCGAACAAGTCATCAATCCGTGGCAGAGGATACTTGTTTCTGATTGTGACCTTGTTCAATTCTCTGTAGTCGATGCAGAGGCGTAGAGTTTCGTCTTTCTTCTTCACGAAGAGCACAGGTGCACCCCAAGGAGATACGCTCGATCGGATGAACCCACGGTCTAGTAATCCTTGGAGTTGGCACTTTAATTCCTTCAGCTCTGCAGGGGCCATTCTGTATGGAGGTTTGGAGATTGGCTGCGTGTTCAAAAATGTGTCAACAGTGAATTCTATCTCTCGATCGGGCGGCATGCCGGGTAGTTCGCTCGAAAATACGTCGGGGAACTCTGCCTCAACGGAATCAGGCTCGACGTTTGCGTAGTCCTACCGCGTGTCCCGAACTGATGCTAGAAATCCCTCGCAGCCTGTGTAGAGCATTCGCCGAGCAGATTTTGCCGAAATCACCATGCAGGCCTTGGTCGCATCGTTCGCTGGACTACTGGTGTAACAGAACACGGCTTCTCCGGACAGACGAAAAATGACTCGCTTCTCTGCACACTCAATAGTTGCCGCGCATGCGCCTAGCCAGTCCATTCCCTAGATGATATCATAGTCCCTAACGTCTAGAACTAAGACATCGAGCGACAGCTTCTTCTTCCCAATACAAATATAACCGCCTAGGCATACTGAACAAACCGGGATTTTTGTACCAGAGGGGGTGCTAACATTTAAATCTAAGTGCAACGGAGTCATTTTTACATTGTTCTCCACGACAAAATTTGTGAAAATAAAACTATGCGTTGCACCTGAATCAAATAGAACACGAGCAGGTATATTATTGAAAAGCAAAGTACCTGACACGACGGTATCCGAAGCTAGAGCTTCTTTCCGTGTCATGGTATAGACCCGGCCTTGAGCTTGATTACGCCCTTGCTGAGGCGCCGCTCTATTTCCCTGAGGTGCCGGTGTCTGATTCTGCTGTTGTGGTGGAGAGAGCGGACAGCTGCTAATTTGATGGGTTGGATCGCCGCAACGGAGGCAAGTCCCAAGCTTGCGGCGACAATCTTTTTTGATATGCCCAGGCTTCCAGCAAAAGTTACAGGTCTTGTTGGTGTCTCCACGCTGTTTACCGCCGTTATTTGGACGCTTTGCAGCGTTGTTTCCTCTATCGTTGCCTTAGCGTTTGTGATTGGAAGTTTGCACAGCGCCGGCAGTAACGTGAGGATACTGCGGTTTGAGCGAAAGGGCATGGTTTAAGACTTCCCTCATCGTCTGATACTGTGGAACGGATACGTGCCCGTGGATGCCAGGACATAGCCCTCTTTCGAATCGTCTGGCATGACTCGCTGCATCCGGTAGGTAAGCGGTAGCAAATTTGGCCAGTTTGTTGAATTCTTCCGAGTATTGCTTCACCGTCATACTGCCCTGCCGGAGTTGAACGAACTCATTTTCCCATTGACGTCGTAGAGGCGGGGGTATAAACTCCTCCTCAAACGCGGCACGAAAAGTCGTCCACGCGATCGCCTCCTCTCCATGGCCAAGTTGAAGAGATCGTCGATGCATGTCCCACCAGTCGTGCGCATTGAGGCAAAGCAGTAGTTGGGCACATGTGACGCGCTTGTCTTCTGGCACCTCCAGGAGAGAAAAATGATCTTCAAGCTCGGCAAGCCAATCTAGGGCCACGACCGGGTCCTCAGTCCCATTAAATGGCGTGTTGCAGACCTTCTTGAAGTTGCCAAAGGAGAAGGCAGTCACTTCCCTCGTCCTTGGCACTAACGGTGTCTCGACTTCAAGTACTGGCTGCTCCACTGGCGTAGCTGTTGTCGCGGCAGAATGGTTGGAGGCCAGGGTCTGAACAAGCTGCTGCAGGGTATCTACCTGCTTTTGTTGGACCGAGAGTCGAGCCTCTAGATTGCTCTCGAACTTGGCTTGGCGGGCATCATCCCTCTGTCGTTGCTCGGTTAACATTTGCATCACTTGTTGAAGCGAATCTGTTTGAGACATGCCCCGTTGGCTCCGAGAGCTTCCTGATGTTCCGGAGCTACTCTCCTGAGTCCGTGGCTCGCCTGGCGCTAGCGCTGATGGTTGCGCTTGCGTCATTCCTTCAAAAGAGGTAATTTAGATCAGGATCATAATGTATTATGGACTTATTGCATGAACGTATCTCATTTTGGCCTTAACGAGTTCAGGAGTTCGCATAGGCGAGTTATCACTAAGGGAACTTTTCCAGTTCATGAATCAAAGGAACTTTGAAGCTGTGCTCTGATACCAACATGTCACGCCCCGATTCCGTGGAATCGATAGTCGTCCCCCGGGCGTGACCGCCGTGCGGGCCTAGGTTGCGCACCGCACAAGGCTAAGTATTTTGTTTTGCATAGCGAGCACATATTCAGAGTACGCAGATAATTGAAACACAGATTTAGACATGAAAAAGTTCTCTTTTATTGATAATATGAACATCTATTACAAACTCCTTGAACTGAGTCATAAGGATTGCCTCTATGGGCTTACAAAAGTGTTGACACAAAATGAGATAGCAGTCCTGTACATTACATCCTTTACTATATCTCAAAATATAAGACCTTGGGTCGGAACGACTGCCTTGCCACGAAGCTGCATGGTTGCTTGGTGGCTAGCTTCTTCTTCAAAAGGCTTCTTCTTCTTATGCTACAAAAGGTGTCACGGTCGAGGCGTGCCTACAGCTGGACTGGATTGGGGGTTTGTCTCCTGCTCCTCGCTTGGTTCTCCTAGCGCGGGGAACCTGTTTCAACGAGGGTCAGTACATCAAAACGTACTGGTGAAGGCAAGCTAACCCAACTATACCAATCAACACGTTGTTTTAATGAAGCATGCATATTTATTGTGGGTTTCTATCTTGCCTTAGTTCATTTTTACAGCAAGAATTTGATATAGAAAGTAATGAAACAACCCGTCACCGTTCGGTGACATTTACCTGTTCGTCTGAACCACCTGTATATACTTACCTTGCCTTCCCTGTCAAGAAGACACAAGTTAGTAGCAACAGGTTTAAATATACAAGGGGGATCACTGGCACGTTGCCATAATGGACGGGCTAGTCTCGGTACGGAGTGCCATGCGACGCATAGATCAGGACGTCCTAAGGCATTCCGTCCTATAGCAGGCGACTATCATGAGTTTCGTCCGGATCGGATCGGTGCCGGTGCCCCAGCGACCGTCCACAGGAACTAAGACCTTGTGCACAAGTTATCCGTGATCAACGCAGTACACTAAGTTAGCAATCGAGGCAAATCAGGCATAACAGGAGCAGGGCAGTACAGGGCAAGATTTACTTTTGCATAGCCTACCTATTCAGTTTATGGCATTCAAGAAGAGTTCTATCATAGCACAAATTAAGAAGAAATATGTATTCTAACTTATATTTATGCATGTGAAGAACGTTCCAAACGAGCAAGCATGTAAGCAAATAACCGTTCATAAGTTTTATTTGACAAGCATAATATAACCCAAGTCTTTCCCCTTGTTATTGTAGTCTTTAGTTATTACTTGGTATCGTTTGATCGGGGCAAGCATGAACACAAGATTTAGATGTGACGACTAGCAAGAAGGGCTAGCTAATCGGGTTGGTAGCCACTCACTTTGTGGTTGGAAGGAGGAAGGAAAGAAGTGCTTTAGGAGTCCTCTCGAGCGACGCCTACTGCTGGATCACCTGTATTGACACGAACAGCTGATCAGTACTTCTTCCTCTCTTTCCATTATCGGAATTGAAGTACAGTCCTAAGAACGAAAGCAATGAAATCCATTGAAACCGTTCAAGAAAACCCAAGCAAATCCGAAAACCAACTCAAGGCACGAAAGCAACAAGCGACAGCGAAAACTAGGCAACAAAAGAATGCAGCGGAGAGGTCCCTCCTGACTCTGCCGCTAAGTCGATCCCGGGGGCACGGTCCACTGAATATGAGAATCGATTCCGAAGAAACAAATCCATAACGAGGACGAGTTCTTAATTCAATCTATCCCGATCGAACGATACCGTCTTGTATTTCTTAGCCGCGCTCCCCGAATAGGGGGAACGGGGCACTACAGGGATATACTCCCCCTCGCCCCATGAAGTCATTGCAGAAAGTCGGCAACTGGACCGGCTGGATTACTAGACTATCTTCGCTCGGGACACTGCCCGGGCACTGTCCCCTGAACAACGTCACAAGGCCGGAATGACGGCTGACGAACGACCCCTGGTCAGCTCCTTTCAGATGAAAGATCTTCCCCGGTTTGCCGTGAAGATCGGGCGTCAGCGTCCACGACATCCTCCTAGGATGTGTCGCATGGAAGAAGGCCGAGATGGGATAATCTCTCGACATCGTTGGCAGGTACAAGACCAAGCTCCCGGCTGGGAAAACCCAGGGCTCTCTCTTAGGCTTCGTCTGGGACCGTTTATCAATCATGTCCCCAAAAAAGAAAAGCTGGCTTTATGTATTGCTCCCCGTCTATATACGTCAGGGGCTCTCCGTTAATCATATTCAGCAGCGTCCGCTCGCCCTGAGCTGATATCAAAAGCTCCCTTCCCTCAGGATACTGGGGTCCGGAGATAGAAAATGCCACGTGGGATAGATCCTCCAGATAGTTCGAGTGCAGCATCCCGGCAGCGGAACCCATCACCTCGGCCAGTGGAGACTCACCCAAATTAACTGCAAAAGTGCGAAAAAAATACGTCATTACAAATCTTGCAACATGAGGACCCAGAAGCCACAGTCTGTACTTTACGCCAAGACTGTACAAATTTGGTCATTTTACGCAGGAAGTCTCATCCAGAGACGTAACTGGCAGCATACGATCCGTGCTTTACGTCGGGCTACCAAAATTCTAGTTATTACGCCGGAGGTTCCGTTCCCAGGCGTAAAACTAAAATTTTATAGTATACACCAAGTTTTTGGCAGTCAGAGCTGTTACTCTCGAAACTGCGGAAACATGGAACTCTTACGCTGGCACATTAGAAATGTGAGCGTAAAAGATAAAAATGTCTCCGTGCATCATCTTCCTCAAAGAGGCTATTAGCACAGAAGATGACCTAGCGCGGTCACGTTCAACGTGTGCGAAGAATTTTTCGTCATTCTTTGTCATCCAAAAGGCTCTACCTCTAAGGCCGGGAGCGCTGCTCGTCGGCGGGATACTTTGCTCAGGATGAAGTTCGCCTTGCCCGACCGAAGACTCCCTCGCTGGGGCAGAAGGATGAGAAGAAGGACCTACACTCTTTTCCTTAGTGGAGGGGATTTGCTTCGGCGCCATTTCTGAAGACTCTGAGTGCTCGGAGAAGGAACGGAGAAAAACTCGAACAGACGAAGACTCTCTTTCGCAGAAAATGGATGAAAAGTTTTTCTCTCAAAAGCTCGGGATATAGATAGGGTTCAGATCGACTCCTCGAATCCTCGGACGGACTCCTCGAAACCCTAACCAAATCTCGCAAATTAATATTTGGTTATGATTGGGTACTACGGCAGCCCACTACTCTCGAAAGACGGACAGTCAGCAAATTCGAAAAGTTTTTCGTGCAAAGCAGATTCGTGGTTCTACGCTAAGGAGCTTTCTACGCTCGACAGCTACAGATCTACGGTTTTACGCTCGCAAGCTATAAGTCTATGGTTTTATGCCCGGATGCCTTTTGTGCTCGGTAGCTTTTACGCTCGAGAGGCTACAAACCTATGACTTCACGCTTAACAGATACAAACCTATGGTCTCACGCTCGGTGGTGTTTAGTTCACGCTCGGAGGCAACAGATCCATAATTTCACGCTCGGAAGATTTCTTTTTCACAGACTACAAATCTACAGTTCTACGCTAAGGAGCTTTCTACGCTCGACAGCTACAGATCTACGATTTTACGCTCGCAAGCTATAAGTCTATGGTTTTATGCCCGGATGCCTTTTGTGCTCGGTAGCTTTTACGCTCGAGAGGCTACAAACCTACGACTTCACGCTCAGCAGATACCAAACCAATGATCTCACGCTCGGTGGCTTTCTACGCTCAATAGGCTACGAACTCAGGATTTCCAGCCCATCTACACTACGGATCTCTAACTTTCTGCATGTCCGAAACAGTTCTAAGGGCGGTCGATTACAGGAGTTCACCCAGAAGATACTCCTTGACCTCGAAATATCCCAAGTGCCCGGAGCATACAGAGTTCAAACATTCAGAAATTACTCTTCTCGGGTCAAAAAAATTGGAGGT
Organism: Iris macrosiphon; assembly: GCA_036927795.1. Classification (NCBI taxonomy): domain Eukaryota; kingdom Viridiplantae; phylum Streptophyta; class Magnoliopsida; order Asparagales; family Iridaceae; genus Iris; species Iris macrosiphon. The sequence goes on from JAYESA010000004.1 coordinate 185,474,196, forward strand.
TCATCCAGACTCCAGTCTGAACATCTCGTCTATGGCAACTCGGTTTGACAGCCGAAACCTCGACCCTGTTCCAAGGGAGTTTCGAGAGGTCATTCTTGAAGACGAAGTCTGAACAAAATTTTTGTTCATCAGAAGACAGTTCAGAAACTCTACGCGGTTCCTACATTCTTAAAGCAGCTGCGCATCACTAGTTATGCGTAAAAGACAGGACGGGACCTAATACTCTTTCTATCAGAGTCGACGTAAAGAATCAGACGTGTCGAAGCTGCACATATTCAGACTTCACAGCAACGTATGGCAAAGACGATCATATACAGAGAAGAAAGACGACTTTATTAAAAGTTAAAATCACAATTACATATGAGAGAAATCCTGTCTACAAGGGATTTTTCTTTATTTTTTGTGATTACATATGAGAGAAATCCCCTCTACATAGTTCTTCCTTCTCTTCCATGGCAGTTCATCGACCACCACAGTCATGAACAAGAAGATCCTCCATACGTCATGGCCGATCCAGTTGAGGCTTCTTCAACCCAACTAAATCGAGGACGACAGATTATAATTTGTCTAATCTCGTCCGCGGGGGTCTCAGGAGAAAATATACAGCTTGCAGGCTGTGTGGTCTAATACGACCCTTCCCTTCTCCTGGACAAGATGCCATATGAAGTTGCTGATTATCCCGAGCAAGGGAGGCTAAGATATCCTTCCATGATTCATCGTTGCAGATGACACTTGCTCGAAGTCGCCATCTTTTTCGGCTCCTTACATGCTGGAAGAACATGGTCTTCTTCTTCCTCAGGTCGACCCGACGAACTCCGGCGATCATCTCAGCATGGTAAAAGGAAATGTGGGAAGAAACATGTTAACTCCTCAACCCTTTTATAGGCAAGTGAGGTCACACCTACCCCCAATAAATTCGCCATAAAGACCGGCCTGAAAGAACGTGTCAAACTTGACCATTTCGGGCTCCGTTCAGAAGGCGTTTCGAGTTACGAGGGACGGTTCATGCTTCATTCAAAGCGTTTCAAATTTCGAGGAATTTAAAAGCTTTGAAGGGGGTCTTGTAGAAGCATAAAAAATATGCCGGATGACTATACGCAACTTATTGGTGCGGGGCAGCGTAAAGAGATAACCTCAGAGCCATCAAGCAGGCAAGACAAGAGCTTCTCAGGACCATCCGCGTAAGTGCAGTTTGTCCAGGCCGCCTCAGAGCGTAAAGCAGAGGGCTTCGTCGCCTATATGGCGTAAAACACATCCGCTTTCAAATACGGTATTAAAGCGTACGAGGAACGCTTCGTGCTCTCCGAGATGAACCTGTCAGACCCTGCAATGAACCTGACGTCTGAACTTCTGACAAAAGGATACGGCTCGGCTACCCAGACGACGGCTATAATGATAGCACGGCACTGCGACCCAGGCTGTCAGTTACCGCCATCTCCCTCGCATAAACTGCTTTTACATGAACGAGGGGATATGCTGCCTTATTTTACACAGGCAGACATGAGCTGTTTACACTCCGCAGTAGACAAATCGCCTGCCACGTCAAAAGTGGCGCTTTGTACAGGGCTCGAGGTACGTCTCTGCGATTGGTGCACAAGACGATGACAGTCTTCTCGAGGCACGTCTCTGCGACGAGTGCACAGAAGAGCTGTAGACCTCCAAAAACATGCCTCCGCATTTAATGCGCAGAATGATGGCGGATCTCTGTATTTAATGCAGGGGATTTGATTAAGAATCACCGAACCATCGTGTGGTGACACCCCCCTTGCGTAAACTGCTTTTTCGCATACAAAGGGATACGCTGTCTTGTTCTACATAGGCAAACGTGAACCGTCTACACACCACGGAAGACAAACAGACTGCCACGTCAAAAGCTGTGCTTTGTACAAGGCTTGAGGCATGTCTCTTCGCCCGATGCTCAGAACGGGGGCAGGCCTTCAGAACACGCCTTCGCAATTAATGCACAGGATGGTGGCAGATCTCTGCATTTAATGCGAGAGATTTGATTATATCTTCAAAAACCGTGATTCCGGCTAAAGACGTCCACGTCAGCACTCAGCATTTCGCAGTGGCTTCTACGCCTCCTCAGCTGTTATGCTCTCAGGGCTTCTACGCCTCCTCAGCTGTTATGCTCTCAGGGCTTCTACGCCTCCTCAGCTGTTATGCTCTCAGGGCTTCTACGCCTCCTCAGCTTCTATGCTCTCTCGGCTTCTACGCCTCCTCAGCTTCTATGCTCTCTCGGCTTCTACGCCTCCTCAGCTTCTATGCTCACTCGACTTCTATGCCATCAGGCTTCTATGCCTACCTGGCTTCTATGCCTATTTTGGCTTCTATGCCATGGTGACAGACATTGGCTTTTACGCCCACCTCTTCTATACGGAGGATACCTACTTACGTGGCTTTTACGCCGTGATCTTCGTAGCAACAATACGCGTTGTGTCCCTTAGTTGGACCCGCGTTATACGCTCATTCAAAGGATCATCTATACGCAGGCATTGGTTATTTTAACCGTCGTGTAAAAGGGTGCTGTGATTCCACTCCTCGGTTTTTACACCAACTGAGTGGTCACTGTCACTAAAACTCTATAAATAGAGACCTCTATCTACAGAGGAACAGGTCGAAGAAATTGATCAACGATCAGACTTCTGAAAAGGAGATCGGACAGGGTCAAGAAAAACAAGGAGAGAGAAGAGATCGAGAGAGAGAGAGAGGAACCCGGAGCTCAGGCAAAGGGGTAGGGATCGACGACCTTGGCATCGTGCATCCACCCTCTTTTGCAACCTTCGAAGCTACCTCCTGTCTTCTACGGCACTTCTTCACCGTCGTGTGGTCCAAGGGCTAAAGTAATCGACTGCAGATCAGACACCTATAGCAATTTATACCCAGATTAAATAAATTGTACTCCCACATCCTCGTATAGGATTACATTGTACAAGTTTGTTTGTAAACAAAAGAACACGGGTCTTGTGTAAACTTCGTCTTGAATACATCTTTCATTCTTTTCGTTTTCTACCACAAACAGTCACCGGACGTAATGTCATATAAGTCTAAAATGCACTTGTACTAAGCAGGAACGTGCACTTTAGTAATTCTTTTAAACATAGATTGAAATCACATTATAGCATAAAGTTGATCACAAAGTGTAGGAAGGAAATAACTTTTCATTAATAACTTGCAGTAAAAATTACATTGATATTGAATACATTGATATGCTGTTTCGGCTACATTCATTGAAATAACAAAAAAAAAAAAACTAACAAGCTGCTTGAAATAATACTTGTCATCCCATACATTACACCATTGTATAGATTGAAATTTTTTTCTCCAAATTGAACCGGCTTCAAAATACTTCAAAATAGTAAGAGTTTTAAGTCTACTGATCTCCACTTTTATTCCATATATATACTGCATGAAGTATAATATGTTGGGAACGCAACTCGAAAAATCGTTTCCCCAAATCAAAGAGCCTGCGAGAGAACAGAAGAAAAGAAACACAAACCAAATGCCAAAAATCACAAAAGAACCAAACGCAGACACAAACATTTTTAAGTGAAAAATATTTGCGAGAAAAACCACGGGACGATCGGAGTCCAATCCTGAAAAGCCTCCACTATTAGAATATAATATTACTCCATCTACAAACTCTTCACCGATTTAAACAGATCACCACAACTCTTTGGAAGATGAAAAATATGATTACACGCACACACGAAGAATCGAAGATGACGAGAAATAATCCCGAAATGATCTCCTCTTCGAACCGACCGTCAATTCCTCTTTCTCCTTCCAATGTTACAAAGCACTCTTGCCACATTTTTCTATCTTTCTTACTATGGATTAGGGTTAGAAAATCCCTAATTTATAACCCTAAAACCCGCAACTAATCTGGACCGCACGATAAGATCCAATTGTGAATAAAAGTCACCAAAAAATTAGCTTCAGCCTCCGACACCGAACTCAGACTGAACTCGGCTGAGTCGGTGTTAGCGAGTCTTTCGAAACAGCAAGCTTCTGTCCCCAGCGGACAGAACTCGGGCCGAACTCTGCCTCGGCTAGCTGGACAGAAATGCTCCTCGTTGCTCTCCGATTTTCTTCGTCCTCCCGAATGACACTCGTCGTCTTTCCGAGCTTCTCCGACACACGAATAACGCTACACGAATAACGCTCGTAGCACTACAGGATGTTCTTCACATAGATTGAAAATTCCACCCACCCACTCGAACATAATATGCTCTGGTTCTCTTAAATAATAAAACATGATTCGCATAATGGAGAAAGCTAGACACATAGAGGAGTCTACTCTCCACTTTAATTCCATGTATACACTGCATGAAGATAATGAGAGGTTTAGGTGCATTATCCGTACAATAATATAAGATCGTGCTAATCTTAAATAAACGAGAAAGATACGCACACAGATACTACTCTCCACTTTTATTGTACCATATATACACTGAGTGAGGATAATAGAGGTTCAGCTTGGTGCATTATCCAAGTCGAGAAGGGTACAATAGTAATCTATCTAAGATGGTGCTAATCTTACATATACGAAGAAGTAGCTAGCTAGCGAGGGAGTCTGAAACTAGGAGGAGGAGGAGGAGGAGGAGGAGGGGGAGGGAGGCACTTGGAAACTTCCTTACCAATTGCAGGATCGGATTCCCGAATCCTCTCCCTGACCCTCTGGATAAATTCATCAGCTAGACTGTCAACCCCGACGTCCGCCTCCATCAGTACATACTTGGATGTCGTGCTGGTCGACTCCACCACCCGCTCGCCCTCGCCCTCGCCCTCGAGTACTTCTTCTAAGACTACGGGTACCTCCACGCTCCGTTTGTTTGTTGGCCTGTGCCGGCCGAGAGTCAGCCTTGAGAGGTACAGGAAGGAGAGCCTGGTTATGTTGAGCGCGATCTCGGTCGACCTCTTGCATAAGGACTTGGTTCTGCGCTGCTGCTGCTTGGAGTTCCTCACTGCAGCCATCAGTGCTGCTGTGTGATTGCAGTAGTGGCATGAAGAGGTTTCAAGTGATGGATGAACTTAAATAGTATGGTGGTTGTTAGATGATTGGCTGATTGCTTACACACACTGCTGCTGCTGCTGTTGCTTCTTTTTGGAGCCGTCCTGAAAGGGATGTCGCAAATTATTTGAGTGGAATCTCGTGGAACACAGCCAAACTAACTTGCAGGTGACATCACAGAATAAAGGTTTCCTTACTTTAGACTTTAGTCATGGTGGAGGATGGAATTATATATATATATATATATATATATATATATATATATATATATATATATATATATTTTGAAGAAGCGTATGCATCGGTCTTAACCACTAGGCTATACGTCATTTGCAATAGTCGTGGCATATATATATATATATATATATATATATATATATATATATATATATATATATATATATGGTAAACGGGATATGAACCATAGGCTCATATTCCTATATGAGCCATGCACATGTGGACCAATAGAAATGTATTCCTACATCCCATGTGCATCCATATGCACTAGTACACTCCATTCCTATTGGTTCACATGTGCATTGGCTCATGTAAGAATATGAGCCTATGGCTCATATCCCTTTTTTACATACACATACACACACACACACACACACACATATGTTAGAATTATTGTTGTTTTCTTATTGAAAAATTTCTGAGTACAAAAATAAAATTAGATTGATGTTACCGGCCTCTGGGAAAGTCGTGCACGAAGCACTGCCCTAAGAGTTGATTCGGGATCTGTGTGCAGACGTTCCCGAAGCTCCTAGTGGTAAAACCCCCGCACTACCGGTATCTCGTTGCCGCACACGACTTGGAGAGAATGACCAGGACTTAGCTCTGCCCAGAGCTTGGAGATGACGACAAAAACGGAGTATAAATCTGTTGGCAGCAATTGTTTGGAGAGAAAGATATCTGATATTTTACAAAAAAATCTGACAAATATATAATACTAATATGTAACGGTCTGAATTAATTTTTCCATTAATTCAGCCGTTATAAAGAATGAACCTGGACACAATAACGGTTCAAAAATAATTTGTAGCGGAAGAAATTAATTTCTAACGTTCAGAAAAATAAATAAAAAAAGAAGAGGAGCAAAAAGAATTTTAGGGTCCCAGCCCGAATCTGAAGAAAAAATCCAATCGGCATTCGGCGTCCGCAGATGTGGGCGCGTACCCGCACCCGTTACGCGCGCCGAACCGAACCGAACCGAGCCGGGCCGGACGGCGGCGGCGGCGCGCGCATGTGGCCCAAGGGGTTCCCCACACAACAACTTAAGAGAGCAAAGAAGAGAAACTAATATATGTACACAAGAAAGCTTTGGCCCATCCGATGTGGGACTAAAGAAAGAAAGAGGAAGCTTGAGCTTTTGAAAGCAAAAGCAAAACCAACAACATATATATATATATATATATATATATATATATATATATATATATATATATATATCCTGAGGCTTAATCAAAGATAGTAGAACAAGAAGTTGAAGTCGAGATAAGGAGTTCACACAAAAGTTTTCTCTCTGATATACCTCAATCAAACGAAGAACTATATAATTATATAATATAGTAGCTAATTACAACTCCTTCTGAATCACATAATTCAAGAACCAAAAATACATTCTTCCTTGCAAACGCAGTTGCAATTGGGATAAACGTTTACAACTAGAAAAATAGGAGAGAAATATAGAATAAAAATTATTCTTGCTGGGGTGGTGAAGACCACCGTTGCTCAAAGCAAGATTCGTCATCTATAGACGATCTGCTCCCAGGAGCCAGAAAGTTCTCAAGAGAACTTCTGGAACGCTCGTACACTACCAAAATCTGCGCTATTAGCGACATTTTTTAGCGACTCTAGATATTAACGTCGCTTATTTTTGTAATATTAGTGACTACAATAGAACGTGTCGCTAAACGTCGCTAGTTGTGACATTTAGCGACAACAATTCTATTGTAAAAATATACGTCGGTACATGTTACAGAACGTCGCTAAAGCTTCAATATATAGCGACATTTTTGCGACATTCAGCGACATCATTTCATTGTAAAAAAATATACGCCGGCAAAGGTCGTTGAACGTCACTAATTTTTTTATTTTATAGCGACGTTTTAATATTTATTTCGTCGCTACTTTTTTTATTTATCTGCGACATTGAGCTATTCGTCGCTAAGTTTTTATTTATCTGCGACGTTTAGCGACGTATGTTTTGGACGTCGCTAATTTATTTAATATAGGATTTGGATGCCCTTCTCATTTTCCCCTATTCGATCACCCAAAATTTCGAACGCGACTTTCCCCCCTTCTGGCACAGCTCCCCTCCCTCCGAGCGCCCCCTCAACACAGCTCCTCCCCTCCGACGACCTCTCCACAGCTCCGGCCACCTCTAGGTAAACCCTAAACCTATCTCTCTCTCAGAGACACGGACACGACACACACGACACTGTGCATGGTGGGTGTAGAGACACGACACTCAACACACACACAGATAATTGCCCTAAATTGGTTCATGGATTTGCCCTATTTGTCGGGGTTTACTATAATACTAAAAATTAGATTTTTTAGTATTAATTAATGAACAAGTAATTAGTATTTAATTATTATTTTAAATATAATTTTTTAATTTTTACTTGGTTTAGATGTTATTATAGTAAAAAAAAAACTTAATTTTCGTACTTAGATTTGGACTTATGTTGCATGACCACGAATGTAAGTATATGGTTATGTTTCAGAGTGTAGGATGTGTATCAAGGTAGGGTATCTTGGAGTGTAATATCAATTGCAATTTAGGGACAGTACGAGTATTTAAGTATCAGATATTGCATAAGTGTACATGTTCTATGGATATATACATGATGTAAGTTAGTATACGTTATCTTTTAGTTATTAGTTAGATACATTAGTGTGTGTGTTGTGTGTTTGCACTATAGTGTATCAGTCTTTGGGTGTTCAAGAGTAGGTTGGTTTGTGTGACTTAGTGTCAGGTAGTATAGGAATGAGGTTTGGTATCAGATCATTTCCAGTAAGGATGTGCTCAGTACAAGGACTGTTAGTGTAGGTTGGAATTTGGTTTGTGTGTATGTGTGCCAGGTAAAGAGGGGGAAGCTCAGGTATGGGCATTGCAGGCAGTTAAGGGAAATGTGCTTAGTATTTAATTTAGTATGTATATAGATATCTGTTAGTGAGTGTTTATATATATTTAGTTTGAGAGGGTGTTTAGTGAGTGGATGTAGGAGTGTTCAAACCAAGTATTAGTGAGTGTCTTAGTGTCTGTGCTTTAGGGGTATATATATAAGTTTATCATATAATGTAATGCCTATACATATAATGTAAGTTATGTATCTAGATAACTTGGAAGTAATTGATAGTAATGTGATACCAAGTCATGAGTGTAGTGTCACAATGTAGGATATGTGTAGGTTAGTACCAAGGCTATAGTACTAGCTTTGTGATATTAGAGATTAGTAAATTGATACTAATGTAACTCTAGTATTAGCTAACTTGTATGAGCTATCTATTTACTAGAGTTTGAAATCTTTGGCTCTACTTTTCGCTCTGGTACCAGAAGCCATGAGACATAAGTCTTCTCTTCTCCTTCATATTTCAGTCTCATGACTTTCGGCACCAGAGCGTATGGTAGAGCCAAAGGTCTCATGGCTTATAGGTTTATTTACCTATTTTTTATTAGGTATCTAGCTAGGTCAAGATACACGTGAGTATATTGAGTATGTGAGTGTCCACGTGTTCATATCTCTGAATTTTTTTTTACTTTTGCAAGCCTTTTCAGGCTATTACAGTCTGCAAATATATTTCCAGATAATTTTTTGAGAGGAGTAAATAAATGCCTCTAATTCATCTTTGCCTCCATTTGAACGATATATATTTGAACAATATCTATTCATCTTTTTAGAAGTATCTAGAGATGAATTACTACCTGCGTCATCGTTCGTGGATGTACAACCGTCATCCTGATGACATGTACGGTGTGCGGGATAAATTCATAGAGGGTGTACAACCGTTTCTGTAGTTCGCGAAGGTGTTCCCTCAGTACAGGGACGACACCAAAATTAAGTGTTCGTGTGTGACATGTCGCAACTTGAAATATCACTCAGAAGTGGATGTGACATATCATTTGTACTCGAGGAATTTCACGCTGAATTACTATCAATGGACTCACATGGAGAACTTGTATCTTAAGCATTAGATCTGAAGTCCTATGTGGAGCCGTATATGGATAACCACGAATACGTTGATTACGACGACGGGTGCATGAACATGATTTTTGACGCTGCCGGGCATAGTTTCGATTCGGACAATCATGATACAGCTGAGGAGGCACTGAATGCCGATGCTGCAAAGTTTATGTAGTTACTGAAGAATGCAAGGACTCCATTATATCCTGGTGGGGAGGATTATTCACCGTTGGAGGTGGTTACAAGACTGTTACGCATCAAGTCCAATTTTAACATGACGCAAGAATGCTACAACCGACTGATGGAGTTGATTATAGGATCATGTCGGAGGGTGCTAAGTTACCTAAGGACTTCTTGGAACAAATATTGTAGAGGTGGACGTTGACAAAATAACCTATCAGGAGGATGAGCTACCTCTTGTAACAAATATTGTGGAGGTGGACTCAACGGAAGTTCCTCATTATACGGCTAATCGTGTTAAAGATGTAAAATTATCCGAAGAGGAAGACGAAGTAGATGAAAGTGAAGAAGAGGAGGACGAGGCCGAGAAAGAGGAGGACAAGGATAACGTAGAAGATAAATTTTTAGAAGAGAATTAAAAATAAAATAAAATCCATTTAGTCTTGTGACATGTACTATATTTTTCTGGATTAGACTTCTTGGATATTGTTACCAAAATTCTAGACTTTTTGGTTATCTAGACTTTTTGTGTGCAATTCTATTATGACTGTGAGATTTTATTTATTTATTTTCTTCATTTAATTTTATTCGTATTATATATATATATATATATATATATATATATATATATATATATATATATATATATATATATATATATATATATATATATATATATGCGTATTTGTTTTATCATCATATGTTGTTATCAGTTATGACAGTCCGACGCGGAGGGTTAGGATGTAGATGAGCATCTAGAGGACACCGTGCTCCGAGTGGCAACACTCCTTCGGTACCGGGTACTAGGGTTATATATCTGCATATTTGTTTTATCATCATATCTTGTTATCAGTTATGACAGGACGACACGGAGGGTTCAGACATAGAGGAGCATGTAGAGGACACCGTACTCCAAGCGGCAGCACTTCTTCGGTACCGGGTACTAGGACCGGACCACTTGCATCTCCCCATGACAGTACTCCTGGGACGAGCAATACTCCACTCTTTCGACCACTTGCACCTCCTCATGACAGTACTCCTGGGACGAGCAATTCCAGGCCGGAGTCTACTACTCCTCCGTCTACCGTTCCTAATGCTGACGGTACCATGGAGAACGAGGAGGAGACGGGCGAGGCCCAGACCTCACAGTATCAGAGAGATCCTCCGTGCGCGCCTACAGATGAGCATCGGATGGAGATTTAGGCCGATGACACAAAGTAAGTTAATTAGTTAACATTTTCTTACGCATATATATATATATATATATATATATATATATATATATATATATATATATATATATATATATATATATATATATATAAATATATATATATATATAGACTTTCTATGAATATAATTATCTTTGTATAGATATCGTCCGTCGAGGGTACAGAGACGCCTGGGGCTCTTTTTGAGGTACGATTATGGGACCCTTGGATCAACTACTCCGATGCTCCAGACGAGATAAAGGCGTTCTGGTTTAAACACTTCAAGGTAAAAATATATTTGGTTTTAATATCGATCATCTATTTTATTTATATTACATAACTTATTATATTACTTCTTGTAAAACACATATTTTTACCCACCACACTAGGATGAGGTGATCGAGGAGATGTTTCCTTCCATCGCTGCCAAGCTAGTCCAGGATGCGATCAATGATCAGAAGGACCGTGATCGTTTGGGAAAACTAATCCAAGGTTGGATCACGACTGGGCAGTGGAATCAGATGAGGGCTAGATTCGACGATTATCATGCCTCAGTCTCAAAATACACGAGACCAGACCACGTGGCAATGGCCAGCTGGTATGACTCCGTAGGGATTTCTAATTTAATGGACCCGACGAAGTGCACTTACACTGTCCACGATTAAGTGATCTAGTCAATAATCTAATTCTAGCATACAAAAAGTAAACTATATCTCAATCCATGGTAAATAAATCTCAAGAAGGAACGATACGCATCATCAGTCTGCAGCCCAATAATTCATCCGTTCGAATAGGCCAAAAGAACAATATAGGCCTATAAACACTAGGCTATAAAAGAAGAACAAAAAATAAAAAGTAGTACATGACTGTAATAGTTAAAAATATAAAGATACCTACAACGAAGTCCACACTCCACTAGATCAAGCATCCTGCAAACTGTACAAATAACCTGGAAGGGAACCAGGTCCTCAGAGGGACGTAACAAGATACAAAAAGTATATGCCATAAAGTAAATACTGTGTAAACTCGAGGGTGAACTAACCAGCTAAGTGGAATGCACTTGAAGACAACCTTGGTATGTATGGGTAGGTAAAAGGTATAAAGTGTAGCGTCGAGCCAGAGGCTAAGTACCTAGAATTAGCTGTAAATTGGATGCCAGGAGTATATGCTGACTACATCACTGATCATGATAGCATGCAGCTAGTAACCTCTGTCGGATGTATCGACAAGCATATACGCCCATAACCGGGTAACACTAAGCCCATAACCGAGTAACACATGGCCCATAACCGGGTAATACTGTGGATCACGACCCCGTAGTTTACTCTGAAACTACGGTAGCCAAATGTCTATCCCATACGCCTACTAATTATCTTCTCCGCCCAATGCCAATGTACAATTCACGAATATGACGTGGATATCTCGTACTATAATGCAAGTCACTAAAGAAATATACAACTAAGCTAAATACCGTCACACATGATGCTCATATCGATGGCCAGTCAGTCATGATGCATGCGTCCCTACATGAACTCACTCTATGACGTGCAATGATACGTGTCAAGGCCTGGGGAGTCATATCGATAACTCCACAACTTTAGGTGCGTCCACTAGACACTAGGTCAGACACAAGTCCTAACGTCAATGCCTTTGTTGACTGCACCCGAGACTTTCTCGGACGCACACAGTTACATAATATTAAAACAATAAAATATGCAACTAAATAATAACTGAATTTAAATAGTACAACAAGGCAAGGTATACTTGCCTGGAACTCTGGTGTGCACAAGTAAGGATCCAAAAATCGCAGCCAAGGTAGAATCGTCTTGGGTGCCTATGAATAAATAACAATAATTATCAATCACTATATTACACTATGCTAATCATGTACACAAGTACAACTTATGCAACGTCATGAGTTACGCAGATACTAAACCAAATAAACATTCTAATTAAAAACGTTGGCTAAGGTTGACTAGTCAAGGATCAAGGGGTTAGGGATACACTTAGTCTACTAGTCCCACTGCATTTTACAAGTCATCCTATGGTATCATTTCTCATATGTTACAATCACGGTCACAGCTATGATTCGTGTATGTGCTAAGTTGCACCTCTAACACAGGGGTACTAGGTATCCTACTTACTAAGATTTTCAGGACACGTCTGATATGGGTAACCATCTAGGTCTCCATGTACGGGTACATCATGTCCTCAGATACCATGCACAGCGAGATAATTAGTTACCAAAATATGTTACAATTCTAAATAACGTGTAATACTAGACACATGTTTTAGATATTAGGTTAGTGCACGAAGGACAGTTTTATTCTAAACACCTAGGTCAACACAAATATATCCCATGTTAATAACCAAGTTTTATATAAAATAATACTAACACTAACTACTATGCATATATAAACACGCACATATAGACACTAGGTATTATGTTTCACAGATCAATATTTATGCATGCAATAATCAAGGAGGAGGAGTACAATGCAAACCTAGGTATGCTCGACTAGGAGGGGGTGATGCACGTCCGCGACTCGAGGGCGGCCTGACTCCGGCGGATGGGGTAGGTGCTCCGGTGGGTGCACAGTACAGCAACAGCAGTACTGGCAGCAGCAGCGACAAATGCAGCAGCTCGCAGTGGCAGCGGCTTGGTAGCGGTGGCGGGTGGCTGGTGGGTTGCTGGTGGCGGGTTGGTCGTGACAGGGTGTACTGTTGGTGGAGGTGGCCGTAGGGATGGAGGTGGTGATGGGGTGCTGGTGATGGTGATGTTGGTGATGACGACGGTGATGGGAGTGGTGGAGATGGGCAGAGGAGAGGCTGGTCGTGGGGACTGGTAATGGTGATGATGGTGTAGGAAGTGGTGGAGATGGCCGCTGTGGTGGTGGAGATGGGCGGAAAGGGAAGTCGGGTGGTGATGGTGATGGAAGTGGTGGAGATGATGGTGGCATTCAGGATTATGATGTTGGTACGGTGGTGACATCGGTGATGGGAGTGGTGGAGATGGCTGCAGTGGCGGGGTGACTGTCGTGGGTGGTCGGAGAAGGCAGTGGGGAAGTCGGGGAATAAGGGAGGTGAGGTGGTGGTGCTGTGGTGGTGGGAAGGAGACGGCCGGAGGAGGAGGGTCGGAGGAGTCAGGAAAGAAGGAGAGGTCGGGGAAGGAGCTGCTATCGCGGAGGATGTAGGTGGCCATGGCAGTGATGGCTGCTCGGAGGAAGAGGTAGATCGGGGGATGAAGTCGGGGACTGTAGTGGTAGCGAGGTGATGGCCGGAGTAGGAGGTGGCCGGAGTAGGAAGATGGAGGTGGCCGGATAAAGAATAAGGAGGTGTAGTTTAGTTTTAGGGTTTCGGGTAGGGTGTTGGCTGTGGTTTATTTGGATAGAGGAAGTAGGTATGTATGTAGGAGAGAGAGAGGAGGAGGATGGCATTGGGATTAGGGCCGACCATGTACATTTCTAGGGATGGGGGGAAGGTTCTACATGAAGGGATGGAGGGCTAGGATTGCTTTGGTTTTGAATGGAGGGTGTGGTTGATGAAGGGAAAAAAAGTTGTATGAAGTACACCCAAAATGGAGGGAAAATAAGGTGGACTGGTCAACAATGAAGGGGGGTTCTTCATGGCTTGGCTCCAATAGAAGGTGGACACCTCATTGCCTTTTTGCATAAAGTCCTTAACAATTGGAAAATTACACAAACAATGGGGTTTGGTATTGGATGAGAAAAAATACTATGTTTGGTGTGATGTAGTGGGTTAAAATGGTGTATAGTGTTTAGTATAAACCTTGAGGGTGTGAGTGGGGGTTTGGGTTGGTATTGGGTCTAGTTTTGGGTTAGGTTGGGACATTACACTAATTTAATTAAAATTAGTATAAAATGTGTTCTTTAATTAATTGGGAGTGCATATGATTAAAATTGGGTGGGACACAAGTATCATGGACGTAGTAAACTCAGAATAGAATATTGTCATAAATTGTGTTGCATAAAACGGATCGAGATTGTGTCTCCAATTTCGATTGGTACGGACAAAGATGCAAAGTTGGATTTATTTGGATTTAAGAATGGACGTTTGTAACAAATATTGAGCAACTAAAATGAAGCACAAGAGAGGATATTTATGAGTTACACAAAGGTCAAAATGAAATGCTAGCACGTCTAGGAAAAGTGTGTGAAATTTGTTTGGAAGCAAATGCTAGTGTAGCGCTCCAAATATCGAAGAAACGGTAAGGTGCACAAAGTGATACAAATATTATGTACATTAATCTAAAATAATATGTTCTAATTCTAAGTGGCTCCAAACTAACCCTAGTCTCTCTATCTAAGCCAGGTAGACCTAAATTTGGTCGAGAGATTTTATAATCTACCCAACTTATAAGAATTTTGTCCTCAAAATTAAAATAAATACATAATAAGCTATACATTATCAAGCAATGCTACGGACATACCTAGGACCGGTGGAGTTGGCCTTTGCACTATCTGTTGGGCTCTATTAGCACACTGGGAACACTCATGAACCTGATGTTGGTTCGATCCGCACCTCAAACGCTGTCCTAACCTTCTTCTGCAACTAGGACGGTTAATATCTCAATATTCCTTTATAGGTATAATATCATCATCCTATAATATCTATATTAAAATCCTTCATCCTAACTTCTTACAATCGCTCTTAGCAGCAACAAGTCTAATCTAGCTAGTCAGTCATACCCAGTTTAGAAGCTCAACTCAAACAATTCCTAGGAGAAGTATATGTAATGAAATACAACATAAGTCTCTACTCAATACATAGTAATAAGAATATATAGAAATTATGTAATAAATATCTATTCAATCATTCTAAATACCCTAAAATATAATGTAACCAATAATAATAAGAATACTAATCCTAAAATCTAAAAATTCACTGGCTAAGTAAATTGAAAATATGTTCCCATGTAACCACCTACTACTAAGGATTTGGTCAAACAAGATTACACCCTAATAGTCAAAATCTAAATCCCTGGCCCAAAGTAGTTAATGTGTAATCCACAATATTTAGCTTATCATTCCTATAGGACTTCCATATTTTAGTTACATTCCTCATCCAAGCTACATGGGTTCCATCTTATTACAACTTGCCATCCATTATAGACAATTCACTATCTAACTCAAGACTATAACATCTATCAAAACTCTCATCCTTCAACACATTTGTCTTTCACAGATACTAGCTTAACTAATCAAGTTTTCAAAGGTGAAACCACGAGCCTAATAGACAATGGCAATCCAATATAAATCAAGTACATCTAATTTGATTTGAAAGCTATATTGTAGTACTCAAGTTATCTCGTCATCCAATATTGGGTCTAGCAATCTACGTCTAGCAATCTACCTATCTATTTTTGCCTAGTCATATAATCATCATTATCTAAACGGTAATACAAAAAAATATAGGTCTGATACTGGAATTCACAAGGCAACTAGGGATTAACCACTATGGTTTGCTACCTAAAGTGTTATTTCATGCCTCAGTTTCATTGATATCAGCTAATCTTCTTCTAGGAGAGAGTCTAAAATTTTGCCTTCTTGAGTTCATAATATCGTTTCTTATATCACTATCATGAGGCTACAACTAATTCCGTGTATCATTATCACCGGGCTACAACTTACCCTAGTATCTAGCTATGTCTTTCCTAAATTATTCTAGGGCCTTAGAATTAAACAATCTTTCTAGCTTCTAATACATACAAATCACTGCTATACCTTAAGTAAGGGTAGGGTCTAGTTTTAAGTCTCTACTTCTATGTCTAATTCTTACACCAATAGTATGTACTAACTCTAGCAACAAGAAAGAACTTATCAACCTACCCTACTGAGGGTAACCATCTTCTCATAAAATATCACATCAATCATACCTTCTTCCGTCCTGGCTAGGATCTGCTCCTAGAGGAAATCACCGTGCGCGAGCATCCATCTCTCCGAAATAAGAAAGATGAGAAACAATAATAACGATGTCGACGGTAAATGAGCGAATATAATAATGAACTCCAAGGGCGATATTCGAATATAAGAGGAGTTTTAAAATCAGTTATAGATTGAGATCTTATTCAACATTAATCCTAAGTTACATGCTCGTTCGGTACAGTAACATAAACAAAACGATATGCTATGACCTCCATGGGCCACCAATAAAACCATGTCATGCCCCAGTCCCAAAATATATGGGACCAGGCCACGTGGCAATGGCTAGCTGGTACGACTCTGTAGGGCTTTTCAATTTAATGGACCGGACGAAGTGCACTTACGCTGTCCATGGTTAAGTGATCTAGTTAATAATCTAATTTAGCATGCAAAAACTAAACTAAATCTCAATCCATGGTAAATAAATCTTAAAAAGGAACGATACACATCATCAGTCTGCAGCCCAATAATACATCCGTTCGAATAGGCCAAAAGAACAATATAGGCCTATAAACAATAGGCTATAAAAGAAGAATAAAAAATAGAAAATAGTACATGACTGTAATAGCTAAAAATGTAAAGATACCTGCAACGATGTCCACACTCCACTAGATCAAGCATCCTATAAACTGCACAAATAACCTGGAAGGGAACCGGGTCCTCTGAGGGACGTAACATGATACAAAAAGTACATGCCATACAGTACATACTGTGTAAACTCGAAGGTGAACTAACCAGCTAAGTGGAATGCACTTGAAGACAACCTTGGTATGTATGGATAGGTAAAAGGTATAAAGCGTAGCGTCGAGCCAGAGGCTAAGTACTGGCATTAGCTGTAAACTGGATGCCAGGAGTATATGCTGACTACATCATCGATCATGATAGCGCGCAGCTAGTAACCTCTGTCGGATGTATCGACAAGCATATACGCCTATAACCGGGTAACACTGAGCCCATAACCGGGTAACACATAGCCCATAACCGGGTAACACTGAGGCTCATGAACTCGTAGTTTACTCTAAAACTACGGTAGCTAAATATCTGTCCCATACGCCTACTAATTATCTTTCCCGCCCAATGCCAATGTACAAGTCGCAAATACGACGTGGACATCTCGTACTATAATGCAAGTCTCTAAAGAAATATACAACTAAGCTAAATACCGTCATACATGCTGCTCATACCGATGGCCAGTCAGTCATGAAGCATGCATCCCTACATGAACTCACTTTATGACGTGCAATGATATGTGTCAAGGCCTGGGGAGTCATATCGATAACTCTACAACTTTAGGTGCATCCACTAGACACTAGGTCAGACACAAGTCCTAACGTCAACGCCTTCATTGACTGCATCCGAGTCTTTCTCGGACGCGCACAATTATATAATATTAAAATAATAAAATATACAACTAAATAATAACTAAATTTAAACAGTACAACAAGGCAATGTATACTTGCCTGGAACTCTGGTGTGCACAAGTAAGGATACAAAACTCGCAGCCAAGGTAGAATTGTCTTGGGTGCCTATGAATAAATAACAATAATTATCAATCACTATATTATACTATGCTAATCATGTACACAAGTACAACTTATGCAACGTCATGAGTTACGCAGATACTAAACCAAATAAACGTTCTAATTAAAAACGTTGGCTAAGGTTGACTAGTCAAGGATCAAGGGGTTAGGGGTACACTTAGTCTACTAGTCCCACTGTATTTTATAAGTCATTATATGGTATCATTTCTTATATGTTACAATCACGGTCACAGCTATGATTCGTGTATGTGCTAAGTTGTACCTCTAACACAAGGGTACTAGGTATCCTACTTACTAAGATTTCTAAGACACGTCTGATATGGATAACCATCTAGGTCTCCATGTACGAGTACGTCATGTCCTCAGATACCGTGCATAGCGAGACAATTAGTTACCAAAGTACGTAACAATTCTAAATAACGTGTAATACTAGACACATGTCTTAGATATTAGGTTAGTGCACGAAGGACAGTTTTAGTCTAAACACCTAGGTCAACACAAATATATAGCATGTTAATAACCAAGTTTTCTATGAAATAATACTAACACTAACCACTATGCACATATAAACACACACGCACATATAGACACTAGGTATTAGGTTTTACACATTAATATTTATGCATGCAATAATCAAGGAGGAGGAGTACGATGCAAACCTAGGTATGCTCGACTAGGAGGGGGTGATGCACGTATACGACTCTAGGGCGGCCTGACTCCGACGGGTGGGGGAGGTGCTCCGGCGGGTGCACAATACAGCAGCAGAAACACTGGCAACAGCAACGATAAATGTAGCAGCTCGTAGCGGCAGCGACTTGGTGGCGATGGTGGGTTGCTGGTGGGTTGCTGGTGGTGACGGGTTAGTCGTGGCAGGGTGTGCTGCTGGTGGCGGTGGTCGTAGGGATGGAGGTGGTGATAGGGTGCTGGTGATGGTGATGGGGTGCTGGTGATGGTGATGATGGTGTTGGTGATGGCGACGTTGATGGGAGTGGTGGAGATGGGCGGAGGAGAGGCTGGGCGTGGGGACTGGTGATCATGATGATGGTGTAGGAAGTGGTGGAGATGGCCGCTGTGGCGGTAGAGATGGGCGGAGAGGGAAGTCGGGTGGTGATGGTGATGGAAGTGGTGGAGATGATAGTGGCGTTCGGGATGATGATGCTGGTGCGGTGGTGACGACGGTGATGGGAGTGGTGGAGATGGCTGCTGTCACGCCCCGGCTCCCGAGAACCGAGGGGCCGCTCGGCCGGACCACCGCCTCACTCGCCCCCGCCGGCCCTGATTGAACCGGACGCGAATTACCGTGCCTCGGCGCACCGGACGTGAATCACCGTGCCTGTCTCGCGGGTGCGAGGAAGGAATGTGTGGCCCGTTCGATTACCGGGGACGTGATGTCGTGCGAGCCTGGGGTTGCGCCCGCACAAGGCTTCATCATTTAAGTTTGTTGGCTATCATCGCATCAATCGAGTAAGCAGCAGAAAGGGACATTATTGTAATGCAATGCATTTAGCCAACTGAGTATTCGAGACAATCGAGGGACTTGGGTTCTCTTATGCAAAGGCATTCGTTTCATAAATTATGCCCCCTTATACGATAGAATCTCGGGGCACAATCGAAACCAGGATTCTGGGTCTTAGGGACTGAGGCACGCCTATCGCTCCCTCGGACGATCCAGTACCTGCAAGCAAGTAAACTGTTGGAGGGTTAGCACTTTTATAAGTACTGGTGAGAATAAACAACTGAACAAAAGTCGCATTCACTAAAACCAACACTAAGTAGTCATGTTGTAAAACATTACATTACTAGTGATCTTTCTAGTTTTACCTAAGTTCGTTTCATGCAGTAGAAGAATGGAGTCATATTACATTGTTTTGGAAACATTTTTGGAAACAGAGTTTCATATACGATATAAAGCAAGCGAGCCGTTCGTTCTGTTTCAGGGTGGGCGCAGCGTGTCTCGTGAGACTCCAGGGACAAATGTATAGCTAGACACAAATGCACATCTTAGGGGCAGTCCATCTATTAAAGCCAACACAATGAACTTAGCTATATGCAGGGAGGTCCCCGAGTATCTCAGGATCGGCAGCTGTTGGACCAGCATACCAATGACTCTTTATCTGAAGCTAATGGCAGCTGTGACCCATGGTGGCTAATGATGCATGCAGTTCAGCTCTCCACCAATAGCCATTGTTCGACCGATGCAAATGCATGGAAACACTATCAAATAAACTTTAGTATGCAGACGAGACGAACCATCAGAACAGTTATCATTGTTGCGGGGTAATCCGACTTATCACTTGAACACATTCAGGCACGATATGGTTCTCTCGGAGCATATGGGATAGTAAACATGTTTATACACTCTTTGACAAGCGTTTCAGGATTCTTAGTTAAGCAGACTTATCGTTTCAAAGATAAGCTAGGTGAGTTCGTTCATTAACATGCAAGGCAGGTTCTATCATTCTTTTATGAAAACATTGCAAGAAAAAACTCAGATTATTATTAAGGCGTGCAAGAATCAGAGAACGAAGTTCTGCCCACTTACCTTGATACATAATGCCGACGCGGAGCGGGGCATTACATACTTACCAACCAACAAAAAGTTTTATCCTCGAAACTTCAAGGATAAACTTCTCGATATTCCGAGCAGCGATAGTGCCATCCCTCGCCGTACTCAATCGAAACAATCAAGCAATTCAAGTTCAGAAAATATTTACACTTTGAGAATATCTATGGACTTATTGTATGGAACGCTCTATTGCAATACCATATCAATATAACTCAGAGTCATAGCAACGGATTTTGGGCCAAGAAATCGATTCCACTATGATACCATTCTGTCACGCCCCGACCCCCGAGAACCGAGGGGCTGCTCGGCCGGACCACCTCCTCGCTTGCCCCCGCCGGCCCGGATTGAACCGGACGCGAATCATTGTGCCTCGGCGCACCGGACGCGAATCACCGCTCCTGTCCCACGGGTGCGAGGAAGGAATGTGTGGCCCGTTCAATTACCGGGGACGTGATGCCGTGTGAGCCTGGGGTTGCTCCCACACAAGGCTTCATCATTTAAGTTTGTTGGCTATCATTGCATCAATCGAGTAAGCAGCGAAAAAGGACATTGTTGCAATGCAATGCATTTAGCCAACTGAGTATTCGGGACAATCGAGGGACTTGGGTTCTTTTATGCAAAGGCATTCGTTACATACGTTATGCCCCCATATACGATAGCATCTCGGGGCACAATCGAAACCAGGATTCTGGGTCTTAGGGACTGAGGCACGCCTATCACTCCCTCGGACGATCCAGTACTTGCAAGCAAGTAAACTGTTGATGGGTTATTACTTTTATAAGTACTGGTGAGAATAAACAACTGAACAGAAGCCGCATTCACTAAAACCAACACTAAGTAATCATGTTGTAAAATATTATATTACTAGTGATCTTTCTAGTTTTACCTAGGTTCGTTTCATGCAGCAGAAGAATGGAGTCATATTACATTGTTTTGGAAACATAGTTTTATATGCAATATAAAGCAAGCAAGCCGTTCGTTCTGTTTCAGGATGGGCACAGCGTTTCTCGTGAGACTCCAGGGACAAATGTATAGCTAGACACACATGCACATCTTAGGGGCAGTCCATCTATCCAAGCCAATACAATGAACTTAGCTATATGCAGGGCGGTCCCCGAGTATCTCAGGATCGGCAGCTGTTGGACCAGCATACCGATGACTCTTTATCTGATGTTAATGGCAACTGTGACCCATGGTGGCTAATGACGCATGCAGTTCAGCTCTCCACCAATAGCCATTGTCCGACCGATACGAATGCATGGAAATACTATCAAATAAACTATAGTATGCAGATGAGACGAACCATCAGAATAGTTATCGTTGTTTTGGGGCTATCCGACTTATCACTTGAACACATTCAGGCACAATATGGTTCTCTCGGAGCATATGGGATAGTGAACATGTCCATGCACTCATTGAAAAGCGTTTCAGAATTCTTAGTTAAGCAGACTTATCGTTCAAAGATAAGCTAGGTGAGTTCGTTCATTTACATGCAAGATAGGTTCTATTATTCTCTTATAAAAATATTGCAAGCAAAAACTCAGATTATTATTAAGGCCTGTAAGAATCAGAGAACGAAGTTCTGCCCACTCACCTTGATACATAATGCCGACGCGGAGCGGGGCATTACAGCTGCAGTGGCGAGGTGACTGTCGTGGGTGGTCAGAGAAGGCAGTGGGGAAGTCGAGGAAGAAGGGAGGTGAGGTGGTGGTACTGTGGTGGTGGGAAGGAGACGACCGAAGGAGGAGGGTCGGAGCAGTCGGAGAAGAAGGAGAGGTCGGGGAAGGAGCTGCTATCACGGAGGAGGTAGGTGGCTGTGGCGGTGATGTTTGCTCGGAGGAGGAGGTGGATCAGGGACTGTGATGGCGGCGAGGTGATGGCCGGAGTGGGAGGTGGCCGGAGTAGGAAGAGGGAGGTAGTCGGATGAAGAAGAAGGAGGTGTAGTTTGGTTTTAGGGTTTCTGGTAGGGAGATGGCTGTGGTTTATTTGGTAAGAGAAAGTTGGTGTTTATATAGGAGAGATGGGAGGAGGATGATGGAATTGGGATTAGGGCCGGCCATGTGCATTTATAGGGATGGGGAGAAGTTTCTACATGAAGGGATTGAGGGCTAAGATTACTTTGGTTTTGAATAGAGGGTGTGGATGATGAAGGGGGAAAAGTTGTATGAAGTACACCTAAAATGGAGGAAAAATAAGGTGGACCGGTCAACAATAAAGGGGGTTTCTTCATGGCTTGGCTCCAATAGGAGGTGGACACCTCATTGCCTTTTTGCACAAAAGTCCCTAACAATTAGGAAATTGCACAAACAATGGGGTTTGGGATTGGATGAGGAAAAATACCATATTTGGTATGATGTAGTAGGTTAAAATGGTGTATGGTGTTTAGTATGAACTTGAGGGTGTGAGTGGGGGTTTAGGTTGGTGTTGGGTCTAGTTTTGGGTTAGGTTGGGACATTATACCAATTTAATTAAAATTAGTGTAAACAATGTTCTTTAATTAATTGGGAGTGCATAGGATTAAAATTGGGTGGGACACAAGTGTCATGGACGTAGTAAACTCAGAATAAAATATTGTCATAAATTGGGTTGCACAAAACGGGTCAAGGTTGTGTCTCCAATTTTGATTGGAACGAACAAAGATGCAAAGTTAGATTTATTTGGATTTTAGAATGGACGTTTGTAACGAATATTGAGCGACTAAAATGAAGCACAAGAGAGGGTATTTATGAGTTACACAAAGATCATAATGGAAGGAAGGTACGTCTAGAAAAAGTGTGTAAAATTTGTTTGGAAGCAAATGCTAGTGTAGCGCTCCAAATATCGAAGCAACGGTAAGGTGTACAAAGTGATACGAATATTGTGTACATTAATTTAAAACAATATGTTCTAATTCTAAGTGGCTCCAAACTAAGCATACTCTCTCTATCTAACCCAGGTAGACCTAAATTTGGTTGAGGGGTTTTACAACGATCCCAGGTACAAGAAAAAGTCGGAGAAGACGATGGCGGCCAGGAATAAGGCAGGAAAGTGGTGCGGTGGGTCGATTCCGATGACAGAATACTTTCGTCGCATGGTAAGTATTTCAATACATATATATTATTTTAATCAAAGTAGGATAAAATGGTTAATTTTAGTAACAATATATCTATTTGTAATTAACAGGTCTAGAGGGGTGAAGACGCTAACATGGTGACCGTCTTCCTCGCCACCCATCAGAAAGGTGGATATCTCATCGATGATAGGGCCACGCAGACTTACGTAAGTATTACTTTACATTTTTTTATTTTAATATAACTTAAAAAATATGCAAATAAATATCCATATAGTTAGTAATAAGTTGCTTAGATAATAGGGTTATTTACACTAACTATCCCTATATTTTGGTTTATAACACCGGGTGCCCCTGGTTTTGAACAACTTAGAAAATATGCAAATAAATATCCATATAGTTAGTAACAAGTATATTTATCGAGCGGTTCATTTTTTTTCTAGAATGAGTATCTACGGCTCCATGAGCAGTCGACGTAATATGTTGCGTCTGCACCTCCCGAGGGAGAGGCCAGTACTTCTTCGCAGCCACCGGCCCACCCAGTTTCGTCGGCTGACGAGCTGTGGCAGACTGCCGCTGGTGGTCTTCAGAGGGGTACGTACTACGGTACATGATCCTATGACACTTATGTTGCGATGCAAGGCTTTAGGACCCCATATGCCCCTGCGCATACCCCACAACCTTTCCAGGAGTTAGTGCGAGTCTAATAGAAGAGAGTTGACCATCAGATTACGTCTCTGCGTGACGAGATGATGAGACTAATTTTGCAGCAGCCCTACTCCCAGCCGCAGATGGACGATGCGAGGATCTTAGCACATTTTGATGCGCTCGAGCAAAACCTTTTGGAGCTCAGGACTATGATCGAAGTGACACAGCGGGACATTAAGGATCTGGCATCATCGACACAACGTTCCGTTAGTCAGATTATAGGTATCATGGATCCATACAATGATCACCTATCAGCATTGGAGTGGATACGTCTTCCTGGTTCACCGGTATTGACACCGACTCCACCGACGATCTGTCTCCTAGTTCGACATCGGTGGCGCTTTCACAGGGCCAGTTGGACTATATCGTATCCTAGTTACGCGGCGGTGTTCCTTCTCCTCCTCCTTCTGATTAGCTTTAATCCTAGGTTGGACAAATAGTTATGAGTTTGTGTGAATTTGGCCCATTTTTGGGAATTTGTGTGACATTGGCCCATTTTTGGGTCTGTTGTATATATTCTTTTTGTGATATGAGGATATTTATTTCAGACTTTTATGTATGTTTGAATTTCTATGACATTGGCCAATAGTGACAGTAGATTTGAATTTATCGTTGTTTAATAATTTGCTTATGTGTGACAATCGATTTTTATAAACTATGAATATATTTGTATAAACTGCAGTCTGAGTATTGTTATATAAATTATTATGTAACAATATGCATTTTTTTTAAATTTTTTACAGAAATTTAGCGACGTTTACCGACGTCTAGCGACGGACAAATACATTTCAGAGAGGTATCAAAACGTCGCTATCCCTGTACCAAGACATCGCAAATATGTCTCTAAAAGTCGTTAATTTGCTGACTTGGCAATCTCTACCATGTCATCAAGACGTAACTAAAATGCGTTGCTAAACGTTGCTGCATTCAAAAATATTAGCGATGTACAAGCGTTGCTAAACGTCGCTAACGGAAGAATGTCAACGACGTTTAGTGACACAGTAAACGTCACTAAGTATAGAAATACTAGCGACATTTTGTGACTAAATTTGTGTCGCTCATATACCGACGTTGCGCCGCAGAACGTCGCTAATTGGTGAAAATTTTGCGACGTTCATACGTCACTAAGATACGTCGCTAGTTGCGGCGTATAGCGACTAGCTAGACCGCGATAATTATAAAATGTCGCTAATAACGTCGCTATTTTATTTCAGCGATGTAATTTTACAATTTAGCAACGTTTTGTAGTATCGCTAACCCCATAATTTTAGTAGTGACAGTCACCTTTTTGTGTGTCGAATAAACTCCTTTTGGATTCCTCTTTTTCAATTTTTGCTATATCTGAAAAGGAGGCTAGAGGGCTCTTTATATAGGGAAGGATGAAAGCCCATCCTCCTCTTCTTTTCGGTGTAGGACTAAAAACCAATATACAAAATTAATATCCCACAATCGCAGCCCAGTGTATAGCCCGCTTAGTGTCCGCTCAACACCCGCTCAGCGCTCGTTCATACAATATGCACATGCAACCCGAGCATAAAACTTGCGCATAAAACGAGCACAACAAAAGCGTACAAGCGTCTTGCGATGATGCTGACGTGCAGCCTAATGTATAGCCCGCTCAGCACCCGCTCAACGCCCGTTCATCCAATACATGCATGCAACCCGAGAATAAAACTTTCATATAATACGAGCGCAACCAAAGTACACAAGCGCCTTGCGATGATGCTGACGTGCTAAGTGTGCCAACAAAGCACCACTTTGCGCCCTTGAGCCCGAGTCCGAGTCGCTAAGCCCCTTTGGGGCTTAGCTCCAAGATAATAATATCCAAGTGCATGACGAAAAGCTTAAAAGCTTTTATTGAGGAGTTAATCCTTTTTTCTCCTAATAAAATACTCCCACATGGCACCCATGTGTCCCATCACACCCCATGTGCACACCTCAACTCATACAAAGTATTATATTATCACGCCCCAGTCCCATAATATGTAGGACTAGGAATACGTAAGCATGTCCATTCCAATCAAAATTGAGACCCAACCTCAACCCGTTTTGACCAACCCCGATTATGATATTATTCTACTCTAAGTCCACTACGTCCATGACGCTTGAGCCACCCAATTTTGACCCTCGGTTATTTTTAATTAATTAAAGAACACCTAGCGCATTAATTTTAACTAAATTAATGTAAAGACCCAAACTCACTCAAACTAGACCCAACTCCAACCCAAACCCACACACATACCCTCAAGCCACATGCTAAATACCATACACCATTCTAGTCCACTACAAAACACCAAACATGGTATTTTGTCACATCAAATCCTAAATTCTAGTCTTTGTGCAATTTCCTAATTGTTCAGGGGCTTTTATATAATTTAACAATGAGGTGCCCCCCTCTCATTGGCCCAACCACATAAAGAAGAGAACCCCCTTCCCTTGACCGGTCCCCAATGAAATTCTCCCCTATTTTTATGTACTCTATATCACTTTTGGAAGACACATCCTAACCCCACATTTCAAACACCTTAAATCCTAGCCATATGTGCAACATGTAGAGGTCTCACACAAACCTAGAAAACTATCCAGCCGGCCCTAATCCCAAGGCACCCCCCTCTCTCTCTCCTACAAATACTACATGTTACCTTACCTAAAACTACACACAAACCCAAAAATACAAAGAGAAAAACCTAGAAATTAATAACTAACACCACCACCCTCACCTCACCCTCACCAACCCGGCCCCTTCCTCAGCCCGTCGCCTCCGCCATCTCCGGCAACGACCGCCACCAGCATCGTCCCCATCACCGCCACTACCACATGAGCCACCGCCACGGCCACCACGACCGCGGCCTCCGCCTGAACCACCGCCACAGCAGCCCCTCTTCACCACCCCCGACTCCCTCTTCCCAGACCCGACAGCCTCCTCCCGGCCACAACCGCGTCCGGCCACCACCGCGACGGTCCCCCCTCCGACCAGTACCGACTCCCCCACCTCCAGCCACCGCCACCGGCCCCTGCTCCGCCTACAGCCACTGCCATCACCCCCGTCCTCACCATCGACCCAACACCCCCGCTCAACTCAGCCGACCACCGGAACGCCCCCAGCTCGCCGCCACTGCTCAGCATACCACCGTACTCTGTCGACGACCCGCCCAGCCCGTCTCCTCCGTCCCCGCCACAGCTCGGCCCCAGTCACCCCCGCAGCCGGCCGGCACAGCCTCCGCAGCGACATCAACGGCTGAATACCGCTGTTGTTGACCACGCCCCCCCGCGCCGTAGGAGCTCCGCCCGGCCACCCTCGCCGGCGATGACGTGCACGGCGGACACGCACCCTCCCCCCTGGACACGACAGTACGTATATGTATTATTCTAGTATATAATTTTATGTATATATATATATGTATTTAGGTACGTATATGTAATTATATATATGTATGTATAATGTATTATAATATATATGTATATTTGTATTTATATATATATATATATATGTATATGTATGTATGTATATGTATATGTATAAATATATATGTATATTAATATATAAGTATTATATATTAAAGTATATATATACGTATTTATGTATATATATGTGTGTATTATTTCATGTAGGTATAAATGTATTATAATATATATGTATATATATATATGTATATTTGTATTTATATATGTAAATGTATATGTATATGTAAATGTATATATATATATATATATATGAATACGTATATTGATATATAGGTAATTATATATTAAAGTATATATACGTATTTATGTATACATACATATTTATGTATAAATATAATGGAATATGTATTAAATTGTATATGTATATAGTATATATTTATATATATATTGTGTATATATGTATATATATATGTATAAACAAATATGTGTATATATATATTTTATATGTATATGTATTATATAATCTATATGTATGTATGTGTATAAATGTATATTATAATATATATGTATGAATATATGTATATTTGTATTTATATATATATAGGTATATGTATATATATATATATATATGTGTATTATTTCATATATGTATTATGTAAGTGTATATGTAAAATTATATTTATGTATATATATGTATATATATATATATATATATATATATGTATATGTATATGTATATGTAAATGTATATATGTATGTATGATGTGTATATATATATGTAAACATATATGTATTATGTAATTATGTTAGGTATATATTTATACATGTTATTTAATGTATATATTTAAATATGTATTATTTTATTTATACAAGGTATTTATTTTATATATTAATATATTATTGTATATACTAACTAATGAATATATGTATGGTTGTATTGATATAATATATTTAAATACCATATCTATGTACTATATTAGTATGTACATATTTATATATGTTATTAAATTTCATATACATAATGTGCAATGTATATATGTTATATATTATATGTATGTATTTATGTACGTATTAGGGTATCCTTGTATTTATATTTATGTATTTATATATAAATCTTACTTAATGTATTTACGTATTGATGTGTTGGTAATTTATATATATATATGTATAATGTATAAATATAACTATGTCTATATGCAGGACTGTATATATAAGTATGTGGGTTATTAAATTATCTATTGTATATATGTGTATATGTGTTAGGTATGTATGCATGTACTATGTTAGCGTAGGTAATTAAGCATGGTGTAATTTAGTGATTTATAATTTTGGGTTATCTGTTCGTAGGCATCCGAGACGGTGCTACCTTGACTGCTGGTTCCGGAGCATTGCTTGTGCACAGCAGAGTTTCAGGCAAGTATACCTTGCCTTGTTATTACTGTTTAAATTCAGATATTTATCTAGTTGCACATTTTATTATTTTAATATTAACTGTGCGCGTTCGAGAAGACTCAGGTGCAGTCAACGGAGGCGTTGATGTTAGGACTTGTGTCTGACCTATTGTCTAGTGGACCCACCTAAAGTTGAGGGGTTATCAATATGACTTCCCAGTCCTTGACACGTATCTTAACACGTCACAGAGTTAGTTCATGTAGGGACGCGTGCTTCATGACCGACTGGCCATCAGCATGAGCAGCACGTGTGATGGCATTTAGCGTAGTTGTTTATTTCTGTAGCGACTTGCATCATAGTATGTGATGTCCTCGTCGCGCTCGCGACTTGTACATTGACATTGGGCGGGGAAGATAATTAGTAGGCGTATGGGACAGACATTTGGCCGTCGTAGTTTCAGAGTAAACTGCGGGGCCGCGAGCCTCAGTGTTACCCGGTTATGGGCCATGTGTTACCCGATTATGGGCTCAGGTTACCCGGTTATGGGCATATATGCTTATCGATACATCCAGCAGAGGTTATTAGCTGTATGCTATCATGATCGGTGATGTAGTCAGCATATACTCCTGGCGTTCAGTTTACAGCTAATGCCAGGTACTTAGCCTCTGGCTCGACGCTACGCTTTATACCTTTCACCTACCCATACGTACCATGGTTGTCTTCAAAATGTATTTCACTTAGCTGGTTAGATTACCTTTGAGTTTACACAGTATTTACTTTATGGCATACATTTTTGTATCTTGTTACGTCCCTCTGAGGACCTGGTTCCCTTCCAGATCCGGACGAGCACTTGTACCCGACCATCTACGGAGCAGGAGTAGAGACAGGATTCTTGATTGAGGACTTCGAGGCATTCCAAGGGGAGTTCCCGTGATTTGAGTACGCAGCTGTTTCGGACTAGAGTTTTCATATCTAGCTAGTTAATACTCTAATCTAGTTATCTTACTTTTTTCTGCACCTTATTTCCATTTCTGTATTTCAGTGGGTTTGTCCCCATCAGACTATTTCAGATGTATTATGGATATTCAGACTCTTGTATTTTATTTACCAGTATTTGTTTCAGTAGTATGATATTGTATTTTGTGGATGAGATTAGACATTGCCTGCTGTATATTAGCCCATTAGACTTGTTGGTATTTTAGGACAGCGTAGCACGCTTCGATAGGATCCATTAAATTGGGATATCCTTCGGAGTCATGTCAGCTGGCCAATGCCATGTGGCCTGGTCCCGCATATTTTGGGACTGGGGCATGACATTGTTTTAGTGGTGGCCCATGCAGGTCATGTTTATTGCTTGTGGTATGGTAACATGCCCAGCGAGCCTGCAATAGGATAGAAATTAATAGATCTCATCCACCTTAATTTCCGCCTTTGAACCTCCTTTGCATTTGATTAATTGGATATCTGCATCCTGCTTGTTATTTCCGTACTCTTTTAACAAAGTTATATTTCTTGTAGCAAGATGAACTTGCGCAGCGGACGCGAAGCATACGGCGCTATTGTGCCATCCACCACCGCACCAAGGGAGGATACACCCCCTGGACCACCCGGAGAGCAGCCTCCACCATAGGCACTGGTGATTCCCCAGGCTCTGATGATACGTTGGCACCAAGTTTCTCCTGACGATCGGACGCAACAGCCGGAGGGCCAGACTTCTCAGACTGTCCCACAGCACTTCGAGGGCCAGACGTCCAGAGCTACGCTGATGCCTCAGTCGGAGAGACCGACATCTGAGGAGACTCCTATGACACAGCCAGGGGCCCCATTGCCATCACCTCCGTCCTTTCCACCACAGATGCCATGTCCAGAGGAACAGTCGCAGATGTTCCAACTCTTCCAGACTATGATGCAGGCGCAATGGCATTAAACCGAGACGTTGAGACAGAGTTTGATGGCAGTAATGGAGAGGACACCTGCCCCAACACCCGTACCAGCACCTCCACAAGCTCAGACCGTTGGTACTGTGCGATGGTTCTGCCAGATGGGCCCGGATACTTTTTTGGGCAGCGAGACCGCAGAAGAGATCTCCGATTGGGTTGCCAACACGAAGATGCTACTAGAGGCTTCACAGTTACACCCAGACCTCTGGATGACCGCAGTGAGAGCCCAACTGAAGGGCAATGCCCATCACTGGTGGGACTCCATAGAGCGCAGCGTAGGCAAGACACAGACATGGGACCAGTTTTTAGAGTACTTCAATGTGAAGTATTTCCCGACTACGGTCAGGAATGCCCTCTACTCCCAGTTCCTGCACCTGGAGCAAGGGAATTTGTCCGTAGACGCATACGACGCAGAGTTTAGTAGGCTCAGCCGATTTGGTGCCGTCCTGATACCCAACGACCTGGAGAAAGCCAGGAGATTCTATCACGGCCTTACCTTCGAGCTGCAGAGGTACACTACTACTCAGGCGAGGATCTCTTATGAGGAAGTTCTGTCAGAGGCTAGGATCCAGGAGGCTATTAGCAGAGGATCGAGACGTTCTAGCACGACTGCCCTAGCCAGAGCTCAGTCGAGAGCAGGAGGACCGATTCATCATCCGGGAGTGCAGACGCAACAAAAGATTGTGCCATATCAGCAGAGAGAGCTACCGATATGTCACTTTTGCAGAAAGAAGGGACATGTCCAGAAAGATTGCAGAAGAAGATTAGGATTGTGCTTGAGGTGCGGATCAACCCAACATCAAGCTCAGGAGTGTTCCCAGTATAGCGATAGAGCCCGGCAGATAGTATAAACGCCAGC